>VDFB02271358.1:845526636-845690729 GCA_007258455.2 Sequoia sempervirens
AATGGGGTGAGATCTCATCGAAGTGAAACGACATCGGCAAAGGAAAGGAGCTCGGTGAAAGGTCTCGCCGACCGAGCAAAGTCTTCCCGACTGATATGAGCTCTCACTGAAATAGGTGGCTTCAGTGAAAGGTTTGGCCGACTCGATAATATCTCGGTGAAAGGTTATGCCTTCGGCATAAGGTCTGGCCGAAGAGATGAGGTCTCAGTGAAAAGAGGTGCCATCGACAAGATGTCTCGCCGATGGTTGTTAGTCATACTGATGGATTCTCCCTTCGGCATAGTGTTTTGAGCTCAGTGAAAGGTCTCGCCAACCAAGTAGGGTCTTGCCAAAGTGAGGTGAGCTCAGGGCGGAATAGAGGGGCTTGCCATGATGTCTGGCTGAAAACGATTGTCTTGCTGATGCTTTTCTATGATATCGATATGACTTTTGCATTCAATGTGAGGTCTTGTCAACCGTCACGTGTTATGCTGATAGCTGCTATGAGGTGTACTCGCATTAGGGAGACACGATTAGTGTCTCACCAACATCTGATTCTGATGAAGCGACTTTTGACCACCCGAGAATCTTACGTGGAGTGTGTTCGCCCAATCAAGGAGAACTAAGGGCGAACCATTGACTGCTAGACTATTGTGACCGCCCTTGTGGAAGATCAGAGGAATGCAAGTAGTATGGATCTGCTCTATGATCAAAGGCATGTGTCGGCTTGGTGAAACAATGGTGCTCGAATCTAACATGGAGGTCAGATGCTGCTTCTCAAAGATGGTCAACTTGCAGGAAGATTTTGAGCATAGGAAAACCAAAAGGAAGAAAAGGCCATGAGTCTCTGTGATAGTTGGGATCTCTACTAGAAAATGGTAGATCGATATTAATGGCTATACTCCAGGGCATTCAAAGCGGCTCTGATGGAAGTTTGAGGGTGGACACGGAGGCCATAGGTTAATGCTGTGGTTGCAAAAAATCTGAAGACTTCTCCTGAGGGTGATACTTTACACCGACACGGACAATAGGGATACACTTGAATGCAACATTAACTTCATTAAAAAGATCTAGGGGCAAATCTTTTCTAGAGGCTAATATTTTTGTAAGCCCTAGGGGCCAACACTTTTTGTATATAGGGAATTTTTGCCTCTTTATAAAGGAGTTCTTCGGATGCTTTTCGAAAGTTTTGTGACTTTTGCAGTCCTTTCCCAGATTAGCAAACTTTTGTAACTCATTTTGGAGCATAATATACAGAGTTTACCTTGGTCACTATTGATGATTCAAATTACCATCTTGTTCTTGCAAAGTGTTGAGCATTTTAGGTTAATGATCAAGTTATTTTGTGAATTTCTTCTATTCCCTTATAACTTTATCTATTTTTTTCATGCCTTCCTTTGCAAAAGTATCATTATACGAATCACAAACTATGTTCACATAATCACACATGGATTCTAATATGTGAAAATCTTTTCCATTTTGAAAAAGTGTGTGAATCGAACCTGTTTGTGAAACATTAATGCAAAGCTTACAGAATTTGATGTGTAATCTTATGTTCATTATCAATTTTCAAGTGTAACCTAAGCATTTCATTGCTCTTATCAGTTCGGTGTATCACCATAGGGTTTAGTTTTATTTTTATGCATTCATTCTCCCTTTTCCTTTACAGAATCAGTAGTTTAGATGATACCAAAGGAAGTCGGCCTTCTCCGGAGGTTAACCTCTGTCTACAAGTAACCCACAGCTTTAGGGGTCTTCCCATGTTACACTGAGGTGTTGAACATCAGGTTCAATAGGGTTCAATTTTAGGTGATAACACTTATGCTTTAATTGGCCCCATTTTGCATCCATAAGCCTCATTTATTGTGTCCTTTTGAGGATAATCCTAACACCAATTAGTATCCAATCATAATTCAGGTGTTTATGGCTTGTGTGGCCCAGATTTGGTGATTTGGGACTCATTTGCCACCTTGGACAAATGGATCCCACTTGGATCTTTTGGCCTCGAACTAGTTTTCACACATTTCCAAGCAATTTTCATTTTTGGTCCCATACATTATGCTTGGCGGGACTCATTCGCTACCTTGGACGAATGAGTCCCGTGTGACCAAAATTCAAATTTAGTTCAAATTTTTGGTGGGATTTTATTCTCCTAGATTTGATGTCGGCTTGTAGTGTTGTAATAGGAATTCTTCAATAATCAAGTATAATGCAAGGTTCTTTCATTCATATTCTCACCAAGCATTCAAGAGAGTTCACAAGAACATTTGAGCATTCACAAGAGCATTCAAGAGTCTTCAAGGGTAGATTACCAAGCATTTTAGAGTAGCATTCAAGTGCCAATCACCATGTCAAATATTGCATTCATCATGTTTGTTATTGTTCTAACAATTGTGATGTAGGGTTTATGATTCAAGCAAGTGTTTCAAGCAAGATCAACTCCATTCAAGCAAGATTCAAGAACCACATCCATTACAGCCATTTCAAGCATAGTCGCAACACCTTATTGCTAGGGTTTGGTGAGTTGCAACATTGTTATTTTTTTATTCATCATTCTCCATTCAAAATTTATTTCATTTCAAGGTTTAATTACCAACAAGGTGTTTGACCAAGGAAAACCCCTATTCACTAACCCCACAACATTTTTCCCTCTCCTTTGTGTGTGATTTGTAGATTTAGGTTGCATATTTCATAAGGAGAAAGATTGGAGAAAAGTTGTCAAGTGATCCAAAGTTGCTAAAGTTGTCATCAAGCCTTGGAGAGACTTGGAGAAGACCTACAAGTGGCAATTTGCAGTTTCAAATTTGGAAACTAGTCAGGAAGAGCAGAGTAGACTGAGGGGAACAAAATCAGGGTTGGATCTGGACACCCTTTTGGTAGAAACCTATTCTTGCACATTTTCCTAAAAAATGAACTGATTCACCTAGCTTGGCGAATGAGTCCCAATCAACCTTGATAGTAGATTTTTCAATGATCCAGACCTCCATTTTTCCTTGGTCAATTTCCTAGGTGCACACTTTCTATTTACAATTTTTTGTTGCATTTTGTTCATCTTTCTAGGTCATTTAGAGTTGTTTTGCATTCAATTAGGGCTTTGCATTTCGTATTACAGTTCATTAACTTTTCCAAGTTTAAACTTGGTGGTCAAGCCCTCATTAGATCACATTCAATCCCTAGGACAACCCTATTTGATGCAGAGCAAGGTTATTTAGGCTTAAACAAATCCAATTCATCTGGTCTCCAAGTCTACAATACCCTTTAAGGGTTGATCTCTTCACAAACTGGTCTACTTGCTTGTAGGTCACCACACTCACTTATCTTCATATATATTTTAGAGAAGGGCACCAAGGGACTCAACCTATACACTTTCAGGAACCCATTAACCTATCCTTCAACATATCAAATTGAATCCACAAGTTGTTTTGAAACATTTCACTCAAAACTATCCTACAACGCTGGAACTAGGCCAACTTAGGCCTCTTTTTGAAAGGAAGTACTTACAATTCACCTTAAAAAAATTGAAACTCCTCACCAACATATTCTACCAGTCACATAGGACCCGATTCCTAGTTTGTTTCATCAAAACTCTTCAAAAATCTACTGTCTTAAGCAATATCTATCAAATGTAAGCCTAGCACATCAAGTTGCTAGACTAGGGAACGTGCTAAAACACTCCTAACACCATCACCCTAATCTACAACTATAAAAAATATGAAATAACACTCCTAAAAGGTCCATTCCACCAAACTACATATTTTTCCTATGGTGGAATGGCCTATTTTGTCATGATTTTCTCACCAAACCCTAGAAACCCTAGTTAATAGAGCAACCTTCAGACATTTGATTTGTTCTCCCTTAAAATTGAATGAAAAATGATCAAACTTGATTAAAATGAAAGCTAACATAGAGCCACAACTCATCACATGAATTTTACATCATTATCTTGTTGTACATGGCCATACAGAATCTGGAAATGCAAGAAAACTTAAGAAAATCACACCAAAATAGAGCAACAATGTATTATTCTCCCAATATTTCATCAACAACCTTGCCTCGAAGATGCTTGAGGCATTTAAACATGTTCTCAACAAAATCCAATAGTCCCCAATTGAATTTTTAATGGGTGACCGTTCAACTTTAACTACCCTTCAAAATGACAAAATTTGCTAATGCAACCTTTTACACTTTTTGCAACATTATTGACAACTTTTAACATAACCCCACTAAGACCCTATATGACACTTGATTACATCAAAGTTGGTCTCTTAGACCTTATTTACACCATGAAATGACACAAACTAAAACTAGACTCCTCAGTGCACAATCAAACCAAAATTGTTAAAGGTGCTCCTCCACCATTCAACCGAGGTGGAAAAGATTTCATCCTCCTGATGAAATGAGCTCTTGAATTAAAGCTCCATGCTACTTTATATCTTCCTCTATCATCCATTGATCATATTCAATTGATAGGCCAAGCCACTTGACCAAATATTCATTGTACACTTTCTTTCTAGTCCTCTTGATCTCCCTTGTATCTAGTATGCTTTCTAGCTTCATTGTTGGCTAGGTGGTAGGTCTTTAACCCACTCATCATCTTCAACTCCTGCAGTACCTGCAACATCACCTACATGCACAATACCCTTAAAGGGATAAATATCAACAACATTAAATATAGGTGAGATAGCAACTCTAGGAGGGAGTTCTATCTCATAAGAATTTTTTCCAAATTTATGGACTATCCTGCAAGGACCAATCTTTTTCATCATCAGCTTGGTGTATTTTCCTTTAGGAAGCCTCTCTTTTCTAAGATGTGCAAGCACCAAGTCCCCAACCTTAAACTAAACATCCTTCCTTTTCAAATCTGCATTTTTCTTATCCTTCTCTACACTCTTCAAATTTTCTTTGACCTGATCATGAATGTGTTTCATGGCTATTGCAAACTCCTCCCCTAATGCACTCCTTTTCTCCATGTCTCTCAGATCTCTGAGTTCATATACACCTCTTAGAATCATCCCATAGACTACCTCAAAAGGACTCCTTCCAATTCTTTTGTTGATGGAATCATTGTATGCATATTCTGCTTGAGGAAGAGATCCCATGACTGTCCATGCTCCTTTGTGAGACACCTTAACAAGTTTCTAAGAGACCTATTTACAACCTCAGTTTGGCCATCCATTTGTGGATGGTAGGATGAACTGAATTTCATATTGGTTCCCAAATTTTTCCACAAGGTCCTCCAAAAGTGACCTATGAATTTGGAATCTCTATCAGACACTATGTTCAAAGGTAGTCCATGAATCCTCACAATCTCCTTGAAGAAAAAACTAGCTATGTGAGATGCATCATCTGTACTCCTACAAGCAATCAAATGGGACATCTTGTTGAATTTATCTACAACAACATAAACACTGTCATACCCCCTTTGTGTCTTAGGAAGACCCAAAAAAAATTCCATGCTTGTTGACTCCCATGGATAGTTAGGAATAGGTAAAGGTTGGTATAAACTTGCATTAGAGCTTGATCCTTTGGCTCTTTGACATATCCCACAACCTTCTACACACTTCTTGACATCAACATGCATCCTTGGCCAATGATAGAACCTCTTAACATGCTCCAAATTGTTTTCAAACCCAAAATTCCCACTCAAACTACCACAGTACTTCTCTCTTATTAAATTTTTCCTCATGGAACACTTAGGAACACACAACTGATCCCCTTTGAATAACAAACCATTTTGCAACACAAAATCTGAATACTCACTATGGAAACTATCTAGAAACTGACTACAAACAACATATGCATCTTTAAAGTCATCATCATGCTCATACATGCCTTTTAGTGAATCTATCCCCATGATTTGGAGTTGTATCTCTTGCACCATCATAGACCTCCTACTCAAGGCATCAACAACCTTTTTTTGATTTTCATTTCTTATGTTTGATTGTAAATGTATAGGCCTGGAAATATTCTATCCACTTCATGTGCCTATGATTCAACTTTTCTTGGGTATCAAGAAGCTTAATGCATGGTTATCTATAAACACAACAAACTCCTTTGGTAAGAGATAATGTCTCCATTTCTTATGTCTTGGGCATCATTTAGTTTCTCACTGAAAAAGGAAACCGGTTTCCCATCTTGGCTCAAAATTGCACCTATAGCAAACCTGCTTGCATCACACTCCACAGTGAACACCTTGCCAAAATTAGGGAGTGTGAGAATAGGCATTTGTGCCACCCTTGAATTCAAGTATTCAAATATTTTATCTGCTTCTGCAGTCCAATGAAATGTTTTCTTCTTCTCACCCTTAATGGTGTCAATCATTGGTGCACATATGTGACTAAAGTTCTTGATGAAAATAGAAACTAGCTAACCCATGGAAGCTCCTGACCTCTCCAACTAATGTAGGTGTTGTTCAACTGAGTATGGATTCTACCTTTGTGGGATCCATCCTCAATGTCCCCTCTGAGATCACAAATCCAAGGTAGAAAAGTTCCCTCTTCATAAACTCACACTTCTTGATATTGATCATTAACTTCTTACCATTGAGTCTATTCAAGACCTTATCAAGATGTTCCAAGTGATCTTCTTTTGTCTTACTGTATATAAGGATGTCATCCAAGTATACCACCACAAATTTTCCAATGAAATTCTTCAAGACCTCATTCATCGGCCTCATGAATGTACTTGGGGCATTTGATAGTCCAAATGGCATCACTAGCCATTCATATAAGCCTTTATTAATATTAAAAGCAGTCTTCCACTCATCTCCTTCCCTTATTCTGATATGATGATATACACTTTTCAGATCAATCTTTGAAAAGTACCTTGCACCAGCCAAACTTTCCATTAAGTCCTCCATCTAGGGTATAAAAAACCTATACCTAATAGTAATCTTATTTATTGCTCTTGAGTTTGTACAAAGCCTCCAATCACCATCCTTTTTAGGTTCCAATACAGTAGGCATAGCACAAGGGATTAAGCTCTCCCTTATCAGCCCCTTGTCCAACAAATCTTGAACCTATTTTTTGATCTCTTCATTTTGTTGAGGTGTCATCTTGTATGTTGCCTTGTTTGGCAGACTTGCACCCAGTATGAGGTCAATATGATGACTCACATCTCTGATAGGAGGTAGTGAACTTGCAATTCCTTCACCCCTGTGTCTTCATACTTATCTAACAAGGCATGCGCCTCCTTTGGTATCTCTTCTTTATCTACTACAACATTAGAGATAGGCTTCCCAACAATGGCATAACCAATATATTCCTCCTCTAGACCTTTCATAAACTCCTCCTTGACTACCATCACACTAGGTCCCTGATGAACAACACCTTCATCTTCTTGCAAAGGTGAAAGAGTGTATGACACTCCATCCTTCTCAATTACATACACATTCTTATGCCCATCATGCTTGGCCTTACAGTCAAATTTCCAAGGCCTTCCAAAGATTAGGTGGCACACATCCATTGGAACAATATCACAAAGGATTTTATCTTTGTAAGGACCTATGCTAAACTCCACCCAAACCTGCTCATTTACAAGCACTTGTTGCCCCTTATTGAGCGATGAAATCTTATAGGATGTTGGGTGAGGGATCCTTTTCATTTTAAGCTTTTCTACCATCTCTAATGACACTATGTTATCTGTTGAACCAGAATCAACTATAACTTTGCATACCTTTCCCTGAGATTTGCATGTTGTCTAGAACAAAGCTTTTCTTTGAGGAGGTTCCTCGATGGTTGGAACCTTGATTAGTTTTCTCCTAATCATTAGGGACTCTCCTACCTCTGGTGTAGCATGAAGGGAAGGTGAATTCACACCTTCTTCATCCTCCTCTTGAACTAATTGAGTCCTCCTCTCTCCACTATGAGAACTAGCACTTGGTTTATCCGAGCACTTCCATGCAGGGTGTCTGAATTGGTTGCAGTTATAACACCTTCCTTGTAGGGAAGGTATTACACCCCCTTCCTTGTCCATTGAACATGCCTCTACCATTTGTCCTTCTTCCTCTGAAACTCCCCCTTGATTCACCACTTGAATCTTGATTTGCACTTTGTTCACCTTGACTTCTTTGTGATCCTCTTCCACTAGAGGTTCCTCTACCCCTAAAACTCTTTCCTCTACCCATTGATTGTTTTTCTTGCCTCCTATTTATCTTCTCCTTAGCCTTAATGGCCATTTGAAAGCACTCCTCTACTATCCTATGAGTGGTGAGGCTTATCTCATCTTGAATGGAGAACCTCAAACCATTCAAATATCTAGCTAATTTCTCCTTTTCATTCTCAATATGCCCAAACCTTATGGTCAAATTGTGGAACTCCTCAATATATGCTGCCAAATCCATTTCTTTCTGTTATAAATTCTACAATCTCCTAAAGACTTGAATCTCATAGTTTGCAGGAAAGAATTGACCCTTTACCTTCGCCACCATCTTGTCCCATGAATTGATCTTAGGCTTACCTTTCCTTGTTCTCTCCTCTTCGGTGTAATTCCACCATTTTAATGATGGTCCCTTCAATTTTGTTTTGGAAAACTTGACCTTCTTGTCTTCAACCACCTCCTTGAACTCAAAATAGTTGTCTAAGGCATCTATCCACTCAATCAATTCTTCAACATCTATTTTTCCACCATACATAGGTAGCTCCATCTTCACATCTTGTGTCTCTCCTTTCACAACCTTAAGCACTTGTAGAAACTTCCTCTCTTCAGGATCCATCTTCTCTTGCAATCCTCCTGGGGTGTGCTTACTTTCACCCTCTTCCTCATCTTCAGGGTCACTCTCCTCTGCAAGACCCTTATCTCTCTCTTCCCTCCATTGCTTCCATCTTGGTTATCATGGCTTCTTGAGAATCTCTTAGGGATCTTAACTCCCTAGCAACAACAATTGATCCACCTTTTGGAGGCATCTCCTATGCTTTTCCTTAGAACTTCTCTTCAAAATTTGAATCTTCTTCCAAATGATCTCAACCTAAGCTATGATACCAGCTAGTGTAGGGAAAGGTTATTTAGGCTTAAAAAAATCCAATTCAGCTGGTCTCCAAGTTTGCAATACCCTTCAAGGGTTGATCTCTTCACAAACTGGCCTACTTGCTTGTAGGTCACCCCACTCACTTATCTTCATATATCTCTTAGAGAAGGTCACCAAGGGAATAAATCTATAAACTTTCAGGCACCCATTAACCTATCCTTCAACATATCAAATTGAATCCACAAGTTGTTTTGAATCATTTCACTCAAAACTATCCCGCAACGATGGAACAAGGCCAAATTAGGCCTCTTTTTCAAAGGAAGTACTTACAATTCACCTTAAAAACTCTAAAATTCCTCACCAAAATATTCTACTAGTCACATAGGACCTAATTCAACAATTTATTTCATCAAAACTCTTCAAAAATCTATTGTCCTAAGCAATATATATCAAATCTAAGCCTAGCACATGGAGTTGCTAGACTAGGGCATGTGCTAAAACACTCCTAACACCATCACCCTACTCTACAACTATGAAAATCTAAAAGAACGCTCCTAAAAGGTCCATTCCACCAAACTAAAAAAAATTCCTATAGTGGAATGGCCTATTTTGTCATGATTTTCTCACCAAACCCTAAAAGCCCTAGTTACAGAGCAACCTTCAGAAATTTGATTTGTTCTCCCTTAAAGATGAATAAAAAATTATCAAACTTGATTCAAATGAAATCTAACATAGATCCACAACTCATCACATGGATTTTACATCATTATCTTGTTGTATGGGCCCGTATAGAATTTGAAAATGCAAGAAAACTTAAGAAAATCACACCAAAACAGAGCAACAATGTATTATTCTCCCAAAATTTCATCAACAACCTTTCCTCAAAGATGCTTGAGGCCTTTTAAACATGTTCTCAACAAAAACCAATGGTCCCCAACTGAATTTTGAATGGGGTGACCGTTCAACTTCAACTACCCTTCAAAATGACAAAATTTGCTAATGCAACCTTTTACACTTTTTGCAACATTATTGACAAATTTTAACATAACCCCACTAAGACCCTATATGACACTTGATTAGATAAAATTTGGTCTCTTAGACCTTATTTACACCATGAAATGACATAAACTAAAACTAGACTCCTCAATGCACAATCAAACCAAAATTGCTAAAGGTGCTCCTGCACCACTATTGCAAGATCTCTTTCTCCTTTGCATTGAGATCTCTAGGGTTATCCTTGAGTGGAACATCTTTGAAAGTGGGTGTGAATACATCATCATCATTCCCCCATTTTCATAGGTTCCACTATGGCGTGTGACTACTTGATCCCTCAGGACTTGGTAATCACCTCCATTGAGAGATGATAGTATGCGATCATGATCTACCTATGGATCTCGGTGCATCTTGGAAGCCCTGTGCTCGTCCAACAACCATATCATCTCATAAGATAGCCTCCATACACTTTTGATCTATGTGGTCTCTCTCCATCTACATCCTAACAACCTCTCCACGTAGTCTCTCAAGCTCCACCAGATCTCGAGATGATCAAAGATCATCATAGGTAGCTTGCAATGTTGATAGCTCACCCATGGATCGATTAACGTGTCTAGTAGCGTTCTTATATGCTCCTCTCAACCTCACAAAAGGCTCAAATAGATCTAGATGTTGCTCCATGATCGACGGGGGAATGTAATCCATGGAAACAACCTCATCTATAGGAAAAGGAGGAACAATGTTTGTGGCAACCCATCAGTAGAGATCCTTTAGCTCTCTCATAAATCCTACAAGATGGAAATCATAAAGATAATCAGTACACATCATGACATATATATATATAAATATATATAAATCAAGAACATGAGCATAATCATTAAAAGCATAATCATAAACATAAATAATGAATCCTCACCTAGGTCTCCTACCTACTGTGCAGTCCAGGTATAGAAGATCCACTACCCTCTCCATGCTCATAAGTGTTGGCACTTGCTACAACTATTAACTTTGATCTAGTAACCTGGGTGGGAACTGAGACTCCACTCAGGGGCAACTAGACCCTCACCTGTTGTATCACTACCATCACTCATCAATTGGCTCTCCTTCTCCTCGTCATTGTCCTCATCCTCATCCTCATCAAAGTCTAAGTCCTCCTCATTGTAATCCTCTTCCTCATCTGCAAAAAAGTCTACAACCTTGATCTCCTTGCTTGTCTCTTCCTCATCATCTTTGTGATCTAGAAGAGGTCTTTCATACCTTATAGGATAATCCATAGGAAAGACTGAAGTTGGTCATCTTGTAACCCACCAATCCTTGTATGCATCTATAGAACAAATTTCAGCAATGTCAGAGATTTGGGGCATGTCGACATCCTCATTATTTGAATCACTAGATACAACATCATCAATTGTGATTTGTCTCATATCTCTAGGCTATGTGAACTCCACATTGATCATCTATAGAAAGGTCGTGTAAATTATGGTACTTGTATCTGTCCAAATTGCCTCATGACACAATCGTAGTAGAAAGGTCTCACTACATAATCATGCTTCCCCAATAAAAATTGATCCCTATGCATCCTAGTCAACTAGTGTGTCTTGTTTGGCCATTGAGGTATCAGCTAGTAAGGTCTCCATAGGTTTTCCTCCTAATCAAGATAGTTGAACATGACTCTCCAGTATAAAAAATCGCCATACTACCATGATCATCTAAGCGAATAACCGAAGGAGCGTGGGTAGCCCATAGCACCAACAAAAGGAAATCTAGTCGGTCTGGTACATGTGATATGCTCTAGGAACCAAACTTGTAGTAATGTACAATGAATCATACTATTCACCTCCAGATAGGTGAACCATCCTATCATAGTACAAATGTGCTAGAATACTACGACCTTAGGTGTAGACGATCCTATGCTGCTCCATCTCCCTGATCATGTGTACCAATCCTCCATCTAGGTGTGCCCCTAGGCCATTTGGGACTAGTAATAACATTGTAGTAAAAATCATAATCCACCTAAGGAGCGGTGATGGTGTGTAAAGAAGTCACCTCAGCTCAACACGTGGCCCCACAATCCTCTCTCAAATCAGACCTCCAAGACAATAGTAGATGTTTGCTCTCATCTCCTAGTAAGATTGATCCTCCACAAAATGTACAATCTCACCTCAAATAGGGATCCAAAGAATGTGATGCACATCCTCTAGAGTAATGGTCATATCCTCGGTGGGAAGATGAAAGTTGCAGGTATCTACATCCCATCTCTCAGCCAATGCCATAAGCATGGCATCATGGTATCTCATGGGTGGGATGAGATACACCCAATGTATACCAGTATGTTGTAATGTCTCTATATCTACCTCTAAAATCATTGAGACAAGCTCTTGAAGGAAAAAGAACAACCTATTAGGGTATGTGCAGGATCATCATGGAAAAAATAGGCCCTTAAGTGGCAAAAAATTCAAAAAAATCAGAGTTAGGCAATTTGACATAAAAATTTGAATAAGTTCTCTATATTATTTCAAAAATATGTAAGAATAGAATATGTAGAAAATTTAATGTAGTTTCTAAACTACTAGATTTGTTTAAAAAAATAAAATCTATTTTGGTGAAAATTTGAAATTTCAATGCAAAGTTGGTACTTAAATTTCAAGGAAAAATAAGAAGTAGGTGTCTTTTTGACCACCCTAACCAATATAAAATGATAATATTTTTTTATAAGATTTTAGATATAAGTAGAGGACTCATGCCTGGATGTGATGCATATTTTTTTGTAATTTTTTTCCAAGTAAATAATTAATTATGAACTTTTTATTACAAATTTTAAAAAAATATAAAAGCTCGTATGTCTGACCACCTTAACTTGGTCAAAACTTCATGAAATTAATTTTTTCTTTTTTTAATCCTATAGTATGCAAAGCATAGAATGTGATGCATGTTTTGGATTCAAAAAATGTGATATTGTTTGAAAGTTATAGATGTTTTTCAATCAGCCTATCAATCAGGACTTTAGTCATAATTTGAATAGAAAATGAATAATAATTACTTATTAAATTCAAAGTAAAGCATAATTTATATCGATGGAAAGCTGAGAATCTTCTTTAAAAACCCTTTTCGTTTCATACATTTTGGGTAAGAAAATAGTCGTCAGCCACATACCATCATATTGCCACTTTTTGACCCATCATGATCCTGCACATACCCATCGCCTAGATGCTATCGCAATCGAGGATGAATCTGGTAAGAAAAGAAAAAATATCATCTATGAGCATCCTAAATATCTAAAATCTATACATCAAGAATCGAAAAGTGCGCTAAAGTTTCTCTAGGGTACTTTTTTGGGAGTCCTAGACACTTTATTCCTTATTTGGGACACTTTGCAAAAAAAAGGGATGCTTTGTGACTTTTTCTTCTAGGGTCCTAAATCTATCTAGAAATACGTAAAAATAAGGTAAAAGCATAAAAATGAAGCAAAGGTAGAGAAGAATCCACTCACTATATGTTGCAAATTTCCCCACGCCACCTCATCGAATAGGATCTTGAGTCTCGGAGGCATGTAAGGTTGAACACTCGGCATCGTCTATCACTCTCCACCAAAGTCAAGCTACAAAAAGGTAAAAGAAAAAATGATCACAAATTACTTAACTTTTTCTTCTTATATACTTAAATTAGGTTATTTACATAAAAAGTGCTTTTTAATTTCAAATTAGCATATTAGGGGCTAGAGAACTCTGTTTTCAGTGCTATTTATTGCATTGGATTCATAATTCCACCCCCGATCTCATCAAATGTCTACCACTATGTGGTATGGTACTTGGAAATACCCTATGAATTATGTAATTTAATGTGGTTAGACTGCTATCTTGATTCCACCTCCATAAAGCAAGTGGAATCAAGGGGGGGCATACATCTACCCTCAAATTTGATTTCTTAAAGAAGTTAGATAAGAGGGTTTTTGAACAACTAGAAAAGTGGTTTTGTAGGATATGGTTCCTAACATTGTGGTTTTGCAGATAGCTATAATGGGGGCTTCATTCTCCCATGTTTGCAAATGAATCCATATGAGTATCCTTTTTATAAAGTTTACTGTTTGAATTCCTTTAGCTTGCATATGCATGTAGAGTCATATGGGCGCTAAATTGGGGGCTAAATGTAGTGTCAGAAATTGTATTCCATTCTTGGAGATACTACAATTTCACACTTATTTGGGACCTATTTTAGTAACCTTGCATTCCTCCCCTTTAAATCATCATTAATAGGCCCCTAAGACCCTTTATTATGGATCCCAAGGCTTATTTCAATTTAAATCTCGACAAATTCAATAAATACATTTAATATTACAACCCCCCGACATTCTCTCACCATGAAAATCTAGGGTGGGACCCATATGCCACCTTGGGTGTATGAGTCCCCCTAAGTGGGACCCATACGCCACCTTGGGCGTATGAGTCCCATTTGGGACCTTTTTAGGGTTTGAGCAAGAAATTAAAGTCTTTTTAATTCAAATTTCACAAATGTCGACATTTGGGATCTAATAAACGATAAATTAGATAGGATGCCTATAAAATATAAGTCTCTCACTCATTTTTGACAATTATGAACTAAAGAGAACACACCAAGTGATCATGTAAGAAAGAGATTCAAGAATTTGCATTCAAGAGTTAGGAGCAAGCAAAGCTGAAGTCTTGGAGCAACATTATAGTGTTTTTGCAGGTCTTCAAGCTCACTTTCATTTTAAGATCTAGCATTTCCAAAGATTGATGATGGTTGCCTATGGAGGATCATGATGGATTCTAGGTTGGGGAGATGCAACTAGCCATTGACCAAGCCTAATGACTTGTTTTCTAAGTGATTCCATCTTCCATTATCATTCTACTTTCTACTTAAAGGAAGATACATGCATTCATATGGCTTATTAGGGTGATTGTAGATCTCCCAAAGTGATTCATCATCATTTTCATGTTTTATGTATGCATCCTATTCTAGCACATTAGAGTAGGGTTTCATTGAATTTTAGATCTTTTAATCTTAGGAACACTTAATATTAGGACCTTCACACACATTTCCATTTCATATCTATTCTTTATATCAAGGTTTAATTACCAACTAGGGGTTTGATCAAGGAAAACCCCCCATATGAAAATCAACACAACAATTTGTTTTGCAGATTTTTAACAAGTTCAAATCTGGAAGTGAAGTTTGGAAAACATAGGAAGTACAGAGATAGGAGAACGATTTTAGATCCTTCTTTTTCATAAAGGAGTACTGGGACTAAATCACCTCTCTAGGCATATGAGTCTTTCTTGATTTGTTAGAAAAAAATTCTAGATTCTACCCAGATTCCAGTAGTAGGACTAAATCACCCAGCCTGGCGTATGAGTCCCAATGCACTTCAAAAATAACAAATTTCTAGGTTTTTAGATCTTGTTTAGATATCTCCTATTCTCTAGGTACTTTTTTGTTTCTCTCTATTTGGTAATCTGATTTCATGTTTTAAGTTTCTAGGGTTTAGTGTATACATGTTTACATTTCTCCTTAGAAGCTTCATTTTAATGGTGAACCCCCTATTTAATCACACCTAAGGAAACCCGCTTGTGTCCTTCCATCAATTGAGTCACTTGGTTGAGGGATATTGGTTTCCTAATGAACTAAGACTGAAATAGGTCCCAATTTTTTCCATCTCCTAAAAGGTGGACACACCCTATTTCCTTTGGTTTAGTTCCTTCAATGTTGTGACCTATTTCCAAAGCACTTTCCTTCAGACATCTTTTAGGATTGCCAGAATTAGTTCCAAAATTTAGAGCCATGAACAATCATTCATCACTATCCTCATTAGGATAGTTGAATTCCTCATCATCAAATACACCACTATATTTTTTAACATAATAATTCTTCTTGACAAATTTACCTTCATGATCCTTATGTTTGTCATTTACAACTTTGATTGGACATTTAGAAGCATAATGACTTATCTTTCCATAATTGAAACATTTAAAGGGTAACTTACCTCTATGTTTTCCAATTCCCTTTTCAATCTCCTTACAAAATTTTCTTCCACTTCATCAAGATCATTTGGATCTAATTCATCATCCTTCTCTACCTTGCAAACTTTAAAAGCAGTTTCTTTCTTTGTAGTATATTGACTAAAATCTCTCAATTGATAAGAAATTAAAGCACCAAATATATGATCTCTAGAATATTGATCTAAATTTTGATCTTCCTTAATAGTAGAAAATTTAGAGCTATTAGTTTTAGGATGAGTTCTTAGTACCCTTTTTACAACTTCTCTTTCTTCCAACTTACCACCAAGACTATTGATGACACTAACAACTTCATCCACTCTAAGCATGTAGGTTGTAATATCTTCATCTTCAGACAACCTTGGGGTTTCAAATTTGGCTTTGTAGTTTTGCATCTTTTCTTGCTTGACCTTATCCTCTCCTTCATAAATGCTCTCCAAATTTGTCTAGACATCTTTAGAAAATTTAAGACTTATCACCTTCCCAAGTTCAAAATCAGAGAGACCACTCAAAATAGCATTCCTTTATTTTCTATTGTTCTCATAATCTTTGATATTATCATGTCTTGTCGGAGCATTAGTAGGAATAGTATATCCTTTTTCAATTGATTTCCATAATCCAAATCCAAGAGAGATTAGAAAGGATTCCATCCTAGCCTTCTAATAAGTATAATGTATTCCATCGAACATAGGAGCTTTGACACCCTTGCTGTGCAAGCCATCCAGATCTACCTCAAGTGATTAAGCTTTCTCCAAGGAACCACAACTCTAATACTGATTGTTATATGCATAGGACAACTGACAGGGGGGTTGAATTAGTTGTACATTAAAACATTCAATCCCCCATTAACTTTCAAACCCTTATCAAACTTTAAACCCTCATTAAGCAATAGAAGAATGTAAACATGTGAAACACTAATACAAACACAACCATACACTAGAGAACAATAGATTTACATGGAAAACCCTAAGTGGGGAAAAACCATGGTGAGGATTAGCTCACATATATATTAATAACAACACCAAATACAATTAGGCTGACTGCAAAGGTCTCACTACCCAAAAAAAGAGAAAGGCTCACTGCCTAAAAGAAAGAAGAATAGAAGAAACTGTTACAGAGAGATTCACTATCTAAGATGTGTGGCTCTTAAAATCTTCTTTATAATACATCCATACCATCTCAATTCTTTTCTTAGCTTTCTTTTGAGAAAGTGTTGTATACTAGAATCTATCTATGGCCTTCAAGATAATATCCAAAGGTGAGATTATGTGATTGTGGTTTAATATAGGATGACAACTTCCAATATAATATGTTCCTCTATATTTGATGAATAACTCAATAAATTTTACTACCACTAGTTTCCCATTAGGAAAAGAACCCTTGTAGACTTGAACCCATCCCCCTCTTTTTATAAAACTCCACATCAAATAATTAGATGTTGCAAATAATAGCTCCTAATATTTAAATGTTTGACAATGTTTACCTTCACAAAATGATTATGTTACCATGTTTCAAGACTATGTTAAATAGTTACCATGTGTTAAGACTATATTTTTGAGTTAAAAGTGAGATTCACCAGATTGAAACCTTATTACAAACCCTAAATTATTTTTCATAATCTCATTTATATCACCTTGCACTTTTATTATACCTTCACAAAAGGATTATGTTACCATGTTTCAAAACTATATTAAATAGTTACCATGTGTCAATACTATGTTTTTGAGTTAAAAGTGAGATTCATCAGATTGAAACCCTATTACAAATCCTCAATTATTTTTCATAATCTCATTTATATCATCTTGCATTTTTATTATAGTCCAATATTGACTAAACACTCCATGTTGCAACTACGTGGGAACTTTTGACTACGATGTGAGCAATCCTTCACATCAAAAAGTTGTTTCTTAAATGGTTTTTCAATAGCCACTATATAATTGGCACCTAGCCTCATTTTATGAGTCCAAGTGGACCACTAGTTTATTGGTTCAATCTTTCTTTGATTTATTGCTTCCTTAATCAACAAGGACATGTCAAAATTGGATGAAAACCCATATCTTAACCAACCAATATATATCAAATCAAATGATGGCTCACATTTTCTTTCTTGTTTGAAAATTCTGTCTATGTGGCAGTCATTAGATTGCATTAAGTTGTTGATTTGGATAACTATTGAAGACCAACAACAATGTTTTAACTATATTTTAGAACGTATAAATAGTTATTATTTTATCTTTGTTCTCACCTACCAATGCATGAGCATCTAATTGGATTAATTTAATACACATATCTAATTATTTCAATGCAAATTTCTAATAGGCTTAAATTCATCTAAATATCTTATTAGTTTTAGGTTAATGTAAATATCTTATTAATTTAATGCAAGTATTTAATTGAAAATCATACAAAATTTTAAATTTATTGGATTGGTGGTGTTGTTCAAAAATTGATCTCAGCGCTATTTAACTGTTGAAGGCCAATCTGAAATGAATATTTAGCAATGGAGTCAATAAAGTTTACAACACTAAAAAGGGAAAGTTGTGTCCACCCTCAAAAGTACTCACTACTTTGATCAAGCTTGTCCATTTGAATGAAGATATTAGAACTTCTTGTTTTTCTTTTTCTCTCCTCATAGTTGTTTCATCCTTATTTCAATAGAGATCATAGGTGCAACCAATCTCAACAAGTAACTATTCCACAGTAAATAAATCATCATCAGGCCACCAATTTCCGTTAGATAAATATGAGAATGGATTCTCCAATATTTCTACATCAAGACTAGAGATGACAATATCTTTAATTTTTTCTTCATCAAACCATCCATTTCTGTTAGAAACTTGAGTATTCACAAAAGAATCTGCTGTAAACACAAGGAAAAATGAGAATGGATCTTCTAATATTTCCACATTAGGACTAGATATGAGATTATCTTCTTCAATATTTCCTTCCTTAGACCACCCATTTTTTTCAGATACTTCTTGGATATTCAAAGAAGAATCTATTGAAAACACAGGGAAATATGAAATGTAAAGAGGCGAGACAACAAGTACTAAAAGTTAAGGAGGCAACAATTAAAGCAGTTAGCCTTGGAAAATCTTCATTCCTCAACTTAAACAAGTTTGTCCATGACATTACCCAAATTTCCAAATCATTTTTCAGTTGAAGAATTACCTTGGGGTCTGTAATTATTAAACCATGATGTCCATAGTCCATCCGAGAAAATTTAAGGTTTACTATTTCAGATTAACTAATCTATTTGACTATTTATTTTCTCACCCATAAATAGCTTTTTTGGGGGCTGATGTTTGCCAAAAAACAGAAGTTTCCTTTTGCTTTCTTTACTAACAAGAAAAATCTCAAACCCTAGACGACGGGAAATACAAGATCAGATCGCCTAAACGTGCATGAATTTGTTTTCCAAGATATTGTACGGAATAGTGTACATACTCTAAGCTCTCCGGATCAAATTTGCACCGTCTCTATCCATAATAAAAACAAGATTTGTTTTTATCCGTTGCAATCGCTCTAACGGCTAAATCTTACAACGTATTTATTATAAAGAATAACTAAATATATATGTTTGAGCATAATTATAATTAGCATATATTTATCTAAATATTAATCTATATAAAAATATTTCTTGATATTTAAGATTATATTTACATTAATATTTAATATTATATTAAATATTAAGTAAGATTATATATATTTGATTTAATATATATATTTTAATTGATTATATAAAATAATAATATATTATTATTAATATTATCATTATATTATTTTAATATTATAAATATTAGTATTGTAATTTTAGAGTCTTATTATTAATATATATAATATTACTATTATACTATTATTGAATTATTGTTATTATTAAATTATAATTAGTGTATTATTATAAATATTATTATATTTTAGTGTTTTTATATTAAATTATTCTTCTTATTATTAATTTTATAATTATAGTATTATAATTATTAAAATATTAATATTTTTTATTTGATTGTTGATGATGTTACTATAATTATCAATTTGGAAATTATTGCTCAATTCCAATCTTCAATGAAAAATAATTTGATTGTTGATGTTATTATCATGTGATTGCTAATTTTATTTTCTAATTTATAGGATTTTTGTTTCAATCAAGAGTGCTCTCCATCTATTTTAATGCCAAATTATGGACTTTTGATGTGTAGAGTATTTTCCAATTTGATATTTTGCTTAAATTTTGAATATAGTGATTTTTTTGGAGTTTGAACAAATTTTGGCTAAGTTGCAAATCAAACTTTGAGTCTTTGTCGTAACTAATAAGTGACTTTGAGTTCATCCAAGCATTAACAAAAAAAGGCTCAAAAGCATATAAAAGAAGGGATCCAATAGAATGGTTTATGATCTTTGTGATGGAGTGACTCTTGAGTCTCAAAAATCCAAACAAATCTGAAAAAAAAAAGCAATCAGACAAGTTCAATATAAAACAAAAACTTCAGTCTAATGAATCAGAAATTTAGAATCAGAAATTTAGGCTCAATAACGCCACTTTTACATAAATAGAAACCCAGATATTATTATCTTTACCTAAAACTAAAAATATATTGGAACAATTACACGCACAACGTACAATTCTAAATATTCCTCCTATTTTTTGAAGTTGCAATCTCCTATGGAATCCTTTTACACTATTAACCCTTTTTCAACCAATATACCAGTGTCAAAACTATAATAAAAATATCCCTCAAATGTATTCAAACTATAATAAAAAAATATCCCTCAAATGCATTCATGTTATAATAAAAAAATTATCCCTCAAATGTATTCAAACTATAATAAAAAATATCTCTCAATTACAATTTTGATCTCGACGCTATTTAACTGCCGAAGGCTAGTCTGAAATGAATATTTAGCTGCAATAATGTTTACAAACTGAAAGGGTAAAGTTGTGTCCACCCTCAAAAGTACTCACTGCTCTGATCAAGCTTGTCCATATCAAATGAAGATATTAGAACTTGTTTTTTTTTTCTCTCCTCATTCATCCACATTTCAATAGAGATCATAGGTGCAACCAATCTCAACAAGTAACTATTCCACAGTACACCAATTTCTGGAGAATGGATTCTCGAATATTTCCACATCGGGACTAGAGATGACAATATCTTCAATATTTTCTTCATCGGACCATCTGTTTCTGTTAGATACTTGAGTATTCACAGAAAAATCTGCTGAAAGCACAGGGAAACATGAGAATGGATCCTCCAATATTTCCACATCGGGACTAGATTTGACATTATCATCTTCAATATTTCCTTTCTTAGAGCACCCATTTCTGTTAGATACTTCTTGGATATTCAAAGAAGAGTCTGCTGAAAACACAGGGAAATATGAGAATGGATCCTCCAATATTTCCAAATCAGAAATGGCATTATCTTCTTCAATATTTCCTTCCTTAGACCACCTATTTCTGTTCGATACTTCTTGAATACTCAAAGAAGAATCTGCTGAAAACACAGGGAAATATGAGAATGGATCCTCCAATATTTCCACATCAGAAGTAGAAATGAGATTATCTTCTTCAATATTTCCTTCTTTAGACCACCCATTTCTGTTAGATGCTTCTTGGATATTCAAAGAAGAATTTGTTGAGTATGAGAATGGATCCTGCAATATTTCTATCTCAGAACTAGAAATGACATTATCTTCAATATCAGGCCAATAATTTATATTGGATAGCACTTGAGCATTCAAATGATGATCTGCTGGAGGCACAGAGAGATATGAGAACGGACTCTTTTCTGTATAAGGAGCAGGAAGGGCATTCTCTTTGAATTGGTTGGGATTGGAACAGCTTGCAATGCTATCCATGGAGGTTTTTTGGCGTTTAATACCATTCTCTGCAGCAGAAGTCTTTCTCTTTCTCCCACCTAGAGTAAAATATTGCCTGCACTTGTGACAAGAAAAGCGAGGTTGAATTGTGGTGGCATGATTCTTGTTATTGAGATAACGGAAGCTACAATGTTCTGAAGAATAGCAGGAAGGGCACACAGCAGGTTTGCTTGACTTCAAGATATCACTTATAAGCTCTATCTGTTCTTTGGGTAGTTCATAAACTTTTACGTTCAATCTTTCCTTTATAAGATTCAATGCATGCAAAGACTCCATTCCAGAATTTACCTGTGCTTTGAGATTGAGCAGCAGATCTTGCAAAGTAGCCATTAATAATGAACTCTGGAAAGTATTGACTCCACTATCTGCACTGGGTCTGTAACAAGGGAAATACTGCCCATTAATTTCCATTGGTTTAACAATATTCTTCTCCATGAAAAAATCGTTGATACAAGAATTGTCCTCCTTGATCAATGACTCGCGCAAGATCTCTACAATTCCATTCATCAAGTTTCTCAGCCTCACCGATGGCAGAGGATTGTGGTCACAGCAGTTAAATCGCGGAGATGTGATAGTGGGCATGGTGGACAAGGGAATATGGCCTGAGAGCGAATTCTTCAATGACAAGGGGTTAGGGCCTGTTCCCTCCAGATGCAAGGGCGAATGTGAAAGCGGAGAGCAATTCGATTCCTCCATCTGCAACAGAAAACTAAGATTAGAACAGTTGATGTCTTGATGACTCGCAGCTGTCTTTATTTAATGGAAGATTTCGTCGCAAGCAAGTAATCTTACAGGTATAAGCTTCTATTTTAAAAAAAAGCTTTCTTTGTTTATCTATTCGATATAAGAAAAAGCTACTATAAATAGGAAAAAAGGTGATTTTGATCTTAACTGGTTTGTTTCAGTGTTTTTTTTTGACACAAGATAAGAATGCTTTGACTTATAAATTTGTATTTAGTAATTAAGTTTTGGTTAAACTATCAATGGAATATTCATGGAAGTTACAAATCACATATAGGTTCTGATTTTGATCTTAATGGGGTTTGTCTCACGTGTTTCCTTAAACAAAAGATAAGAATGCTTTGTCTTATAAAGTTGCATTTAGTTATTAAGGTTTGGTTAAACTATCAATGAAATATTCATGGAAGTTACAAATCACATATAGGCGCTGATTTTGATCTTAATTGGTTTGTCTCACGTGTTTCCTTAGACAAAAGATAAGAATTTTTTGCTTATTAATTTGCATTTAGTTATTAAGTTTTGGTTAAACTATCAATGAAATATTCATGGAAGTTACAAATCACATATAGACGCTATACATTCTAAGCATTTTGTAAATCCCATAGTTGCATGCATTTTGAATTATTTTACCAAGTAATCGGCCATGGGGTACTCTAAGAAGAATATTTTAGGTTGTTTGAACTTTTATTTAGTACAATTTAGATGTAGCTAGATCACCATATTCCACAATAACATATACAATATTTATTGTCTAAAGCTCAAGATTAAAATAAATTTCATTTTCAGATGGCCTATCAATAATGAGATTTGTAAGAGTTACTATTGTTTGTAGAGAGACTTGTGGTTTCTTGAAAAGAATTATTAAAAAAGATAAAAAATATTTAGAGTAAATACCATCTCAAAGAAACATTTGTTAATTTTTTTTTTATAATCTACATAGTTTATTTTGGGTAATTTGTGTATAACTTTTTGTTTAAATTACCATATGCTAGTTATCTAAAAAAACTTCCCCAAAAAAGGGATACTTGCCTTTGTTTCTCTAGTAGAATCAAATAGCATCTAGCCAATGAAGGAAATATGCTCACATAATACAGATGTATGATATTCAAACACAACTGTCTTCTATCATGCAAGATTATTGATTTCAATGGTTTTAAAGAAATTCTTTCTTTCCATATGAACCAACTTCTCAACCACCTAACATCAACTACCCAACTAATAAATTTTATCACTAACATTTAATGTTACATTACAAACACAAGAACTTAGGCTATGGAATGACCTACAATTTTGACACTATGTACTTCCACTAATCTCAATACTAACACAATAGAAACAAAAAATTGCTTTTAGATCACATTGACCAAAAGGGCAACCCACCCTTGATCTAATAGGGAAAAATAGATGATCTGGACTAGATCCTTCCATTCTTTTTAACATGAAGATGAAAGTTGTACTTCAAAAAATGAGGTAATTGATTTTATTTTGGGTCAATCTCTTATGTTTTTTCATGTGAATGGCCTTAAACATCTCTAATTACACTCACACCTAGGTGTGTCAAATGACAAGGTTGCCTCAAAATATAGATAAAAAGGCTTTGAAGATTCAGTGTTTTTTCATCATTTACTTTTTCACCATAAATATTAAAAGATTAAGTTACAATTGCACATACTAAACAACTTTACTATTTGTGAGACAATTATTCAATTTTTGAAGGAGTTAAATTTTTTAATTGGTTGCATGGTCATTTTATTTTAAATGTATATAGGTGAATCAAATAACCTCTCATCCACACCCATTGCTAAATTTATGATTTGACACAAAATTATGTTTTCAAAGGTTTTCTTGGGTATTTTCCTCTCTATTTATGTTTTTCAAAGCTATCCATAAATTTCTCATTGAGCTTATAAAAATTAGAGAAGAAAAAATTGGGATTCAAATAATATGTCACTAAAATATAATATGTATGTGTTAGTGGAGTTATTTATTTGACCTTTGCTAATTGTGTTTGAATGGGTTGTCTATACTTTCTTTTTTGAACTTGTATCAACATAATTAATAATTATTATAAAAGACTATTTAACTTATTTAAGAATAAAAATAAAATAAATAGTGAAAAACATATGGATTGGGAAACAAATGAACCCACTAAAACAAGTAAATACATATATATAGGTTCTAGTGACTATAAAGAGTGACCTACCAAATCATAAGTGTTCTACATAAAGATTAGGTTTTTCATTGAGTGTGTTGCTAACATATTTTTAACTTTTTATGATTATTTCTTTTGATCTTTTAATCAACCAATAGAAATAACTTTTATCATTAATAAAAAAGAAAATTATTAAACTATTCTACTTAAAAATTGATCGATCAATCAATCACTCAATAGCAATTTTACCCCTCATCCTTATATACAAATATGCCTCAATTTACATCATAGAATATCCTTGACACGACTTGTAATTGAGAAAGTTGAAAGATTTGGCAGCCATAAAATATTAATCATACGTACAAACTACTTCGGGACACTGAAATTTGACTGCACCTTTTCTCTAAAACTCAGACTGTTACTACCCTATCATAAGCACCGTTTGTGCTCTAATTTAAGGACTCTCAATTCCCAGTGAGAGCATCCTTCACCGCCGCCCTAATCTGTTTCATCTCCCATCCTTCTCCCTTCATCATGCATTATAAACAAAGTTTGTCATTTTCAGTACCAAATCAAAGTTGAACTATTTATACGAACATGACATGTTTGTGCACAAGCCAGTACCTTGGTTTTCTCGTGGATTGTCCCCTCAATTATTTGGTTAGTTGAGTCTAACTCCCCCCATTGGATTCTCAACACCTCAAATTTCATTTCTCCTAAGCACTTATCCACTGTAGCAATGGCGTCCATGTGAGTAGAATTGGATTCTCTTTTTCAGTGTTACTTCATTGATCACTTCATCTGGAATGTTGGTTCTCAACCAATACAGCAGCTTCTTCACATATACAATACAGCAATGCATCTCTTCTTTAATCTGCTGCGCAGCCATAAGATAAGCCAATGCAAGCTTCGCTTCTAGAGTGCTGGGTAAGTGCATTGGTCAGACTCTGATTCAGTTGCTCAAGCTCCTGTATGCGAAGCTTTTGCCGATTAAGTTCCAT
Organism: Sequoia sempervirens; assembly: GCA_007258455.2. Taxonomy (NCBI): domain Eukaryota; kingdom Viridiplantae; phylum Streptophyta; class Pinopsida; order Cupressales; family Cupressaceae; genus Sequoia; species Sequoia sempervirens. The sequence goes on from VDFB02271358.1 coordinate 845,552,362, forward strand.
AATCACATAATCTGAGAGTGGAAATTTTATCGACTTTCTGCAAGCACACATTTGAAACACCATATTATCATCAAATGCAAACAAATCCAATGTAAATCCTAAAAATCCTAAGAATCTAGAGATTGGGTTAGACTGCGAAACATATTATCAGCAAAATGCAAACAAATCCAATGTAAATCCTAAAAATCTAGATTGGGTTAGAGTGGGAAACATGCACATTTGCATGAAAAACCTAAAAACTATGATTTTAGTTGTTGCAAAGGGCGCCCATGCCTCCACCTTAGGTTTTCCTATTATTTTTGTTCTCTAATTCTTCCACCATGTATTCATGTGCCCATGGAGTATGGGAATAAACTTCCCATCCTCCATGGTCATTTTTGGTAATTAATGTTATTTGTGGGAGGCAAGAGAGTAGGTGGGTGAGTAAATGTAGGTAATTGGAAGAGTAAATATAGTGTCATTATATTTGGCACTCAAATGCCTTTAAAATCTATTTTAAAACTGATATAGGCTTCAGGAATAAGTTACCTTTTTCATATAGGGCATGTTTTATTCCGCTTTATTTGTGTTCGACCAACTGTTGACTCTTCGGGCAAGACTCAGAACTATCTCAGACCTTGGAGTTGGTTCAGGAACCATGATAATCATATTGAAAAACCTATGTCTCCTCTTCGCTCTCTTAGCATGTTGAGGAAACTTATCATCATTAGAACCTCCACTAAGAACCTTAAATGGGTTTGGAACCACATCAGATCACCACCACTCAACATCTAATGTCTCCTTTCTTTTGTAAGAGATTGAATCAGAACCTAGAAACATGGTGGAGGTTCTTGGTTCCTGGCCCCCATAGAAAGATCTGACTACTTCTTTTCTTCATTCTGTCTTCGTGTCAATGAAATCACCAATCCTAGGAACCAGCATAAGTACACCCAGGGGTTTCTAAGTTAGAGATTTTCCACCTAGTAAGAACTCTTCAACTATGTCGGTGTTTCGAGCTTAATCAGGAACTCGAGAACTCATTTCTCATCGAGAACCTAGTTCAGACTTAGACTCGTCGAGAACTTCAACCCTATCAAGAACTTTGACCATGTGCTATCGGGCCATATTTGATCTACTTACTAAGGGATCGATGAAGATAATACCTTAATACGTCAAAAAGCATACCATTTCTACCAATATGTCAAGAAGTAGTGACACACCACCCTGAAACCTGAAACGAAAATGAAATCAATTGAAAGTATTTTTTTATCATCAAACTTCCTCCATCAAAGATCCCTTGTCAGACATTCCTCTAAGAATCAAGCTTGGTGGTCCCCCAATACCAAGGATGTGAGCACACTCCGATAGCCCACCAAAAATACATATTCTTCCTTGTAAGATTTATCTTCTACTTACATTGGACATGGGATGGAAATAACAAACACTTTCAAAGCCGGAAAGATTAAACACTTAACACAATTTTGGAGAACAAAAGATTTTGAATCATGAAGCAAGTTGACAAGGAAATGGATATCAAGGTAGGGGGATCCCAAAAACTCCAAAACCTGAAAAGTACATTACATAGATATTACGAATTCCCCCAAGGTGTATCAAACTTTTACAATTGTTGATACTTGGGATATAAGCACAAGGAATCCTGAAATTTTGAAACAAGGACTTAAAAGAAAATTTCACAAGGGTTCGAGGTGGGGTTTTAAGATTGATAAGAAGGTCATGCAAGTATGGATATCTCTAAAATCTCAAAGCTTAACACATGGAATATTAAGGGAAAAATGGAGAAACTCATGATTTAGTATTTTTATGATCCTTTGTACCATTTGACATTTAGGAGATCCATTAGGATTTTTCATATCAATTGTCAACAAAGGGTGGATAAGATCAAAAACACAAATTTTGTGCTAGAGAAAAGAAAAATGAGACACATCAAATTGGAGTGTCAATAGATGTTTTATATACTGGCTTCAACTTATGTCATACCCTATTGCATTATGTGAATTTGTATGAATAATTGGTTAGATGGTCTCCTAGTAGGGTGATCCCACAATAGTGGTTTACAATTTTTGGCCAAACTGCACACTAAAATTATTATTTTTAACTAAATCTTCACATTTGAGCACCTATACTGGCTAAACCATGAGGAATTTGAAGATGATGCAAACTAGAGTCTTGTCACATTTTGTCTGTAGATTCTAAAAATATTTTTTTCAAATTTTTTCGAATCAGATTACATTTCTTTTTCCATCTCCCATGAAAATTGGTTTTTTTCAACAAAAAAAAAATTTAAAAAGTGACACACACCGTATAACGCATAATTTTTTTCCATGAAGGATAAAATTATAATTCTTTCAAATTTAGATTTGTAACTCCGATATCTAGTGCTTCCACTTGGTTAGATAGTTTTTTGTTGAATATTTTTTCTTTAATCAAGTTTTGAAGTCAAACCAATTACAATTCAGACATAGCGCAACCGTATAATGCGTAACTTTTTTTGAATATATCAAAATTCAATTTTTTTTTGTTGGATCAAGGACTTCAATATCTGGTGGACTCATATTTTTCAAAAAAAAATTGGTAATCTACTATTTTTCCACATGTGTAGAATATAGACCTTCATTTTCGATGAAAAACCTATGTTTAATAAAACTAAAAAAACAAATACATAATAAAACCAAAACATATTAAAATTATATTCGTTGGATAGCTCGTTCCAAGGACTACCTAATTCCAGTTGGGTTTGTGAAGATTCCTCTATTTTCATCCTCAACTCGAGCTTCAAAGTGTAAAAATTTAAGTTTCTTTTGTGAACAAGGTCAAAAATTAGGGAAAAGGGGGGTTCGCTAGAACCAGGGGGGTTCGCTAGAACCAGGGTTCATTCGAACCCCCTTCCCAAAAGGGGTTTTCATTTTTTTTTTCCATGTATGCATTGAATGGGTTCACTCGAACCCTAGTTCGAGTGAACCCTTTATTGGTTCGTTCAAACCAATGAGTTCATTCGAACCCCCTGAATAAAAAAATTTCGCATGGGGTCATTGTTTGCAAGTTTTCCTTCCTCATTCGAATTGTAAACCACTTTTGTGGGTTTACACAATATAGATTTTTTTTTTTAAGGATCTCAATTTTTTAGGTGGTAATTACCACTATTGAGGATGAAGGATTCATGTTTTACTCTTTAGAGAGCATGGTGGGCTCTTGTGGCATCTTAATTTGTGTGCTTTTGTGAAGGTCATGTTAAATGTGTTTTGTGGTGGTTGTATTTATTCATTAAATCTATATGATTGGAATTCTTAAATGAAATTTAGATCATCCATATATGATGGAAGAAATAACATCATTTCATATTTATATTATCATTTTGTATATTTTTGAATACTATCTTATGATGGATTTTGTATGTGTAGACAAGTCCTAGAAATGAGATATATTTATTTACTTCTAAGTTGAAATAAAACTTGAATCCATGTTAATTTTTATCACTATAATTCTATGTGTAAATAGGATTTGATGTTATCATGTTTTAAAAAATAAGACTTTGAATTAAAAATTATCAGCTCTTTATGCTTTGTTGCATTAGATGGTTAATGTTAAATGCTTGTAAAGAAAATGAACTTTTTGATTGAAAGATAATTAGTTTAATTTTTGAATGTTAAATGTGGCTTGTAAGACATTGGGAGCTCCCTTATAATTGATTTTTATTATTGGAGTTCTCTTGCAATTTTATAATTGTACAAGAGTTTTGAAGTTCCATTGTAGTTGTAGAATTTTGTAATTGTGTGATATTTTTAGAGTTCCCTTATAAATTTGCATAGTGTGGGACATTAGAGTCCCCTTATTATTGTGTTGGACTTCTCAAGTTCCCATGGGACTTTTGGAGTTCCCTTGAAATTTCACAACTATGTGGAACTTTTGGAGTTCCCTTATAGTTTTGTCTATGTGAGACTTCGAGGGTTCCCTCATAGTTTTATAGTCATAAAACCTAGGGAGTTCCTATGTATTCCCATTTAATAAATTGTATTTTGTTGAAGGTGTGCATATATTTTTCTCACCTTATTCATCCAATTTGCAAGAGATGATGACCATGGTTTGGATCCAATCACTCGGGTTGGAGTGAACTTTACCCTCTTGCATGCCCATCATGATGGTGTGGTAATGCAAATAAATAAGTATTTTTCTTGTATAGTCATGCTATGTGCAATTACTACATACTTTGTGAGTGTCACTATCTTGTGTCATAGCCACTCTAATGCATGAAAATGTAATGGTGACATATTAGTATTACAATTGTAATGCAAAAAAGTTGTTTGCTCATCCTTTACTACTAATGTCTTGAGTGTAAACTTGGGGCATTACATAATTTAATAATAAAATCTTTATATATGATAAAAATTCATCCAAATAGACTAATAATTACAAAAGTCTATTTAACTTATTTAAGAATAAAAATAAAATAAAATAAATAATGTCAAGAGCATATGGGTTAAGACACAAACCCACTAAAACAAATAAATACATATATGTAGGTTCTAGTGACTATAAAGAGAGACTTATAAAATTATAAGTGTTCTACATAAAGGTTGGGTTTTTCATTGAGTGTCCTTTTCAACATATTTTAAAATTATTAATGTTATTTCCATTGATCTTTTAATCAACCATCGGAAATAACTTTTATCTTTAGTAAAAATAATAATTATTAGTCAAATTTGAAACCTATTTTACTTAAACATCACATATGCTTCAATGATCAATCAATCAAATTTGAAACCTATTCTACTTAAACACCACATGCTTCAATAATTGATCAATCGATCGATCGATAGCAATTTTACAGCTCATCCTAATCCTACTTTTATTAACCAATATTAAACTCAACCATATTACAAATATTCTTGAAACTACGTCATCAACATATTCTTTAACTTGACACTATTATTAATTGAGAAAGTTGAATAATTTGGCGGCCACAAAATATTAATTATACAAGATTGTAGTCGTTTGAAAATTGTGAATTATAACACTATCCGTACAAAAAGCAAAGATCATCATTCAACAGTCCTCCTAAGTTCGTACAAGCTCCTTTGGGACATTGAAATTTGACTGCCCTTTTTCTCTAAAACTCAGACTGTTACTACCCTATCATACACACTGTTTATGTTCTAGTTTAGGGACTCCCAACTTCCAGTGAGAGCATGCTTCACCGCCGCCTTAATCTGTTTCGTCTCCCATCGTTCTCCCTTCATCACAAATTACAAACAAAGCTTGTCAATTTCAGTGTCAAATCAAAGTTAAAGTATTTAAACGAACAAGACATGTTTGTGCACAAGTCAGTACCTTCGTTTTCTTGCGGATTGTCCCCTCAATTACTTGGTTTGTTGAGCCTAACTCCCTCCATTGGATTCTCAATACCTCCAATTTCATTTCTCCCAAGCACTTATCCACTGTAGCAATGGCGTCCATGTGAGTAGAATTGTATGCTATCTTTTTCAGTGTTACTTCAATGGTGGCTTCGTCTGGAATGATGGTTTTCTCAACCAGTACAACAGCTTCTTCACAAATACAATGCAGCAGCGCATCTCTTCTTGAATCTGCTGCGCAGCCATAAGATAAGCTACTGCAACCTTCGCTTATAGAGTGCTGGGTAAGTGCATTGGTTAGACTCTGATTCAGTTTCTCAAGCTCCTGTATGCGAAGCTTTTGCCGATTCAGCTCCGCTATAGCATTTGAGAGTGTGGAAATTTTATCAACTTTCTGCAAGCACACGTTTGAAACACCATATTATCATCAAAATGCAAACAAATCCAGCAGTAACCCCAAGAAACAGAAGCTATTTAGAAGCAGTGATACCGAAAGGAAAATTATGAAAAAATTTAAAAGTCACACATTAAGCTCACCTTAGAATTGTGTGGAAGAAGAGAACGTAAAGCCAAAAACTGTTGACTGAGTTTGTTTCTCCTGTTGCGCTCAGCAATCTTATGCGTAACCGCATATGACTCCTCTACCAAGCCATCATTTGCCTCCCAACATGAACTGTCTCTGTTATTTTTATGCGTCCTCCTTAGAAAATCGAAGCATCTCTTTAGAGATTTCTGCTTCACTGCAGGTGCCAAAAACAATTGGGCTTCCTCTGTAGACTCTTTTATGTAATTCCTGAATGCACTATTTAACTTCGATCTACTGTGGGGATCGAAATTATTATCAAACAATTCATAGTCCAGAGAGTACTTTGAATTTTGTGGAATCTCCATGACTTGATGGGCGCAGGACTCGTTAAGTGCAGCAGCAATATGATATTGTTCAGGCAGCTGCTGTCCATAAGTAGCGTACTCATGAGTCCAAAGACGATCTGTAATAACTAAATCTTCCCTATGAAAATCAGGAAAATTACCCAACATGGCCAGAGACTCCACACCTCCGATGATGGCTGCTCTTGTCTTGAAAACGTCATGGTGCATCACACTACAAGAGCTCTCATACATCTGTGCAGAATTATTTTCAATGTTCATAATGAACATTTGAAAATTGAACAAGCCTGCACACTCTTTCTCCTCATTATGATGCATCTTATAGAAGTTTACCATGTAGAGTAGAGAAGCTTCAGGGCACCTCCCCTTTAGAAATTTTCACAAGAAACAAGCTACTTGGAAAATATTTATAATAAACAAAAGGTGTTCATCTGGTCAGCAAGGGCTTACGTACATTTCAACTTATAGTACGGCCAATCCGAGTCACCTTCCAAGAAACTTCAATATGGAGTAAAGTATTCATTTATTTGCAATGTTCAAGATTTGACTGGAACTAAAACTGCGGCTGCAAGACTACACGTCTCTTTTGTAAAATAAAAACGTGCAGCGACGAGTGAAGAGTGACTTCATTATTATCTTGACAGAAATGGTCCAACTGCTGCATCTCCAGTCCAGTCCATTTATCCTCGTTATGCATGGGTGCGGGTATCTTTTCATAATTTACACGTTCCTATATTCTTTCTCTTCATGTTCAAGTCAATAAATTTATTTTTCTCAATAAATTTATTTAGCATAACTTGACGGACTCTTCTTCTTTTCCTATATTTTATACACTATTTTATTTAATAATCATTGTCCTGAATTTTTTTATTTTTTTTATACTGTTATCAATTGATATGGCTTGACCTCTTCTATTATTTGGTTTCAATGACTTTTTTTTTATTTTCTATCAATGTTTTGGATTTAGATTGTTTCTTGGATAGAGAACACATATATCTAGGTGGTGGTCATGTAATAATTACTTTTGATCTTTTATATTTTATGTTTTGTTTGATTTGGTTCATTTATTTAGTGAAAATACTATTGACAATCTTTATTTATTTAGGAGAAATACTATTGTCAATCTTTATCTCTACATTATGATATGATATAACCAAGCGTTTATCAAAGTATTTTTAATTTATATTTCACTTTGCAACTCATTTAAAGCTTCCTATTTTTATTTATCCAATTTGTCATGGATGATCTTCTTCCTTCTTTCTTCTTTTTTAAACTATTATACTATTACAATACTCATATGAATTAATTATGAGTTGTGTGTTCCTTTTATGTTGTATTCTTTTATTTTCATTTCTTTAATATAACTTTCTTTTATCATACAATAATTATTTGTTTGATTTCTCATGTATAGTTTAAAATAGAAGTATATATATGAGTAGGAAAGTGAAGAAGTGATCAAGAGTATTTGTTTTTTGTATAAGACAATTTTTATATTTATGAAATATAAGATAAAAAATTACCTATTTTACAACTTTCATCTTATACTTTTTGCACTTATTTTAGTGTACATCCTTCTAATATTGTTTTCACATCATTTGACTTGATTTCTAGCATTCTCCCTAATCACAAAAAGATGAATCATGGCGAGCCAATTTTAAAAATCTCTCTAGAATAATTCTTGAAAGTTTGATCATAGTAGCATGGGTTTGGCATTCATGTCTAAACACTGACAAAAATGTAATATTTATGTCCATGTTCAAAATTTGAATTCTAAATTTTGTTATTCATTTTTTCCTTAATAATTACTACATTTTTAATTGTCAACTCTTTCAAAATTCCACGTAAGTCTAATTTTATCCTTCATTTGTGAGCTTAAAAGAAATATAACATGCAAAGCATTACAATTCTATATTATTGAGGGACTCCAATATATACAAGACAACAAGAATTTTTTTCAATAGTAAAGATATGGAGTCCTCAAGAGCCATTAAATCCATAATTTTGTTCAAAAATTTCCTCATATATTTCAATTCTATTTCATCCTCTCATTCTCCTCCTTAAAGCCATAGTTCTCCCCTTTCATATCCTTTTTGTGAAGCAAAAGTATACACCTACTTTCGTAAACTCTTACATTTCATATTAGAGAGTTTCTTCTTTATATCCCACTCCATTGTCCTTATTATCAATTATCCTCATTACCTATTTGTCCTCCATCAATTACACACCACCATTACATAGCATTCTCACTAGAGGTTTTTATTTTAGGAAGTCAAATATTTTCACACACTATCATTTTCATCTTCATTTGATTACACATGCTCAAATTATCCTATTGTGCTATGATTGAGGTTGGAAATGTCATTCTACAGGACTAACCTAGGTAGCCTCCCCAATTGTATTCTTTCCCTCCTTTCCCCAACTTTGGCTAAATATATCATTGTTTTAGTTTATCAAATTCACATTCTATAAGTAGCAAAGGCATCATAATTTTTTAATAAGAAACTACTAAAAATTTGGATTTTGTAGAATATTTAAAGTTTTTTAACCAATGGATGATATTAGGAGGAGAAAAACATGGATTTGACCTGGGCATCTCAACATGCCTATTCCTTATGGTTGAGTTAGTGACCCTATAATTGTTGTCAGTATATTTTTTTGATTACGTAACCTATCCTTCTTAGTGTGGAGTAATGGGACATATGACATTGAAACCCTTGAAACCAATGTCCAAATTGGTCACTATTGACTTTTCATGCCCCCATATAGCCCATTGATAATAACTAGTATGAGAATCCTAAATGAGCCATCATATAGAAATTATGTCTCTCGATATTGCATTAGCCCTCCTTGTTCTTTCCTTGGTCAATTTCCCAAATTGAAAAATCAAGTTTGGCTAAGTGTTAATTTGGTTGAGGTTTTAGACTTTTTCTTACCCTCATACTTGCATGTCATCTCTATTTCCCCAAATTCTACCTCTTTCCCTTTGTAAAACTCAACCAAGTATAAGGTTTTCAGTGTTTAGATCATTGGTCATGATCTTACTCACCTACAACTTTCAACCCATTCCCACTTGCATCTCCAATGCTTAAGGTTTGATCCCCAAAATTTCCAAGTGACATTATCAGACTGTGGGTTATTGACATCTTCTACATCTTTCATAAGCTTCTAGTATTCTTTACATCATCTTCATGATCCCTAACTCTTGGTTCTTTCCTTTTGTTAACATCACCCTTGCATTCCTTTCTTGATGACATCATGCTAACATCATCATCAGGGGTCAAAACTTCAACATTCTTCATCCTCCTTTTATTCAACAAGCAAAAGGCGACATCCTCAAAGCTCAATGCCCAATTCCTGATAGAGGTCCTCTCATCAAGGTTTTGGGTCAAGGTGTTCTTCTTCTTGGATTTAAAAAAAGTGATCTATGGTTGGCTAAGTTTCCATTGGATTAAATTTATTTTCTTAGGTTTTATGGTTTAGCATATAGGTTTTAGGGTTTAGGTTTTATAGTTTACGATTGATAAGGGAGGGTTAAGTGTCAAGGGTTTAGGGATTAATTTTTATATATATTTTAATATTAAATTATGAATGTTAGGTTTTAAGGTTTAACATATAGGGTTTAGGGGTTTATGCTTGATAAGGGAGGGTTGAGCTTTTAGGGTTTACAGATTAAATTTAATTTTTTAGGTTTCAGTGTTATATTATAAATGTCAACTTTTGTGGTTTAGTGTATAGGTTTTACGATTTAGGACCTATGGTTTAGGGTTTAGCGTATCTATGATGTCTTCTTAATAGTACCCAAGTGTAGATTGCACAATTAGTGACATCGACTAACATCTCCCACCATCTAATAAGAACTAAAGGCCTCCCAACCACCAAATGCAGTTAACCCTTATAAACAAGACCTCAATATATGACCATATTTTCCACATTTATAACATGATGCAATGGTATTTGGATGCATAGAATTTATCCTAATCGATTATTTAAATATTGAGTCACTAGTATAGATAGGCTTACAACCTCTAGCTGATTGTTAAGAATGCTACTCTTAAAGTCTTTTCTTCTTCCAAGAATACAAAAAATCACTCCTAGTCTTATTTGCTTATGATCTATACTAAGACTTATACTTCTCTAGCACAAAGAAATAATTATCATATTGATCCACTATCCTACTCACCTATTAGAGTTCATGGAACTTATCTACATAATGCATAATATCCACATGAACCTCTTACATCATCATAAATTATACAACATATAACCATACATAATCATGATTAAGCAATATTTATAATAAACATGAATATCCATCTATAAATCTAGACATATACATCACATTAATACATCAACACATAATCATAAATCATAAACATATATGCATCCATAAATCAACTTAAACTGCCACCAATGCGAGCCACCTTCCGTGAAATTCCAATACGGAATATATATATATATATATATATATATATATATATATATATATATATATATTTTTACCAATTATAAGCAGTGTTGAAAATTTGACTGGAACGAAAATTGCGGCCGCAAGCTGATTGAAATGCAATTCTACACGTTTCTTTTGTAGACGAGGAATGTTAAAACGTGAGTCCGTTCTCTTTCTGTAATTTACACGTTCCTTTATTCTTTCTCTTCCAATAAATTTCTTTTTCTCCATAAATTTATTTAGCATGACTTGACCGACTCTTTTTCTTTTGCCATATATTTTATTATAAACTATTTTTTTAATAATTTGGATTCTAGATTGTTTCTTGGATGGAAAACACATATATCTAGGTGGTGACCATGTAATAGTTATTTTTAACCCTTTTTTATTTTATTTTTGGTTTCAGAAGACTCATTTATTTAGTGGAAATACTATTGTCAATCTTTATCTCTACATCATAGTATGATATAAGCACGCCTTTGACAAGGTACTTTTATTCTATATTCCACTTTGTAACTCATTTAAAGCCTCCTATTTCTATTTATCCAATTTGTCATAGATGATCTTCTTTCTTCTTTCTCTTTTTTGGATTATTGTGCTATTACAATACTCATGTGAATTAATTTTAAATTGTGTGTTCCTTTATGTTATAGTCTTCTATTTTCATTTCTTTAATATAACTTTCTTTTATCATATAATAGTTGTTTGTATTATTGTTCATGTATAGTTTAAAAAGTCTTTTGATTGATATTACTCTTAGAACTATACATCACTATTTGAATCAAATTCTAGATTATGAGAGATTTCCTTTCCGTTGTCGCAAGTGTTTTTGCACAGGCCACTTTTGTGCTCACTATTCCAAATGAAAAATTGATTGCCAAGAAGCTTGGTGGAAATATGTCCCCTTCCACTACTACTCTATAGAAAAATATAATTTTTTTCCTACCCTAGATGGGATTTCTAAAGAGGTAGTTCAAAAGGAATCCCCTCAAAGGATGTTATTTCCTAAGATTAGAATTCAAAATACTTCTACCTCTGATTCACAATCTCCTCATGTGGTTGTTGATGGCTCACCTCTCTCTATGAAGGGTTGTATTGTATTAAGGCTTCAAACATGAAGGATTTTGAACCTAAAAAATATTTAATATCACAAAAGGCTTTAGTTGTAACATCCTCTATGCAAGAAAATACTAATTGCTCAATAACTAATATCTTGGCTTTGAAAGTTGGGGATGCCAATGAGAATTGGATAGTTGTACAAAGAAAAAAGAAGAAATATTTAGAAGCCTTCAACATGATTCTTCACTCCCACACTACAAGTAGTGTTAAATATTATTTTATTGTGATAGATTGTATAAAAGATCCTAATGGATCCTTTTTCTAGTATAATGTTCACCTATTTATGGGTTTAAAGAATGTCATGTTTAGACAATTTTTAGGCACTCCCTCGAAGTTACCATTTTGATCTTTGTAATCTTTTCTTTCAGTTAATTTATGATGTGTGACTCCCTAATGCCAAATTCAATGATAAAAGATAAGGAATAGATTAAGCTATAAATCATCATTTACAATAAGAGAAATAAATATTTAATATACACATAGTTAAAAATTTAAAATTTAATTTTTTTAGTATGGATATACATAAAATGTTAAAATCAACTTTTTCTAGTATAAAAATAGTTTAAAAAATTTAAATTAATCATTTTCTAATATGGATACATTAAAAAATGATTTTTTATAACATGCATACAATTAAAAATGGAATTAAAAAAGTGTCTCAAAAGTCTAGAATGTAGAGCTTTCAAAAGTTGTTACTATGGAAGAAGTTAGAATTTCTCTTTTTAGTCTTGGTGGTGATAAAGCTCCTGGACCTGGTGGTTTTCCAATGCTTTTCTTCCATAAATGGTGGGATGTTGTGGTGAAAGATCTTTGGGAGGTGGTGGAGGAATCAAGATAGGGGGTTTTGTCTTCAAAGATTTCAATAATACTTTTATTGCTCTCGTTCCCAAGAAAGATGAAATTGTGTCTTTTAATGACTTCAAGCCCCTCTCTCTCTACAACACTGTATACAAGGCTATCTCTAAGGTAATGGAAAATAGGTTGAAAGGTGTGCTTGATGTTGTGATTTCTCCATAGCAAAGTGGTTTTTCACCGAACCGCTCTATCTATGAGGGTGTGATTGTTGCTCATGAAGCAATACATTCCATTCGCTTAGCACGAACATAAAGAATGTTGGTAAAACTAGATATTAGAAAGGCGTATGATGAAGTAGACGGAAATTTCCTCTTGCAAGTTCTTAGGAGGTTTGGCTTTTGTGAAGCTTGGGTAAGTTGGGTTGAGAGTTGTATAAAAACTCCCTGTTTTTCGATTCTAGTAAATGGAAGTCTGCAAGGATTCTTTGAGTCGAAGAAAGGGTTAAGGAAGGGAGACCCAATCTCGCCTTTCTTGTTTATAATTATGGATGAAGCTATGGGAAGACTAATTTCAAAAAAATAGAGAGATGGGCTTTGGAAGGGTGTACAGGTTGCAACTGGAGTTGACACTCTTTCTCATTTGCAGTTTGCAGATGATACTCTGTTGTTGGGGGAGGCTTGCTTTAGGGAAGCTAGGGTGATGAAAGAAGTTCTAGATAAGTGCAATCGAGCATCTGGATAATGTATCAATTGGCAAAAATCTGAAATATTCTTTTTTAATACTAGTGGCCAGAAGCAGAGGGAAATTTGCACCATTTTGGGTATGAAATTGGGTTCTCTACCGAGGAAATATTTGGGAATTCCTTTATTTGGGGGAGCAAGTTAGTCGGTAGTATAGGAAAGAATTGGTGGATTGTTGTCTGAAGTAAACAGATGGATGGAAAAGCGGGTGGTTGACTTCAACTGTTTGTATTTTGATGCTAAAATATGTGATTTTTTCTATTCCTATTTTTTCAATGATGTGCCTTAAAATGCCCAAAAAAATTACAAAGGTTGTTGGGCAAAGGATGAGGAAATTCTTTTGGAATGGAGCAAAAGAACATGACAAGATACCTCTCCTCTCATGGGAAAAGATTTGTATGACAAAGGAGAAAGGAGGGGTGGGATTGAGAGATTGGAATTTAATGAATGAGGCTTTGGGTGCAAAATTGGTGTGGAATATTTATTCTCAGCCCTCTCAGTTGTGGGTTTAGATTTTAAAAGACAAGTATTTAGACTCTATGGAAGATAGCAGGATCTTTACCATGCGTAATCCACCTTCTGGTTCAACAATTTGGAATTTTTTTGTATCCTGTCATCAGGTAATTATAGACCATATCACTTGGAAGATTGGGAACAGTATGAAGGCGAAGTTTTGGGAGGATTCTTGGAATGGATTTCTAGCTTTGAAAGAGAATGAAGAATTGTAGGATTTAATACTTTGGTTTACACAGCATTGGGGTGCAAAGGTATGTGACTATTTGGAATTCTAAAGGGATGATTTAGGTGGTGATTGGGGCTAGAAATCTCTCCATAATACAGATCTTTCAGATAGGTAGCAGACTCTTATGCAGGAAATCCTTAATTCACGTAAGATTGTGAGATCGAATAAGGAGGATAAAGTGGTGTGCTGTGGTGTTGTGGATAGAAAGTATTTTGTTAAGTTAGGATACCAGTTTTTGGATTTAGGAATAGGGGTGAGGATTGGCTGGTTGACTTATGTTGGGGCAAATAATGCATTCCTAAGGCAGGTACCTTTGCATGGCTGGCAATAAGGTGATGTATCCTGATAGGGGAAAGAAGGAAATGTTTAGGTTTTTGTGGTCCATCAAAATGTGTTATGTGTGGAGAGGCAGAGGAAACGGTAGATCATTTATTGTTGCATTGAAGGATGGCTTCCTCTTGTTGGGAAATGCTGATAAACTCGTTGGGGTGGTAGGGCCCTCTCCCTGACATGCTAAAGAAGGTTTTTAAAGGGTGACCGGTTCAACGGAAAAAAGTTGACTTTTTCTCAAGTATCTGGAAGGTATGCCCATCTATTGTTGTGTGGGAGGTGTGGAAAGAAAGAAACAAGCATATATTCTTAGAGAAAGAAGAGACGTTAGATAGATTAAAGTTCAAAATTAATCATGCAATAGAGGAAGTGCTTGGTGCAGCAGCCTCACTCTTTTTTAATTCAAGGATCCCTTTTACATTGGAAGACAAGTGTATTCATGTGCAATCGTTGGGTATTCATTTGAGGCTCATTAAGGGGCTTAGCTGGGTCAATCCAGTTTCAAAGGGTCCAATGGAGGTTGTTTGGGAGAAGCCAACAGAGGGGTGGTAGAAAGTCAATTTTGATGGTCCTCCAAAGGTAACCCTGGACCATCAGGGAAAGGGTTTATTGTACGTGACTGGATGGGGAATGTTTTGGCTTTTGGGGTGAAAAAGATGGAGGTAGGAATGAATAATGTAGTTGAAGGAATAGTAACGCTTACAACAATTAGATTTGGTAGAATACTGGGAGCTTCAAAGTTGCATTTAGAGGGTGACTCTCAAATCATAGTCTAGGCAATCATAAAAGGAAGTACTAAAGCGTGGCATTTGCAGAATTTAATTGTTAAATGTAAGGAGGAGTTAGCTTCTTTTGAGGATTTCAGGGTTAACCACATAAGGAGGTCTAGGAATGCAGAGGCAGACACTTTATCTAAATGGGCTTTAACTTTTGATGAAGTTTGTGAGCTAAGAGTAGAAAATTTATGACAATTAGGTCTTGAGGAGGTGGTTTAATGTGAAGGGACGTACCAGAAATTTAATGAGAAGATAGTAATGTGGATCATAGTTTGAAATGAATGAAGGAATTTTGAAGAGTTGGATGGCGGCGTGGATGGTACATTCCACATTAATGGTAGAGTATGTAGTTTTAATGTGGCTTAAACTCTTCACATCCTCAAATCTTGATGCTTCTGCCAAGTTTTGCGGTGGAAAGAAATTAGGAAACGATCTAGTTTTTGGTGTTGGTGAAGGTTTAACCGAGTTGCAATGGAGGAAAATTTCACGCTGATGACTAAGCACCAACTTTTCCCATTCCATGGTGAAGCTTTTGAGAAGAGACTGAAAGGAATTTTTTTATTTAGTGATGAGCGGCTAGTGCAGTGTGTGCAGCTGATGTTGGGCTTGCGGTTTGGAATTCTCAGACATCGATACCGCACAAACATGGACATCTATTCTTTGATCATGGCGTGGGGGCTAGACGTAGGGGAATAGGTGAAAACAGTGAGGAAGGTGATGGAAGTGATTGTTCACAAAGATTATTTGGAGGGAATGGATTCAATTTTGGAATGGGTTGTTCTGGGTGTTGGGTTGGATGTGAGTGAAGGATTGTTGATGAAAAAAGGAGAAGAATTTGAAGGAAGCATTCCCTTCATGAGATGGCCAGAAGGGAACCTTAAAGTCTATTGGAGAGAGGATGCTAGGCGCAGGTGGGAGGCCTTGAAGTTGTTTATGGAGCTAATGGAGGTCGAAGTAGTGATAGCCTAGGTACAAGCTGAAGCTGCAAGGATGGAAAGACAAGCATTGCATCCTCAGAAGAGGAAGGTGAAGAGTGCGACAAGGAGCAACGCGGACCTTTGTACTTCGGCATGAGAGTTTCAATTTTTTTTGTTTTTTGTTTTAAAAGTTTTTTGAATAATATTTATACATGTTTGTTAAAGTTGGGGTTTAGCCCTGTAACGGGGGTACTGGGTTAATGGAAAGATTCCAGGTAGTTGGGGTAGGTTGATGTTTTTTGTTGTAAAAACAGTGCCAATTTTTTGGTCAGAATCGTAGTAGTAGTTCAGGGCATTAGGGGTTTTTTTGATAATTTTCTAATACAATGATGATACCTATAGATGATTTTTTGGTGTTTGAAGGAAGTATGTAAACCAAATAGATGATGTATTGACTTTATGAATTAATAAAATAAAATCGTATTACCGACCGAAAAAAAAATAGAATTAAAAAATAAATAAAAATTAATCGCATTCCACACAAGTTACACTCTAGTCCTTGATTACTTTGTACTTATAACCTTGTAAGTATGAATAAAATAGACCTTGAATTGTAAAATAATAAAGAAAAATGATTATCTTTAAAGGTCATACAAAAAATACCATGAATTTATTATTAGAATTAAAGGTAATGTTCTATTTAAATTAATATATTTAGGGATTTAAAAATATTCAACTCATTTTATTATTTTAAGAGAATAATATATTCTTTAAAAAAGTCAAGTATATTTTATTTTTTTAAAAATATTTTAAATTAATGTTATTTAAATAAATTATAGTTATATATATTTATATATGTAGTAACAAAAAAAGTATCCCTTTTCCTTACTTAATTTGGGAATAATTGTCATTGAATTAACCTAATTTTTTCGAGGTTTAGTGTTGTAATGTGTTGTACACATTCACATTAATCTTGGACCACTTTTTAATAAAGTGTACCTTATTTAAGGTGTTGTAAAGTATTGTAACACAGTTTCACACTAGTTCGTAGGGTCTCATTAATTAATTGTGGTTAATTGGCCCTTTAATTCAAATTTAATCCTTATTTATGACACCTTCTGAAGGATCTATCCTAACATCCAACATTCAAATTGTAAAACATTTAATTTGACAAAATCAAGGTCCTAGAAAATGGTGCCAGTACCCATTCACCTTTAATGGCATGAATGGGTCCTCCCTCAATAAGAACCCCCTTTACATATTTGACATAGGTTTTTGATGATATTTCACCCCCCAAAGGAAAGGTCCTGGAAACTTGTGCCAGGACCCATTCGCCCTAGGTGGCGAATGGGTCCTCCCTTAATAAGGACCCCCTTTTTGAATTTAATTTTGGTAGGATTTTAATAATATTCATTTCCAAATCTAGTGTCGGCTTTAATTATTTGAATTTTGAGGTTAATCTCTAAATTTAGTATAAATAAGGGGCTAATTCACTTAGTTTCTCCTAGCAAGTTTACAAGAGGCCTAAGCAATATTCAAGTTTTCAAGAATTAGAGCATTCCAAGAGCATTTCAAAGGTATTTCAAGGCACATTATCAAGGTTTTATTGCAGCAATTCAAGATCATTTCATCATGTCTAAGACATTGCATTTATGCATGTTGTTGAGCTAAGATAGTTGATGTAGCATTGAAGATCTACTTGGAAGCATTGTTTCAAATCTTATTCAAGGATCAAGATCTACATTGTTCATGGCCACTTCATGTTAGTTTTCATATTTATACTCCAAGACAACATCCAAGGTATCATCAATTACATATTTCATGTCTCATGCTTCAATTTTATTATCTCATCATTTGGTTTAATTACCTAAAAGGGGTTTGACCAAGGATAACCCCTATTCACTAACAATCAACAAGTTTGTCTCCCCTTGAGTGTGTATTTGTAGATTTACAAGTTGAAGATCAAGTGGAGAAGAAGTTTAAAGCAAAATTACAAAATTTTCCAAGTTGCAAATTTGACCTTCATCGTACAAGAAGACGGAATTGAAGATGTAGAATTTATTATAGGTTTTCAGGAGCTAACAACCAAGGGTCTAAGAGTGCAAAAATCAAGGAAAATAACCTAGATCTCAGTTTTAGAAACCCTAACAGGTACCCATTCGCCACTAAAGGAGAATGAGTCCTTTATGCCCTAAAAACAACCTTCTTGCAGCAAGGTACACATCATATTGAGCTCTAAAAACTTCCCTTTTTCATTTCTATAATAGTTAGGGTTAGTTTTTTATTGTTATTTTCATGTTTTGGGACTCATAATTGAAATTTTTAGTGGTGAGATTAGTGGTTCATCATTTTGATTAACTCATTTTGATGCAAAACCCTATCCTTCACCATTAAACATTTTGGTGAACCTGACTCATTGAATATTGCAATTTTCTAATTTTGAAGTCTTTCATTGCATCCTAGGTTAGATCTTCCATTCATTTGCATCTCATTTCATTGAATTAAGATCTCATTTAGGGTTTCTTACTTTGCATTCAAACTTGCATCTCATTTAGGGTTTAGAATTGCATTGTTTTACATTTTCTTAAATCTAAAAAATACAAAAACAAATAAGTCATTATCATTTAAATCTCATACAATTGCATTTGAAAATCAAAACAAAATTGTATTTCAACCTAGATCTTCGCATTCATTAATTCATTACATTTTCACATTGCATTTTTGGAAAAATCTGAATCTGAAACTTATTGTCTCAAACCTGGAACTGAAAGACATTACTAAAAGCTTGGAAATCATTCAAAATAGTTTCAAAACCCTAACCAAGGACCCATTTTCCTTTACTGGTGAATGAGTCCCTGATCAAGTTAAACCTGAACTCTCTCGCATCTAAAAAAGCAATAAAAATCACTATGAAATTAGTAAAAACATCTCAAAAGTACCTAACCAGGACCCATTCGCCCTTACTAGTGAATGCGTCCCTGATAGATCTTGATCTGCATTTTCTAGAAATTGAAATCTCAGTTTTAGGCTTCTATTTGCTATCGTTACTTTCCTGTTTTAGTTTTTTGATTTGTTGTTTCATCAAATTCATTGCATATAGCTTAAATTACTTCATTTGGTGTATTGTCAAAATTCAAAATTGCATTTACAACATTTCATTTTTAGTTTATTGCATTGTGTTTAATCAACAAACTACTATGTTTGGATCTTAAATTCTAAAAATGGGCAATTGTTTAAGCAATGTGTGGAATTCCTTGTTTTCTTTGGTTGATGTTTCAAGTTGTGTTTTTGGCAATGACCATGATGAAATTGAACTCACTCATTCTCACACAAATCCTAATGCATTTCCTCCTTGTGATGTTGACATCATTGGAGAAGATGATGCCAACATGAATGAATTCATAAATGATTGCCTTAGCAACCTTGAGTCCAATGCATCATTTTATCCTTCCATGAAACAACCAACACAACCTGATATGTTTAGTCTTTTACACCCTAAAATTGAGTCACAAGCTGATCCTAAGTTCCCTACAATAGGTGAACCTATTTCCTCTAGTCAAGAAAACATCCAACTATCCTATGTTAACAAAGTAGCCAACACATCAATTAACCATGAAGAGACATACGGAAAAGGATCACGATCTTAAGCAAAACAGGATGTGATGCAACAAGTGAACATGAAATTAATCAACTCTTAGAGAAAATACCAACTGAAGATACCAAAGGGTTAGGATATCAAGATCCTCCCCTCGACATAAGTGAACTTCTTCCTAAAGAACAACTGAGGCCTCCTAACAATGATAGGATTGTCTTCAATCCTCCTCCAATAAGTGTCCTCCTTCCTAAAGAGCAACCAATGCCTCCTAAGGATAATGATAAAGAAGACAAGGTCATCTCAAGTCCTCCTGCCCTATACTCACCTAGGGAAATTGGTGAAGCTAGCAAGTGCAAAAGGTGTTACAAATTAAAGAAACTATAATTTCCTTATCCAACAATTGCAATTGAAAGGAATTTATAGATACTTCTTGTAGTGTACGAAAATGCATACCCTTGCATTTTCACACTTGTTTGGGCCCACCTTGCTTTGTTTATCCTTATTTATGTCTTAATTGGTCCTATTTTGCATCCACAAGCCTAATAAATTATATCTTTTTATGGATAATCCCAATAAACATCAAAGGATAAATGATAATTTAATGATTCTGGTTGTGTGTCCCTAATTTTTGGACTGGAATAAGACACCACCTAGGGCATCTTTTTCCTCCAAAGGTCTTGGGACCCTAATTTCAAATGCACCTTAAATGAGCCCCTTTTTGGAGTCTGTGCCCTGAGTTTCAAGCCTTGGGACTAAGACGCCACCTAGGGTGTCTTAGCCCCCCTTTTGTCATTTTTGGGATTTAATTTTGAATCTTGGTGGGATTTAGCCTCCTTTATTCATATGTCGACTTGGTGTGGTGTAATTTTGGGATATTAAGCATGGATAAGTACAAATACAAGGTTATTTCTCTCATTTTAATCCTAAGTATCTAAGCATATCTAAGCATCCAAGTATTCATGCATTGCAACAAGTTTATGATCAAGAGAGAATTCAAGAGTGATTCATCAAGCATTTGGAGCCATCATCAAGATTCAAGCATCATATCAAATATATTCTTGCATCATGTGTGTTTTTGAGCTAATATTTGTGATGTAGGGTTTTGATTCAAGCAGGAAATTCAAGTCAAGATCTATCAAGCATTCATTCAAGTCAAGATCTACATTCAAGCTAGTCACTTCACACAAGTTTGCAGATTTCATAACAAGGGTTTGGTGATTTGCAACATATCACTTTTTTCATTCATCATTTCCCTTCATTATTCCATTTCATTCTAAGGTTTAATTACCAACAAGGGGTTTGACCAAGGAAAACCCCCATTTACTAACAATCAACAAGTTTTTCTTCTCTTGTGTGTTTGTGTTTGTAGATTTAGGTTGAAGATCATTTGGAGTGCAAAGTTGCAAAGTTGCATTGCAAAGTTGTCATCTTCACGGAAACTCACCTATAGGCCAGATCTAGAATTTTCTAGACCTGAGATCTAAGAAGAAAGAAGTGCAAACATTGAGCCTTGGGATCACATTCAAATAATTCAAAAATTCAAGACGAGACTAAGTTGGCAACAAGGGTATCTTAGTCCTCCAAGTGGAATTTTCTAGAGATTCTTTTAGATTTTGTTCCGACACCCGAAGATTCTGCATTTTCCCCAAAAAATAGCAGTGGGACTAAGATAACAATGAGGGTGTCTTAGTCCTCCCTAGCATATTTTGACAACATTTTTGCATTTTCATAATCCTCATCACATTTCTAGAATTCCCAGGTACACACATCCTAACATACTGTTAGTCAATTTTTTCATTTGCACTCATTATTTGACTTGCATTATTATGTTTTGTGAGTTGAATGTTAAGTTGCATTTTCCAAGCTTTTGCTTGGTGGTGAACCCTTCAAAGTCTAAAAGAACCCCTCCTAGGTATTCCTTGTTGAGAATTGACTCGCCTTTGGGTTGATAGTCAATCCAATTTAGGATCCTAGGGCATTCTTGAATGACAATTGGAGAAGAGTGGTGTTATATGACCTAGGCCATAAAGCACATTTTTCCCATATTGTTCATTTTGTTGAACCCAACATTTTTGAACATTCATTTTCTGATTTGGAGTTCATTAAATTCCTAGATCTAGGTTGCATTTAGGAACATTGTTATGGCATTCAAAATTGAAAAAATTGCATTCAACTTTGCATCCAATTTATTTTCATTAGTTACTTTTCTTGCATTCATTTGCACACTTTTTTGTTTCTAAACATCAAGTCCTTAAGTAGGCAACCTGGGAAATTGTAAACAATCTAGATTTTTCTATTTATCTGAAAAAAACCTCTATTGGGACTAAAACACCCTTACTGGCATCTTAGTCCCTCAGTGGGTTTTTGGCTCAGAACCCTCTTTATGTTGTTTTTTTTTTGTTCTAGTTTCTCGAACCTCAGAATTCCTTCAGTAGGACCAAGACGCCCTTATTGGGATCTTAGTCCATGCTGAGTTTGAAGCTGCCATTTTCAGGGTTTAAATATGCTTTTCTATGTTTCTATTTGCTACTTTCAGTTTTATGTTACAGTTTGCAGAATTACTGTTATTCCAATTTCTTTCATTTCAAGTTTATTTTGAAATCATTTCAATTACAAGCATCATTAGATCTTAAAATTCTCACATTTTTGAAACTTTACATAATATGGATAAAAGTATTTTTCACTTTTGCATATACAATGTTTACATTCATAAAACTTTCCATAAGTTTAATAAAAGTGCTTTTCATTTTTGGATATACATTGTTTGCATTCTTAAAGTTTTGCATACATTGGACAAAAGTGTTTTGTATCTTTGGATATACATTGTTTACATTATGCATGAGATGGTTAAAATTGCTTTTCATTTTTGGTCAAAGAATGTTAGTACCTTACCTTTCTAGGTACGCTAAAAAAAATTCATATCCCCTCCGGGCTATGAGAGTGTTTTAGTGAAAGAGAATACAACCTTGGACAATCCTAACGATCATATTTTTTCTTATCCTAATATCTCTCCTATTGGAAAAGAAGATATTTTGGTGTTAGAAGAACCAATCAATGAGAGTTTTGAGAATCCTAGTTGTTTCTCTCCTTCTACCTCTCTTATTAGGCAAGACATTGATGAACAAGAAGAAACAACCATAGGTAATCATAATGACCACATAACACAACAAGAGACCATTGAAAATTCAACTAGTCTACATTCATCTCCCAACATCTTCACCTCTTGTGATAATGTTCTAGAGGATGAAAGCGTAAGTGAAGATATGTTGGTGTTGGATGATCAAAACTTTAAGATCTATGACAATCCTCTCTATGCTCCCTCTCCTATTTTGGAAGACATTGTAGGACAAAGGAATGAAATTACGAATAATCATGATAATTACATTTGTTCTTCTCCTAGTATCTCTACTACTTGTGAGGAAGATGCCTTGGTGTTAGAAAATACAACCAATGAAAGTCATGAGGAAAAAATTCTTGAACAACATAATGACATCATTGATAAGAAAGACAATTCAACCATTGATCATTCCCATACTTGCAATGAAGTCATTTTGGAAGAACCAATCCTTGAATTTAAAGAACATTTGGTTTGTAGTTATCCTAAAAAGTGTCCTACTAGGGAAGATATAACGATGGAAGAAAATGAGAACATTCACAATAGTAGTTCCTTAGAAGAAGATGAGGAAGCGATATTAGACTCCTCTTCACTAAGAGATCATGAAAATAAGGATAATTCTTCTGAGGTTATTCACATTAGATACCCCTTGAAGTACTCTCCCGAGCCTAAACTTATGATTTATCCACCCTCTTAACAACCACAAGTTCAAAAAAAACCCATCCTTATCCTCGAACCACCTAAGAACAATGTTTCACAGCAACTGGGTTACAATACCGTTGCTCATACATACAACACTAGGAACAATCCACAACCAAGAAAAACACCATCAACATCCCTCCCATTGCCTAATCCTATCTTGCCTAGTGCCCCTTGTTTGCCTTCACAAAGTGGAAAGGAGATAATATTGTCGAACAACTTAAGAATACTCCTACTAAGATATCTTTATGGGACCTTATTCAAGCCTCCCCTCACTATCATAACATGATTCAAAATTCCTTACAACAATTTCCTATCCCTTCTAATGTGCAACCAAATGACATAGCAGCCCTGATTCAAGGAATAAATGCTAACATTATTTTCCACCAAAGTGAACTCCCCCCTTTGGAAGTGTAAAAACAACATGAAGCTTTCATAAAAAAATCTCTATATAAAAGGACAGGGATAAAGCAAACCCTTGTTGAAAATGACTCAACCCTTAATGTGTGTAGTGTAATCCTTTTGGATAGGCTTGGTGTTGATAAATAAAAAATTCAACCTGAATCTTTATCTATTAAGGGATTTGACAATGTCATAAAACAACCACTTGGTGTGATCACTTTTCCTATTACAACTTGGAAGGAAACATTAGAAAAACTAATCCATGTTATGCCTCATGATATTTCACAGAATCTCCTTTTAGGTAGACTGTAGATTCATGCAATGAATGGGGTGCCTTCTACTCTTCATCATAAAATGAAGTATATCTACAATAACAAAGTGTACACACTCGAAGCTGACCCTAAACCAAATAGTTGTTTGAAAATTGATAAAAACAAGGAGAATCCTTTGGAAACATTAACACCAACTACACAAGTGGAAACTATGCAACAAAAAGAAAAAGAAAAACATATTGAAGAAGTCACAAAGCTATTCAAAGATGATTGGGGTTCCTTAGACTTCAAACCTACATTCATGGGAGAATTCAAGATCATAAACAAAGACTTTTAAAAAGGAAAAGAAAAAGTGGTAATGTCAACACAAAATTTGGACAACACTTAGAAAGCATCCACCTCAACCACTTTAGAAGAAGAATCAAATTATACGACAAATTTCAATGAGATGGACTATCAAAAACCACCGAATCCAAAAGAGCTGAAGAAACTTTAAAGAAAAGGTTATGAAAAGATGAAAAAACTTGGTTATAGTGGAAAAGGATGTGGTGCTAGAGAACAAGGTATATGTGTCCCTATAGAACTTGAAACATAATAAAAGACTAGTGGTCTTGGTTATTGTCCTTTGATAGAAATAAACAAGCCTTCACTTAACATCAATAGTACTCTCGCAAAAGATTCCTCTAAGCCAACTTTAACAATAGTGCATCCTGAATTGATAGACACAAGTGATCTTGATTGTTATCATTTGAAAGAAACAGAGAAGTCCTCGATTAACATTAAGGTCATCACACATAACACTAATGATTTGAATTTGTTAGATTTTACACCTTCCTTTAAAGAAGAGTACAAAATCTTGCAATCTAGAAAGAGTCTTGTGTAAGTATGACATCCTGTACTAAGCAAGAGATATCTTTTTCACAAAATAAAGAACCATTTTCTACTTTTGATCAAGAGGGTATCTTGTTGGGACTCCTCCAAGATCGTTTGATATCCCTCCCTCCAAGAACATGAAAGAAATTTTACTACAAGAATTCATTTTGTGCATATCATAGAGTTCATGGTCATTCTACTAATGAATGTAAGGCTTTGAGTAGTAAAATCCAACATCTTATGGATTTTGGTGCGCTTCCTTATGTGGGGGCACCTAATTCCTCTAATTGATACTTATTTTCATTCTATCATGCATCTCATCAATCATTTCGGCTCACCCTTGTCCTGCACTAAGTGGGGGCAAGAGGTTAGGTAGCCTTGTCCTCGTATGTCATTTGTCAATTGTCTCTTTTGGATAGTTGGCCACCTTCCATGTATATGTATGAGCAAGCTTGGGATGCAGATGACATGCCTTAAGTTGGCTCACATGTGACATACTAAGTTTTACATTTTGGGGGAAACCCCTTCCCTTCTCATGACATAGCTTATTGGAAACATATGACTCAGCATAGGGCTTTCCGAATAAGCTCTCATGTCTTCTTCTACTTTAAAGCAATTTCTCACAACAATGGTGTTAACAACTGCTTTAAAGTGGGGGCATACATCGACACTCATGTTTCATTATGCGATTTTCTTTCTTCTTGCGATGTGTCCTTTTCTTGGTGGTGTCATTGGGTTTGATTTCCTTCAAGAGTGATATTTATTTGACTTGTCCTCTCTTGGAGACATTAGGCACAATGTTCCCTAAGACAAGACCTTGTATGAACTAAGCAAAATCACTTCAAGCATCTCTCTTTCTTCTTGCATTTTCTTTTTGTACCTTATTAAAGTCATGGAGGTATAGCTTTGATATGTTTCCCTGGGGCTCACCTAGTGAACTAGCTTCACTAGCCCTTGTGAGCGTGCATTTTCTTTTTGTCCTTATCATATTCATGGGGGTATGAATTTGATATGGATCTCTTGGGGCTCATCTAGTGTACAACTAACTTCACTAGCCCTTGCGAGCATGCATTTTGTTTGCATAGTGGACAACGTGTTCCACTTGTAAACCCTTTTTGGACAAACAACGTGGACCCAATCCATAATGCGTTGGATGGCTAATAGAAGCTTGATCCGTAGCATTTTTATTTTTCCTTTTTTTCCTTTTTATATCTTTGATGGTGTAAGTTGGTGATCTGGTTATTACTTCATATATCATCTGCATGTGTGTTCCTTTGTGCCTATGTTGGTTTGTCATGGGATCTTAATCTTGGGGGATTGTCCACCCTCTTGATTATTGTCATCCTATCTTACTAGCATTCGTACATTTGAACCCCTCTTGGTTGTGTGGTTGGCTACTTTAGTGTGATTTTGAAGCAAGTTCATCCTCTCACTAAAGTGGGGGCTAAATGTAGTGTAGGAAAATGCATACCCTTGCATTTTCACACTTGTTTGGGCCTGCCTTGCTTTGTTTATCCTTATTTATGTCTTAATTGGTCCTATTTTGCATCCACAAGCCTAATAAATTATATCTTTTTATGTCTAATCCCAACAAACATCAAAGGATAAATGATAATTTAATGATTCTAGTTGTGTGTCCCTGATTTTTGGACTGGGAATAAGATGCCACCTAGGGCGTCTTTGACCTCCAAAGGTCTTAGGACCCTAATTTCAAATGCACCTTAAATGGGCCACTTTTTGGAGTCTATGACCCGATTTTCAAGCCTCAGGACTAAGACGCACTAAGATGCCACCTAGGGCGTCTTAGTCCCCTTTTGTTATTTCGGCATTTAATTTCAAATCTTGGCGAGATTTAGCCTCCTTTAATTAATGAATTCATATGTCGACTTAGTGTGGTGTAATTCTAAGATATTAAGCATGGATAAGTATAATTATAAGGTTCTTTCTCTCATTGTAATCCTAATTATCTAAGCATATCTAAGAATCCAAGTATTCATGCATTGCAACAAGTTTATGATCAAGAGAGCATTCAAGAGTGATTCATCAAGCATTTGGAGCCATCATCAAGATTCAAGCATCATATCAAATATATTCTTGCATCATGTGTGTTTTTGAGCTAACATTTGTGATGTAGGGTTTTGATTCAAGCAAGCAATTCAAGTCAAGATATATCAAGCATTCCTTCAAGTCAAGATCTACATTCAAGCTAGCCACTTCACACAAGTTTGGAGATTTGATAACAAGGTTTTGGTGAGTTGCAACATATTACTTTTTTCATTCATCATTTCCCTTCATTATTCCATTTCATTCCAAGGTTTAATTACCAACAAGGGGTTTTACCAAGGAAAACCCCCATTTACTAACAATCAACAAGTTTTTCCTCTCTTGTGTGTTTGTGTTTGCAAATTTAGGTTGAAGATCATTTGGAATGCAAAGTTGTCATCTTCACAGAAACTGACCTATAGGTCAGATCTGAAAGTTTCAGGACCTGAGATCTGAGAAGAAGGAAGTGTAGACATTGAGCCTCAGGATCACATTCATAGATTTCCAAAATTCAATATAGGACTAAGTTGATAGCAAGGGCGTCTTAGTCCTCCAAGTGGAATTTTGCAGAGATTCTTTCAAATTATGTTCTGACATTTGAAGATTTCACATTTGCCCCAAAAAATAACAACGAGACTAAGACAATAGTGAGGGCATCTTAGTCCTCCCTAGCATATTTTTACAACATTTTTGCATTTCCATAATCCTCATCACATTTCCAAACTTCCCAGGTACACACATCCTAACTTTTTGTTACTCAATTTTTTCATTTGCACTCATTATTTGGCTTGCATTATTAGGTTTTGTGAGTTGAATTTTAAGTTGCCTTTTCCAATATTTTTCTTGGTGGTGAACACTTCAAAGTCTAAAAGAACCCCTCCTAGGTCTTCCTTGTTGAGAATTGACTCACCTTTTTGTTGATAGTCAATCCAATTTAGGATCCTAGGAAATTCTTGAATGACAATTGGAGAAGAGTGGTGTTATATGACCTAGGCCATAAATCACATTTTTCCCATATTGTTCACTTCTACACCATGGACTTATAACATTACCACCCATGTGATAAATGCCAAAACTATATCCTAAAGATGAAATTGTTCCACATTTTTTATACCATAGAACTCTTCCATACATAGTACTAATGATTGTCATGCTTTACAATAGATATTTAAACAACTTGATATCATAGAAATAGTCCCTTAAATCATGCATTATGCTCCTTTCCATGTAATAGTTGTAGGATCTTAAACATTCTCACTATTACATGTTTTACACTTATTGCAAACCATTTTCTTTGATGGGAGGAGTTTATTCTCATCACCTACCCCGGCTCATTCTTGCCTTGCATGAAGTGGGGGAAAAAATTTGATAGCCTTGCCCCAGTAATGCATTTGACGTTATCCCTTTGGCTAGTTGTCCACCTTCTATTTATACAGACCGAGATTGGGATGTGAACGACCTGATTTAGGTTGAATCACATTTTCCTTACTAGTCTTTTTCTTTTTCATGTTTTCTTTATGTGATTTCATGCGATCTCCCGTGATGTTTCGTTTGATGTATTTCTCTCTTTTTGTGCATTCCTCTATATGTACCTTCATTCTTCTCTATGTCACAAGCATTTTTCATTTGTATTGTGTTTTCCTTTTTAGGACGAAGCAAGGCATCAAGACATTTAGGTTTCTTCCATGTTGACCCAAAAGGATTTTTCCTTGCTTTTTCTCTCTTTGTGTCATTCTTCTAGTTCTATGAGTATCTGGGGAACGATGATAGTTCCATGCTATATGACAAGATTTTAGCAAAGACATACTGACCCCGAATCCATAGATCCCTTATGTATTTGTGGGGGAAACTCTTCCTTCCTATTTCATGATGTAGCTTATTCCAAAAACATAAGACTTGGAATAGTATTTTCTAAGGAAAGCTCTCATGTCTTAGGACAAAACATTGGCTACTTTAAAGCAATCGCTCATAGTGATGGTGTAGAAACTGCTTTAAAGTGGGGGAATACATCAATGACATATTTAGGCATATTTGATGGCATGATTTTATTTTTTATTGTGGCATGTCCTTTTCTTGGTGGTTTCATTGGGTTTGATGTCCTCCAAGAGTGCGACATTTCTAAGCATACAATCTCCCTTCATGGTATGATGTGAACGAGGTGCACCATAAGTGGCGATTTGATATCTTTGATTTCTCCTCTCTTGGAGACATTAGGCACAATGTTTCCTAAGGAGAAGACCTTACATGAACAAAGAAAAATCCCCTTCAACAAAATTTTACATGCATCCAAAATTATTTACAAAAAGCATTACATTATGGTGCCTTATTGAAGTTATCAGGAGGATAGCTTTGGTATGGATAGTATGATAGGAAGTTGATGCACTGGCATGACTTTCTCATTATATAGTGAGAAGCTGACACACTAGCATGACTTTCTCACTAAACCACCTCATTGGGATAACTCACCTAGTGGACAAACTGAGGCTCCACTATCCTAGAGTGAACATACACATAATTGGGATAACTCACGTAGTGGACAGACTAACATTCCACTACCCCAGAGTGAGCATACACATAATTGGGAAAACTCACCTAGTGGATAGACTAAGGTTCCACTACCCTAGAGTGAGTAGTACATGTTACAGACAAATAGCCCTGTTCCATATCGTGTTGAAACAATTGTGCTTGATCCTTTTCTTTTTTTATTTTTCTTGGCCTTTGACAGGGTATGACTATGTATCTTTGTTATTGTTGCATACTTAAGTGTCTTGAATGTTTACTTTAGTGTGATTTTGACATGGTGTCATCCTCTCACTAAAGTGGGGGAAAAATGCAGTAATGGAAAAAGTATCCCTTTTGCTTACTTAATTTGGGAATAATTGTGATTGAATTAACCTAATTTTGCCTAGGTTTAGTGTTCTAATGTGTTGTACACATTCACATTAATCTTGGGACCCTTTTTAATAAAATGTACCTTATTTAAGGTGTTGTAAATTGTTGTAACACACTTTCACACTTACCTAGGGTCTCATTAATTAATTGTGGTTGATTGGCCCTTTAATTCAAATTTAAGCCTTATTTATGACACCTTCTAAAGGATCTATCCCGACATTCAAATTGTAAAACATTTAATTTGGTATTTAATCAAGGTCCTAGAAAATGGTGCTAGGACCCATTCACCTTTAATGGTGAATGGGTTCTCCCTCAATAGGACCCCCCTTTCTTTACATGTTTGACATGGGTTTCTGATGATATTTCACCTCCCAAAGGCAAGGTCCTAGAAGCTTGTGCCAGGACCCATTCACCCTAGGTGGAAAATGGGTCCTCCCTTAATAAGGACTCCCTTTTTGAATTTAATTCTGGTGGGATTTTAATATATTCATTTCTAGATCTGGTGTCGGATTTAATTATTTGAATTTCAGGGTTAATCTCTAAATTTAGTATAAATAAGGAGTTAATTCACTTAGTTTCTCCTAGAAATTTTACAAGAGGCCTAAGAATTCAAGTTTTCAAGCATTAGAGACTTCTAAGAGCATTTCAAAGGCATTTCAAGGTAGATTATCAAGGTTTTATTGTAGCAATTCAACATAATTTCATCATGTCTAAGGCATAGTGCATTCATAGATGTTGTTGAGATAAGATAGTTGATGTAGCATTGAAGATCTACTTGCAAGCATTATTTCACATCTTATTCAAGGATCAAGATCTGCATTCTTCATGGCCACTTCATGTTAGTTTGTAGATTTATACTCCAAGACAACATCCAAGGTATCATCAATTACATAGTTCATGTTTCATGCTTCAATTTCATTATCTTATCATTTGGTTTAATTACCTAAAAGGGGTTTGAACAAGGAAAACCTCTATTCACTAATGTAGTGTAGGAAAATGCATACCCTTGC
The DNA here is from genome assembly GCA_007258455.2 of Sequoia sempervirens. Classification (NCBI taxonomy): domain Eukaryota; kingdom Viridiplantae; phylum Streptophyta; class Pinopsida; order Cupressales; family Cupressaceae; genus Sequoia; species Sequoia sempervirens. The sequence continues at coordinate 845,583,365 of VDFB02271358.1, forward strand.
ATTTTTTACACTTTTTTGGGCCTTCCTTTCTTTATTTATTCCTATTTATGTCTTAATTGGTCCTATTTTGCATCCACAAGCATAATAAACTATATCTTTTCCTAGCTAATCCCGACAAACATCAAAGGGGGGATGATAATTTAATGATTCTGGCTATGTGTCCCTGATTTTTGGGTCAAGACTAAGATGCCACCTAGGGAATCTTTGTCCTACAGAGTATTGGGACCCTGATTTTGAGTGCATCTTAAATGGGCCCCTTTTTGGATTATGTGCCCCGAGCTTCATGCCTCAGGACTAAGACGCCTATCTTAGGCCTCCTTAAGGTATTTTTGGGATTTAATTTCAAATCTTGGAGGGATTTAGCCTCCTTTAATTAAATATTTAATATGTTGGCTTGTAGTGGTGTAATTTTAGGATATTAAGCATAGATAGGTATAAATACTAGGTTCTTCCACTCATATTTCATCTAAGAATTCAATTATTCATTCCTCACAGAAAATTGAGTTCACAAGAGCAATTCATCAAGCATTTGGAGCCATCATCAAGATTCAAGCATCATGTCAAAGATCTTCTTGCATCATGTGTATTTTTGTGCTAACATTTGTGATGTAGGGTTTTGATTCAAGCAAGCAATTCAAGTCGATATCTTTCAAGTACTCCTTTCATTCAAGATCTACATTCAAGCTAGCCATCTCACGCAAGTTTGAAAATTTCACAAGTTTTGGTGAGTTGTAACATTGCATGTTATTCATTCATCATTTCCCTTCATTATTCTATTTCATTTCAAGGTTTAATTACTAACAAAGGGTTTGACCAAGGAAATCCACCATTTACTAACAATCAACAAGTTTTCCCTCTCTTGTATGCTTGTGATTGCATATTTAGGTTGAAGACTTGAAGATCATTTGAAGTGCAAAGTTTCAAAGTTGCAAAGTTCAATTGCAAAGTTGGCATCTTCACGGAAACTCGCCTATAGGCCATATCTAGAAGTTTCAGGACCTGAGATCTAAGAAGAAGAAAGTGGAGACCTTGAGCCTTAGGACCACATTAAGAGATTCTAAAAATTCCAAATGGGAATAAGTCACCACGTAGGGCGTCTTAGTCCTCCTGAAGGTATTTTTTAGAGATTCTTTTAGATCTATTTCCAGCATCTGAAGATGTCGCATCTACCCTGAAAAACAATAGTGGACTAAGACAAAAGTAATGGAATCTTAGTCCTCCATAGAACATTTTGACAACATTTTTGCATTTCCAAAATTCTCATCACATTTCCAGAATTCCTAGGTACATACATCATAACTTCCTATTGCTTAATTTTGTCATTTGCATCCTTCATTTAGCTTGCATTACTAGGTTTTGTGAATTGAATGTTAAGTTGTCTTTTCCAAGATTTTTCTTGGTGGTGAACCCATCAACGCTTAAAGAACCCCCTCCTAGGTCTTCCTTGTTGAGAATTGACTCACCTTTGAGGTTGATATTCAATCCAATTTAGATTCCTAGGACATTATTGAATGGACCAAAGATAATAAGGTGGGCATTTCCCCACCCCATTTTCTTTCTGGTTCATTTTGGTGAACCCAACATTTTAGAGTATTTATTTTCTAATTTGGAGATCATTAAGATCCTAGATCTAGGTTGCATTCATTCTTGCATTGCATCTAGCATTAGTGAAAGTGCATCTAGGGTTTCTCATATTTTCATTAGTGAAAGTGCATATAGGTTGCATTTTTTCTTTCTGGCATCATTTAATATCATTGAAAAACTGAAAAAGTGCATTGCCAATCATCCTAATTCCATTCAAGAACATTGTTATTGCATTCAAATTTGAAAAAATTGCATCCAACTTTGCATCCAATTGCTTTCCATTAGTTACTTTTTCTTGCATTTATTTGCACACTTTTTTTCTTCTAAACATCAGGTCCCTGGGTAGGTAACCTGGAAACACTGTTATTAATCTATATTTTTCTATTTTTCTGAAAAAAACCTCTATTGGGACTAAAATGTCATTACTAGCATCTTAGTCCCTTTGTGGTTTTCTGCCTCAGAATCCTACCTGGGTTGATTGCTTTTTGTTCCACTTTCTGGGACCTAAAAATTTCATCAATAGGACCAAGATGCCCTTACTGGCGTCTTAGTCCCTGTTGACTTTGAAGTTATATTTTTCAGGGTTTAAATTTTCTTTTATGTGCTTCTATTTGCTGCCATTGGTTATCTATTTTAGTGGGTTGAATTTATGTTACATGCATTTCACTAAATCTAGCTTAAAGTGCTTCATTTCATGCATTGCTCAATTCCAAATTTGCATTTACAAAATTTCATCTTTCGGGTTGTTGCATAGCGTAATCAACAAATTACCTTGTTTCAAATCTGAAAATTGCATTTAAACATTTCACTTTAGGTCATAGAATTGCACTTTATTTACTTTTCCATGATAATATGTTTTCTTTCAAGAGATGTGGCTTTGATATGGTTAAAAATAGATTGCATAAGTACAACATCCCATCTTATGAGTTCAATTTATAATACAACAATGAGGTCATTAAGAAACATGTTAGTCATCCTTCTACTATCTTTCATAGTTATGAGAACATCTTAGAAAAAGTGGATCAAACCATTGACACAATCCTTGATATTACATTTCCTATTGGTGAGGATGGTATGATACAAGAGGATGCAAGCGTAGACAATCACAACAATCATACTTTTTCTTCTCCTGATACCTCTCCTATTAGTGACGAAGGTATCTTGGTGAAAAAAGATACAAGAATTGAGAATCTTGATTTTTCCTCTCCTCTTCCCCCTTTGGAAGATATTAGAAAACAATAAGATGAGATCATAGAAACATTTCTAAACATCACCTTACCTAGTCTACATTCATCCCTTTCTTGTGAGAATGTTTTAGCAAAAGAGGATGATATCATAGATAACCATAATTTTCCTTCTCCTAATATCCCCCCTCAATACAAAGAGGATAGGTTGGTATTAGAAGATTTACCTATCGATATTCATGAGAATCTTGTTCCTCCCTTCCCTAACGCTCCTACCATTTGGAAAGATCTACTTGGTAGGCATGAAAATTATAGTTGTCCTTCTCTTAATGCCTCCCCTACTTGTGATGAAGCTACTTTAAAAAATCTAACCATGGAATGCAATGAACATCTTACAATCTCTCCTACTAGGGTAGATAGTATGGCACAAGAGAATGAGACCCTAGAAAAAAATACAATCAAATAGAGCCTTTTCCTAATATCCCCAATATCGATAAACAAGAAAATCCAACCATTGATCATTCCCCCACTTGTGATGAAGTCATTTTAGAAGAACCAATCCTTGAATGTCAATAACATTTGGTTTTTAGTTCTCCTAAAAGCTCTCCTACTAGGGAAGATATAGCGGTGGAAGAAAATGAGAACATTGACAATAGTAATCCTTAGATGAAGATGATGAACATTAGATGAAGATGATGCACATTAGATACCCCTTGGAGTACTCTCCCCAGCCTAAACTTAGCATTTATCCACCCTCTCAAAAATCACAGGTTCAAAACAAACCCATCCTTATCCTTGAACCACCTAAGAACAATGTTTCACAACAAACAAGTTACAATACCATTGCTCATACATACAACACTAGAAAAAATCTGTAACCAAGACAAACAACTTCAACATCCCTCCCTTTGCCTAATCCCATTTTTCCTAGTGCTCCTCATTTAAGTTCGCAGAGTGGGAAGGAGTATGATATTATTGAACAACTTAAGAATACTCCTACAAAGATATCCCTATGGGACCTAATTCAAGATTCACCTAATTATCACACTATGCTTCAAACATCCTTGCAACAAGTTGTGGTTCCCCCTAGTCTAAATCCGAATGACATAGCAGCCCTGATTCAAGGAATAAATGTTGACATTGTTTTCCACCAAAGTGAGCTCCCTCCTTTGGAAGTGCAAAAACAAAATGATGCTTTCATGATCATAGCTCAATACAATAGCACAGGGATAAAGTGAACCCTTTTCGACAGTGGCTCTACCCTTAATTTATGTAGTGTAAACCTTTTGAATAGACTTGATGAGGATAAATAAAAAAATCAACCTAATTCTTTATCTATTCAAGGGTTTGACAATGTAGGAAAACAACCGCTTAGTGTGATCACTTTGCCTATTACAACTGGAAAGGACACATTAGAAACACTAATCCATGTTATTCCACATGATCTTTCATATAATCTTCTTTTAGGTAGACCGTGGATTCATGCAATGAATGGGGTGCCTTCTACTATTCATCATAAAATGAAGTATATCTACAACAAAAAAGTGTACACACTAGGAGCTAGTCCTAAACCATACAGTTGTTTGAACATTGAGAAAGGTAAAGAGAATCCTTTGAAAACATTGACACCAACTACACAAGTAGAACCCATGCAAGAAAAACAAGAAGATAGATGTCCTAATCCCTTCACAATGATATCACTAGATGATTTGGGATCGTTGAATTTCAAACCCACATTCATGGGAGAATACAAGATCATAAACAAAGATTCAGACAAGGGAAAAGAAAAGGCGGTAATTTCAACACAAAATTTGGAAGACCCTTCGAAAGCATCCACCTCAACCACTTTAGAAGAAAAAGAAAATTATACAACAAAATTTGACGAAACTGACTATCAACAACCACCAAATCCAAAAGAGATGAAAATTTATGGAAAAAGTTATGAAATGATGAAACAACTTGGTTATAGTGGAAAAGGATGTGGTGCGAGAGGGGTGTTGGCAAGAAGTTGAGTCCACTTTTTGGCCAAAAAGTGTGTTTTGATTTTCAGACTTTGACACATTTGACCTTAAAATTTGAAGCACTTAGAGATGGAATCTTCAAAAAAGTCACTAATCATAAAATGTATTAATCAGAGTCTAGTTTCCAAATATGTAATTTATTTCAATACCCAGATGGTACAAATTGAGTTTCAATAGGAATTTCTAAAAACCACTGTTTAAAAATCACTTTTTTTTTACCATACCATGCACGTGTATGTCATCCATATTTTGACCTAAATTATCATATTTTTCTAAATCCTTTTGGGAAAACATTTGTGACTCACTGAAGCACGTTTTTGATATTTTTTTGTAATTTTTTATTGATTTTTTTTTTTGTTAAATTTTTATTAGCCATATTTGTCGTTTTGAAAAATTGTTGTGTACATGTCATGCATAAGATGACCTAAACTTATCATTTTTTGATTTTTTTTTTTAAATTGAAAAGAATTGTCTGAAGTACGTTCTCATGCAATCCATTTGTGAAAATGTTATGTTGATAAAAAGTCATTAAAATAGTAAAAAACTCTGATATTTAAAGTTTATGGACCAGTTTAATTAGAAATTAATTGAAAAGTAGAAAAAATAATCCAATTGTAAAAAAAATTACATATTTGGAATCTGCATTGTCTCATCTATAATGGGTTTTAATTTCGTCGAAAGATTCTGCAAAAAAAGTCATCAGCCATATGTCCAAAGTTGGTATTTTTCTCTGACATTGTTAGGACCTTCAACTTGCAGGTCAAACTAGGTTGAAGGCCTAGGTTTGGATTCCCAATGCTTTTCTTGAACTAGAATACAAGCCAAAAACCCGACCACAAAGCAAATGGAATTTCATTTTTTAGAAATGAGATCCCGTTTACAAAACAGGATCCCGTTTTGTAAATCGAGATCTCGTTTCTTAATATTAAATGTGGTGACCATTGACAAGGAAATGGGATCTCGTTCCTTTGTCAACAGTCCCCACATTTAATATTGGGGAATGGGATCTCGTTTGTAATAAATGGGATCCCGTTTGTAATAAATGGGATAAACGGGATCCCATTTGTAATAAATGGGATAAATGAGACCCCATTTGTAATAAATAGGAAATGGGATCCCGTTTGTAATAAATGGGATCTTGTTTTATAAACGGGATCTTGTTTGTTTTTAACCAATTTTTAAAAATTTATTGGAAAAGTTTACTGTGAAGTCTGCAACTTCACATGTACGGCCGAATGCAACATATTGGGCTATTTTTCATCAACTTTTGTCTTTACAGATGGTGAACTTGCATTTTTTCAAAGGAGACATCATGTAAACCATTTTTGAAGTGGAATTGTGTTAGTTTTGTACTCATTTGGAGGAACAAAAGGTCTTCAACTTGCAATATGGATTGAAGTTTTGAAAGGAAGCATGAAGAAAATAGTTTTTTAAGTGGAATTGTGCTAGTTTTCTACTTGTTTTGAGGAACATAGGAGGAAGAATTTTATCCTTATAGGTCTTCAACTTTCAATTTGGATTGAATTTTTTGAAGAATTTCACTATTGACATTCATTTGTGCTTGAGAATTTTATAATCATGGGTTCACAAGCTTGTAATATGAGGAAAGATAGGAAGACATTGACTCCTGAAGAAATTGAAGCAAAGAGAGAGGAGAAACAAAGAAAAAGAGAAAGAAGAATGAGAATTAAATCAATGAATGATGGTGGATCATCCAATTCCACAACTATTGAAGATGAAAACATTGAGGAGACCATGGTTGTAGACGACGCTAATTTGCAAGAAGTCAATTTGGAAAAGAATATAATTATACAAGCAAGTCCTACTATGTCTTCAAATCCCTCTTTCAATGCTATGGAGAATGTTTCAATATTCACAAATCCAGGTACATCTTCAAATCCACATGTTAGTGAAATGGAAAATTCGTATGTAGAAGTTTTACAAGGTGTTGTACTTAACGATGTTGACATTGATAATATTCGGAGAGATGAAACTTTTATAGAATTTGTTGAAAATGAAAAAGAAAAATATTTTGTTGAAAATGAAAATGAGAATGAAAAATCTTTTGTTGAAAATGAAAATGAGAATGATCCTTTTGTTGAAAATGAAAACGAAAATTGTTTTGTTGATGAAAATGAAAATGAAAACCGTTTTGTTGATGAAAATGAAGATGAAAATGTAAATCGTTTTGAAGTTGAAAATGAAAATCTAGAATGTGATGTTGAATTTAATGGAAATACTTTTTAAAAAATTGAAAGTGATGTTTTCGATAATCTTCCTGGTCAAATTTCTTGGAGGCAAATAAGAACACATGTGAATAGAATATACAAAAAATTCTCTTATCATAAAAAATTTGTATTTCAATTTCAACTAATGATGCAATTGATGAGAATGCAAAAAATGAGGAAAATAATGAAAAGGTTAGGTTTTTTTGTTAAACCAAAAAGAAAAGATCAATCATTAAAAAATGTTATGTCTACTGTTGCTAGTGCCATTCAATCTATTGGGAAAAATAGTCGATCTAAAGATAAAAATGCAGCAAGAAGAGCTATAACAACTACTATAGTTAATAAAGAAACTTTGAATAAAAGAATGGTAAGCAATATTAGTGAAGTTTTAAAAATGCATCCTAAAACATTGCTAAGAGCGGCAAAAAGAAGAGAAAGTATAGAAAATGATCCTATCAACCAATTTTGGAGTTTCTGTGGTCGACTCTCGAGGTTTGATATGAAATTGAATGTTGAAATTAAATATTTGATCGAAAAATATTGGCATGATAATACTAGGATTTCATCTAATGCTAGAGATGTTTTAAAATTAAGGGTGGGGTCCAAAGTTTGCGATCCTCACCCAAAACACCTATTAGATACAACAAAAACTGAATTTTATAGAAAATTTTGTGATTTAGTGTTACCTGGTAATATTAAAATAAGTCAAAGGTCTTTTGAAAAATGTAAACCCTGGTATGTAAAAATTAATAAGCAACAAATATCTTGTTATTGTAAAACGCATGTTCAATTCTATTATTTTTATGATGTTTTTTGATATATACATTGTACCTTGCATACTAACATGATTAGATAGGAATGTGGCATTAATATGCCACCTAAAGCAATAAGGGAGTTTATATCAGGTTTGTTTTGTGAAAGATCTAATGGTAAATTGTTTTATTTAAGTTCTTGTATTTCTGGACAATGCATTAACTGTGGAAATCTTTCATTCTTAAGAATTTGTATGCATAAAAGTGTTGATAATGATTTTGGACAAAAACTAGTAGATGTTAAAAGATTTAAGAATGTTCACTATTCTTTAAAATATGGAAAAATAGGAAAGAGTTGTGATTTAGTTACAGAAAAAGTTAGTGTGCATGCATTCATGAGTGAATTTAAGAATAAGATTGTACCAAAATATGTCATGCACTCTCAACATGCTTGATGGCTTGATGGATAGTTTTGCGCATGTAGAAACACATTTCCAATTGGTACTATACTTTCAGTGCCTAATTTTGCAAAAAATTATACTCTAGCTCCGCAAGAGGAAATTCAATCATAGTATTATAATTCAGTGCAAGTAGCTATGTTTGTCCATATTGTTTATAGACATGTAGATGATAGCACTTAGGATGATAGAAATTTTTTGAGGGAGTATCATTTTTATTTGAGTGACAACTGGTTACACTCGTCAGAGTTTGTTCAATACTATTTCAATATATTTTATATAAATTTAAGAGAGAGGAATCTGGATGATAGAACACCTCATATGGTCAGATAATTGTACAAGGCAATTCAAGAATGCTCAAATGTTCTATTGGTTAAGTAGGGTTCACAAGGAACTTAATGTCCAACATATATGGAGTTTTTCTAAAGCTAGGAATGGTAAAGGAGAACATGATGGAGCTGGTGCGTGTGTCAAAAGAATTCTTGCTAGAGAACAATTAAAATTTGAGGATGCAATAAAATTTAAAGATGCACGTGGGATTGTGGATTGGTGTAATACAAGATTATCTGCACCTGGTTCGAGTGAGTACTCTACAGTTCATCGATTCTTTTGGTTGGCTGAAGAAGAGAACATTGTACCTAGAGTTGACTGTGAGACAATCAACAAATCTACTAAATGACATTCATTTAGGAGTTTGACAACAAGCACATGGATTATCTAGACAAGGGAGCTTGCATGTTTCTTTTTAGTTTTGTATCTCAGTAGATTGGGAAGCATGTGATAATACATAATGGGTTGAATAGTGGGAGCAAAGATCGTTGACACCTGCACAAGCACACGATCAATATGAAATAACTATTGAAGAAAATGATCAAGTGTTTGCATCTAAAGACTATGAACGTGTTTCAGACCTTGTACAAGAAGGTAATTTAATTCAATTTATTTCATTTTATTTCACTTTATTAAGTTATTTTGTAATACTATTAAATTATTTATATGGATATGCACAAGTTATTAAATCAAATTTTGTTTGCAGGACATGTGCATGTTGTTATTGCACCCGAGGGGAATGAAGAGGAAATAGAATATTGGTTGGCTCATTGTGTGGAGACTAAACATAAGTTAATAGCACCTTGAGAAGATGATGATGGCTATCATTATCCAACAGGTACAGTGATCCCCTTAAGAAATCCCTTTAAGCAAATTTTGATAACAAGTTTTTGATCCCCTTAAGCAAATTTTTAGAACAAGTCTTTGATCCCCTTAAGAAAATTTTGAGAACTTATTTGATGATGGTTTTCATGTTTTCCAATAGGATCGGTGGTGGTTGTTGGCACTTGGCTACGAAAATACCTAACAAGGAAGAATGGTCTACCTGCATTTGAAGATTATGAAATGCATAAAAAGATTATACATTATTCACATTTGGTGGTGGCAACAAATATAAAACTAGATCAGTATCGTGGAAGACCTACAAATAAATTTTTATGGACAATTTCTATGGAAGAGCATGAGACAATCATAGATGCATTGCAAAAAAGAGAGGATGCAAATGGTACAATGGAATAAGTAAATACAGGTAAATATAGTTTTAGTTTTATATTGTCCTTTTAAATAGATTAAATACATGTTTCGATATTGGTCAAGTGTGTTATTATTTGAAATTGATTTGAATTGTTCTTTTATAGATCCTTAAGCCATAATCACAAAAAGGATCTAGTCTATGCAGATTCAACCTAGACAACATGGAATACTTGGTAAAAATAGGTAATTATTAGTTAAATTATATTTAAATACATGTTTTGATTATATATTGATATTGCTTGTACATTAATAGTTAAAATTGATTTATTATCCTTTTTTGTATCTTTAAGCCATCATTGCATTGATCTCATACTTTGAAACAAAAAGGAGAGGATGCCTGGATTCAACCTACACACATGTGTGGAATACTTTTAAATGCAGGTACTTGAGTTGTGTACATATAGATAGTTTTATATAAATTATAATATGTATGTTTTAATGATTTCATTGATATTGCTTGTACCTTTTTGATATCAGGTGGTGTGAAGACCTACTACATTTTGGGCATGAGTTTGAGATGTTCTTGAGATGGCATATCCAAATTTTGTAATCATTATTTTGAGAGGACATATATGTACATACATACTTACACAATTAAACATTTTGTACAAGTTACAAATACATGTACATACACAATTATGTACTCTATGTACTTCTATGTATCAAAATCAATATTCTATATATTTTTTTTGTTAAATATGCATGTTTTCCTACTTTGAAACTTGATATTTGATTGTATAATCACTAATTATCATTCATAAATTATTGTTAAATCATTTATATCCTTAAGACGTTGTATTACGACCCTTTAAGACATCACCTTAAGATGTGGAGGTGGATTCACATATCCTAAATATTATACTTAATTATATCATTTTTTATGATGACTCACCCTAAAACTTATAATACTTGTTTATATCACTTAATATTTATACTTAATTATACTCTTCTTTTATCCCCTTAAGACATTGTATTAGGAGCCCTTAAGACATCCCCTTAAGATGTGTCGTATTAACACATATCCTAAATATTATACTTAATTATATCATTTGTTATGATGACTCGCCCTAAAACTTATAATACTCATTTATATCACTTATTATTGGATGCTATTTGTTTTGACAACTTATAAATTAGTGTTGGATGCTATTATTTATAGAATTTATTAATGATTTTGTTCTCTAATCATGTATGGTATTGTTTATTTCTTAAAATTTCATCCTTTGTGGTACATAAACAAATTGCTCTTGTTTGTAAATTATGATTTATTAACTAATTATTGATTGACGGGAATTGAATAAGTTCATTGACTAATTATCGCTAATTATTGAATGTACATATCATGTATATCATGTATGGGATCACTAAATTTGTAAAGTACAAATATTAAAATGTCCTATTAATTTCAACTTTAATTTCACATTAATGTCCTATATTAATGTCTTGACTATGAACATAAAATGCATAAATGTATGTGTAAATTAAAATTTCAAACAATAATAAAGTCTATAATTTACAACATATTAAGTGCATGAAACCAATATATTAAGTGCATGAAATAAAGTCCATCAGAGTAAAACCCATGAACTAAAGTCCAACTAAGTACTTGAGCCATGAAATATAAAGTCCAACAGAGTACATGAGAAACCAAATATGTAGTCCATGAAATAAACAATTATAACCCATAAAATCATGTTTCTAGGTCATGTATTGTATCTATAATCAAGAGACCTCTTCACACCATGCAGACTATGCGGATGACCTGGAACACTCTATACAAGAGAAAGATGAAATCATATGTAAGATAATGAAAAATGATTTAATGATAATTTAATTTATAATTCATCATAAAATTAAATTACCATCATATCTAGGTCTGGATGCTGTGGTTCACCTAAACCAACCTCTAAATTCTCTGAATCAATCTTCATAAACAAGACAAAGAAAGTTGAAATTAGATGTAAGTCTACAATTAAAAATGATTTAATTCAATTTAATTTATAATTTATCATATTTTAATTGTATTGTATTCTGAGGTTGTGCACCCTCTTCTCTAGGACCTGTTTGTACATGCTCGACTACAAGATGTGTCTCATGCTATAAAAGAAAAAGAATTTAAAACATGTATTAGCTCATATTATATATATCTATATATATTCAATTTAAAATTTAAAATTAAAGTTATTCAGAATATATAATTTGTAATTGACTTTAAATATAATAAAAAATTTAAATTACCATGATATCTGGAGCCTGCTCTACATGTCCTCCTGGAGGTGTGACCATAACTGGTTCATGGAAGAAATTTTCACTAGCAAAGTCCTACAAGATCAAATTTAAAGCATGTATACTTGAATTGGGTAAAAATATATCTATTCAAGTTTGCACATTTTGTGTAGAATTTTTTTTTAAACAACCTAAAAATTAGAGGCCTCACGAGTAGCCGCAACATCTGATCTTTTCCCAATGCCCATTCTCATTGTGGTATCAACCTAGACATACATGTAGACATTTAACGCTTATAATATTTACAAGTGTACATGCACATTTGATATATAGTGAATTCAAAATTCATAATTGTAACTATACTAATGCAAGTTAAACAATTTACAATATAAATGTACCTGCCCCTGATCTACGACGCCCGATAGTGGAGGAGTGCTCAAAATCCCCTCGGGTGGAATTGACGTGGAAGCCAATTGACTCCCCTAAACCAATGTATAAATATTTTAAACATATGTTCATAATTCAATTATAAATTTAAAACTCAAGTTAAAAATCATTTCATATATAATTTAAAAAATTGAAATCAAAATACCCCATAAGGGTTGCCAACTAGGATTGGTGTCGATGTATGTAATCGTGAAGCAGATGATTTCCCTGTCATTAGTGTCATCTGTACACCAAACATATTGATTGTTAAAATGTATTGCAACTTTTCTTTGATATATACATTCATTAAAATTCTTATAAAATCATCATGTAGATGCATATTTATGCCTGTTTCATACTGTCCTCAAGGTGATGGTCTACTGTAAGAAATTCTACAAATGAACTGAGGCGGCCAGATGAACCACCAAAATCTCCACATCCACCTGAACTAGGTGTGGCCTGATTGGGTCCATAGTATAACAACTGGAAACTAGTACATACATGTGGGGCCCTTGACACTCTTGGAGTGGTACTCAAACTAACTCCATAAAACACTCCTCCATCATCGTCGTCTCTATGCTCCCTACTCGCTATCACAGAATCATGTTGATCAAGGTCTCTTACAAGCGTACTAAGGGATCCTAATGTCGAGACCACCACACGTTGATGCACAGGTGCGGGAATGGTAGGACCAAGAGCAGCAACAAGGGGTTTTGAATGCATGAGGCATTGGGAATCAACCCTTTCCCCTAACCTCTATTGTGGCATGCTGCCACCAACACCCTGAAATGATTTAAAACCAAAATAATTGGGCTTTTTCCCCATAAAAAACTCTACATATAATTTCCTCAAAAAATACAACGAGACCTCCCAATTAGTGTGTGGTGGACCGTCAAAAACCATATACCATTGATTCTAAAACTATGCACTCATCTGTGGATGTATACACCACCTCATGGATATTCTAGATTTATTGGGAGGAATGGGTTGTCTAGTAACAGGGTTGAGAAAGTAAGGGGCTAGGTGGGCTTTTGTTATTTTAAGGTCTAAATTTGTTTATAGGAGAGACCCTCTCCATAAAATTGTCTCATCTTCTTTCTCTCTTGTCATTGCCTATCTAGATCAGAATCAATCGTCCTAATGGCATCCAAAACATTTTACATCCCAAATGCAAAACATCTCACATCTGGAGGAATCAATGCTTGATTCTGCATAGCATTGATTTGATTTTGAATGGATGCAACTTGATCATTTGTGCGTGCTTGCAAGCGAGCCTCATTAGATGCAATGGGTGTTGGAGATGGGATATTAGGTTGAGGGGGTGGAGGAGGAGGTGGAGGGGGAGGTGGAGGTGGCTAAGGTGGTGGATTGAGGATATCATCAATGTTAAATTGATCCATGATATCAGATATAAGTGCACCTGCATTAAATTATACAAAATTAACATACAAACTTACAAAATTACAAGAAATAATTAAATTTGAAATGCACATGCAAATTTGTTTAAATAGGATGTGCATACATATACATACACATACATATACATTGATTGAACTTGAGCATGTGCATAGAAAATTCAAAATTTAACATGTACATATATTTAAAATAAAAAATATGATGCATAATTTGCATGCATACATCATTCAACTAAACTATGTACATACATACAAATTTCAAAATTTAAGATCTAGAACTATGCAATTTTAATACATGTACATACTAAAAAATAAACTTGAAACATTCACAAAAGGCTCATTTTATATCTAACTCATATATATATATTACATTTTTCCAACAGGAGAAATCATGATCTAGTAGATAGTCATAAAATATATACTATTATAAATTCATCATTACAAGTTCATAAATTCCAAATTCATAAATTCGTGTCACTAAAACTATCCATCTAGAACCAAAATCATAAATTCACATCACTAAAAATATCCATCCAACCAAATTTATAAATTCATCACAAAAAATATCCATCGAACCAAATTCATAAATTCAAAACTATAAGATCATTGTCTTAATTTAGAAACTGTTGTGGCTCTCTACTGCATCTCTTCATTTCTTTGTGTTTTCCTTTTCAGAATCGGAAGTTCTCCTCTCCTCTATCCATTGTTGATGCTCATCTAAGATCACATCCATATCCCTAACAACATCAACAACGGTTTGCATCCTAAATGCAGACATCCTCACAGGTGGTGCGACACATTCTTCATTTTGAATAATGTTGATTTGATCTTGGATGGTTCTAACATTGGCATTGATTCGTTCTTGCAAATGAGCACCATCGATTTCAGGTGGTGGAGGTGGGGGGTTATGAGGTGGAGTGGGTGGAGGTGGAGGTGAAGGTGGTGGAGATGGATGGTGTGGAGGTGGATTGCGAATATTATTGAATCGATCCATGTGATCTATAAGATATAAGTGAACCTGCATTAGATTTCTAATTTCAAAATGTAAGATACATATTTAGAAAATACCCTTAAACCATTTGATATACATGGCCTAATTGAATACAATGATAAAATATGTAAGCCTAATTTATGTCTAAGGAATGTTACTTGAATGAAAAAACAATTAACTATTAATATAGGACAATTTATGAATGCTATAGGGTTTACAATTTAGAGTTTAGGATTTAGGTTTTAGGGTAATAAGATGACTTAAGGGGATCTATGTAGTAAGGTCCTAGTACAAAATGACATGGATTTTAAGTGAATTAAATTTGGTGAAGATTCCCAAGGCAACCAAATTTCATTAAGGTCTGAGGCAAATTCACCAAATTTTATTCACTTGAGTCATGTCATTTTGTCCTAGGAACTTACTAGACATAGATCCCCTTAAGCCATCCTATCACCCTAAACCATAAATTGATCAACCTAGATCATGAAATCCCATTCATATTATAATCTTGCATGATCTTATTATTGTTAAATTTGGTTGCCTTGGGAAACTTCACCAAATTTTGAGAACTTATTTGATCCCCTTAAGAAATGTCATATTAGGACACCTTAAGACATCCTAAAGTATGGCTTAAGGGGATCTATGTAGTAAGGTCCTAGTACAAAATGGCATGGCTTACGTGAATAAAAATTGGTGAAGATGCCTAAGGCAACCAAATTTCATTAAGGTCCTAGGCAACTTCACCAAATTTTATTCACTTGAACCATGTCAGTTTGTCCTAGGACCTTACTAGACATAGATCCCTTCAAGCCATCCTATCACCCTAAACCATAAATTGATCAACCTAGATCATGATTCATCTCATTCATATTATAATCTTGCATGATCTTATTATTGTTAAATTTGGTTGCCTTGGGCAACTTCACCAAATTTTGAGAACTTATTTGATCCCCTTAAGAAATGTCATATTAGGACCCCTTAAGACATCAATTTACGGTTTAGGGTGATAGGATGGCTTAAGGGGATCTATGCCTAGTGAGGTCCTAGGACAAAATGGCATGGCTCAATTGAATAAAATTTGGTGAAGTTTCCCAAGGCAACCAAATTTCATTAAGGGCCTAAGAAAAAATGATGGCTTTAGGGTTTAGGGTTTGGAGTTTAGAGTTTAGGGATTAAGGTAATAGGATTCCTTAAGGGGATCTATGTAGTAAGGTCCTACGACAAAATTACATGGCTTAAGGGAATAAAATCTGGTGGAGTTTCCTAAGGAAACCAAATTTCATTTTAAGGTCCTAGGACAAAATGAATGCTTTAGTGTTTAGGGTTTAGATTTTAGAGTTCAGGGTTTAGGGTTTAGGGAACTTAGGGTGAAGTTTGGGTGGCCCTTGGAATAATGGACTTGCAAGTTAGTGACTAGTTTATGAATATTTTTTATTTTATGAATAGATTGACTATTTCCATAATAGAAACACATAATTATGTATTATTAAGATTGAGTTTGATGTATATTTTAACTGAATATTTTTTTAATTGAATATAAAATTATTTTATTTAACATTTTTTTCATTAATATTTCCCACTTAAATGAATTTTATGATATAAAATGTATAATATAAAATTAGTTAATGTTGAATCAAGTATTTTATTTTGGATTGTTTGGAATTGAAAGAACCTAAAAGAAAGAAAAGAAAAATATTTAGATTCTTTTAGTGTCTAGGTAACTAGTGCAAATTGGGATTTTAGACTAAACTAGAAGCCTAATTAACAAGTGATTGGCTAGAATGAGGGTTAATATTGTCAAAAGACAAGAGACAACACATGCAAACAAGAAATGGAAAGAAGGCATGACTAAGAGAGGTCAAAACATAAAATAGAAATGAATGTTGAATATTATCTAAGTGACAATTGGAAATGGATTGTACAATGATTCAGGAATTCGCTAACTAAATTTGCAAACAAACATTGATAAAATTTATAAATTGTAACTATTCTTTAACATATTGTTTTCAAATCTAATTATAATTTAACATTGAAAGTAAAGTTTAACATATTGTTTTCTCCATATAATGCAAATGAAATTTAAAACATTTAAGCAATGCAAATGAATTTTTTCCATCATCAAATATTCTTGAGCTCGAAATTAGGGTTTTCAAATGCAAAATGATTTGTTCAATTTAAATTTAGGGTTTTAGCAATTTTTTTTGTTTCAATTCAATTTAGGGTTTCAATATAAGAAATTAGGTTTTTTAATGTAATTTTTTGTTTCATTTCAAACTAGGATTTTCAAATCCAATTTTTTGTTTGATTTGAATTCAAGGTTTCAAAAGTTTGATTAGGGTTTTCAAATGATTTTTTTTAATTTCATTTCAATTTAGGGTTTTGAAATGGAATTTTTTTTGTTTCCTTTCAATTAGGGTTTTCAAATGCAATTTATTTTGGTTTGATTGAACAATTTAGGTTTCAAAAGCTAAATTTTGTTTCTAAAATACAATTCAAGGTTCATTTTTTCCTTTCTATTCAATATCTTCAGGTTTCATTGCATTTTTTTATTTATTTCTACAAATCATCATTTCTATTGTTATGCGAAATAAAATGCTTAAAATGCCAAATAAATTAGAAAAAAAACATGGTAAAATCTATTCTTCTATTAAAAATTTCAATAAAAACCAAAAAAAAGCTAAAAAGTGGGGGTGGAGGCGTACCTGGAGGTCATTTTTAATAGTCGTTGTCACCCACGAAACCGGCATCCTGTGTGCATAGCATAATGAAGTTTTTTTTGTTTTTTTAAAAATAAATACCATCTCAAAATGGGATCTCGTTTTGTAATAATTAGGATCTTGTTCCACGTCCATCAGTTTGATACCCTTTAACAAATGGGATCCCAATTTTTAAAAAGTGGGATCCCATTTAGAATTTAGGCTCGGGATCCTGAAGCTAAATGAGATCCCAATTTTTAAAAATCAGGATCCCATTTATAAAAATTGGGATCCCGTTTATAAAAATCGAGATCCCATTTTTGCAATGCCAATTTCATTTTTTTGGCTAAGGAAAAAACTTTCACGTTTCATGGACTCAACTTTGTGCACTTACCTAGAGAACAAGGTATCTGTGTTCATATAGAGCCTCGAACGCAAGAAAAGACTAGTGGTCTTGGTTATTTTCCTTTGATAGAAATAAACAAGCCTTCACTTAACATCAAAACTCTTACAAAAGATTCCTCTAAGCCGACTTTAACAATAGTGCATCATGAATTGATAGACAATAGTGGTCTTGATTGTTATCATTTGAAACAATCAGAGAAGTCCTTGCTTAACATCAATGTCATCATGCAAAACACTAATGATTCAAATTTGTTAGATTTTACACCTTCCTGTAAAGAAGAGAACAAAACCTCGCAACCTAAAGAGTCTTGTGTAAGTATGAGATCTTGTACTAAGAGATGCCTTTTTCACAAAATAAAGTGGCATCTAAACTAATTTTGATCAAGAAAGTATCTTTTTGAGACTCCTCCAAGATCGTTTGATATCCCTCCCTCCAAGAACATGAAAGAAATTTTATTACAAGAATTCATTTTGTGCATATCATAGTGTTCATGGTCATTCTACTAATGAATGCAAGGATTTAAGTGATAAAATCCAACATCTTAAGGAGGTTTGTGCTCCTCCTTATGTGGGACCACCTAATTCCTCTAGTTGATATTGATTTTCACACTAACATGCATCTCATCAAACATTTCGACTCACCCTTGTCCTGCACTAAGTGTTGGCAAGCGGGTAGTCTTGTCCTCGTATGTCATTTGTCAATTGTCTATTTTGGCTTGTTGACCGCCTTCCATGTATATGTATGAGCAAGCTTGGGATGTGGATGACATGCCTTAATTTGGCTCACATGTGACGTACTGAGTTATACATTTTGGGGGAAACCCCTTCCCTTCGCATGACATAGCTTATTAGAAAGATATGACTTGGCATAGAGCTTTCCGAGTAAGCTCCCATGTCTTCTTCTACTTTAAAGAAATTTCTCACAACAATGGTGTTAGAAACCACTTTAAAGTGGGGGCATACATCGACACTCATGCTTCATTATGCAATTTTTTTTCTTCTTGTGATGCGTTCCTTTCTTGGTGGTGTCATTGGGTTTGATTTCCTTTGAGAGGTGATATTTCCTTGCACTTGTCCTCTCTTGGAAACATTAAGTACAATGTTCCCTAAGATGAAACCTTGTATTTGTCCTCTCTTGGAGATGTTAAGCACAATGTTCCCTAAGATGAGACCTTGCATGAACTAAGAAAAATACCTTTGAACATCCCTCTTTTTGTTGCATTTACTTTTTGTACCTTATTAAAGTCATGGAGGTATGGATTTGATATGGTTCCTTGGGGCTCACCTAGTGGACAACTAGCACCTAGTGGACAACTAGCTTCACTAGCCCTTGTGAGCATCATTTTCTTTTTTGTCCTTATTAAATTCATGGAGGTATGACTTTGATATGGACCTCTTGGGGCTCACCTAGTGGACAACTAGCTTCACTAGCCCTTGTGAGCATGCATTTTGTATTCATAGTGGACAACGTGTTCCACTTGTAAACCTATTTTGGACAAACAACCTAGACCCGGTCCATAGCATGTTGGAGGACTAGTCGAAGCTTGATCCGTTGCATTTTTCTTTTTCCTTTTTCCATTTTCTATCTTTGATGGTGTATGTTTGTGATCTGGTTATGGCTTCATATATCATCTGCAAGTTTGTTCCTTTGTGCCTATGTTGGTTTTTCATAGGATCTTGATCTTGGGGGCTTGGCCACCCTCTTGGTTATTTCCATCCTATCTTACTAAAATTTGTACATTTGAACCCCTCTTGATTGTGTGGTTGGCTACTTTATTGTGATTTTGAAGCAAGTTCATCCTCTCACTAAAGTGGGGGCTAAATGTAGTGTAGGAAAATGCATACCCTTGCATTTTCACACTTGTTTAGGCCTACCTTGCTTTATTTATCCCCATTTATGTCTTAATTGGTCCTATTTTTCATCCACAAGCCTAATAAACTATATCTTTTCCTACCTAATTCTGACAAACATCAAAGGGTATGTGTAGGATCATGATGGGCCAAAAAATGGTGATATGTAAGTGATATGATGGCCCATGTGGTTGACGAATTTTTTTTTACCCAAAATTGATGAAATGAAAAGGGTTTTTAAAGGAGATTCTCAACTTTCCACCAATATAAATTATGCTTTACTTTGAATTTAATAAATAATTATTATTCATTTTCTATTTGAATTACGACTAAAGTCCTGATTGATAGGCTAATTGAAAACATCTATAGCTTTCAAATGGTATCACATTTTTTGAATCTAAACATGTCACATTCTATGCTTCACATACTATAGGATTAAAAAAAGAAAAATTTAATTTCATGAAGTTTTGACCAAGTTAAGGTGGTCGACATACAATTTTTATATTTTTTAAAATTTGTAATAAAAATTCATAATTAATTATTTACATGGAAAAATTACAAAAATATGCATCACATCAGGACATGAGTCTTCTACTTATATCTAAAATATTATAAAAAAATATTATCATTTTATTGTGGTTAGGGTGGTCAAACAGACACCTACTTCTTATTTTTTCACTGAAATTTAAGTACTACCTCATTGAAATTTCAAATTTTCACCAAATAGATTTTTATTTTTTAAAATATACTTAGTAGTTTAGAAACTAAATTCAATTTGCTACAGATTCTATTCTTACATATTTTTGAAATAATAAAGATAAATTATTCAAATTTTTATGTCAATTTGCCTAACCCTAATTTTTCTGAATTTTTTGCTAAGTTAAGGGCCTATTTTTTCCATGATGATCCTGCACATACCCCAAAGGGGAAATGATAATTTAATGATTATGGTTGTGCGTCCCTAATTTTTGGGTCAAGACTAAGATGCTACCTAGGGTGTCTTTGTCCTCCAAAGGTCTTGGGACCCTGATTTTGAGTGCACCTTAAATGGGCCCCTTTTTGGAGCCTGTGCCCTAAGCTTCAAGCCTCGAGACTAAGACGCCACCTAGGGAATCTTAGTCCCCCTTAAGGTATTTTTGGGATTTAATTTCAAATCTTGGCGGGATTTAGCCTCCATGATTTAATATGTTGGCTTGTTGTGGTGTAATTTCAGGATATTAAGCATAGATAAGTATAAAAACAAGGTTCTTCCACCCATTTTTCATCTAAGAATTCAAGTATTCATTCCTCATAGAAAATTGAGTTCACAAGAGAAGTTCATCAAGCATTTGGAGCCACCATCAAGATTCAAGCATCATGTCAAAGATCTTCTTGCATCATGTGTGTTTTTGTGATAACATTTGTGATGTAGGGTTTTGATTCAAGCAAGAAATTCAAGTCAATATCTATCAATTAATCCTTTGATTCAAGATCTACATTCAAGCTAGCCATCTCACACAAGTTTGTAGGTTTCACAACAAGGTTTTGGTGAGTTGTAACATTGCGTGTTGTTTATTCATCATTTCCTTTCATTATTCTAGATTTCATTTGAAGGTTTAATTACCAACGAGGGGTTTGACCAAGGCAAACCCCCATTTACTAACAATCAACAAGTTTTCCCTCTCTTGTATAATTGTGATTGCAGATTTAGGTTGAAGACTTGAATGTCATTTAAAGTGCAAAGTTTCAAAGTTGTCATCTTCACAGAAACTCACCTACAAGCTGGATCTGGAAGTTTCAGGACCTGAGATCTGAGAAGAAGAAAGTATAGACCTTGAGCCTCAAGACCACATTCAGAGATTCCAAAAAATCCAAATGGGACTAAGTCACCACCTAGGGCATCTTAGTCCTCCTAAAGGTATTTTTTAGAGATTCTTTCATATTCAATTATGGCATCTAAAGATTCCACATCTACCCCAAAAAATAGCAGCGGGACTAAGACAGCAGTAAGGGTGTCTTAGTCCTCCATAGCACATTTTGATAGCATTTTTTCATTTCTGAATTCCTCATCACATTTCCAGAATTCCCAGGTACATACATCATAACTTCCTGTTGCTTAATTTCATCATTTTCATCCTTCATTTAGCTTGCATTACTAGGTTTTATGAATTGAATGTTAAGTTGTCTTTTCCAAGATTTTGCTTGGTGGTAAACCCCTCAAAGCTTAAAGAATACCCTCCTAGGTCTTCCTTGTTGAGAATTGACTCACCTTTGAGGTTGATAGTCAATCCAATTTGGATTCCTAGGACATTATTGAATGGATGAAAGAGAATAAGGTGGGCATTTCCCCACCCTATTTTCTTTTTGGTTCAACTAGCAATCAACAATTTTGTCTCCCCTTGAGTGTGTATTTGAAAATTTATAGGTTGAAGATCAAGTGGGGAAGAAGTTTAAAGAAAAATTACAAAATTTTCCAAGTTGCAAAGTTGACATTCATAGTACAAGAAGACAGAATTGAAGCTACAAAATTTATTACAGGTTTTCAGGAGCTGACAACTAGGGATTTGAGAGTGCGAACATCAAGGAAAATAACCATATCTCAGTTTCAAAAACCCTAGCAGGGACCCATTCACCACTAAAAGCGAATGAGTCCTTTGTGCCCTAAAAATAGCCTTCTTGCAATAAGGTACACATCATTTTGAGCTCTAAAACTTCCCTTTTCATTGCTATAACAGTTAGGGTTAGTTTTTTATTGTTATTTGCATGTTTTGGCACTCATAATTGAATGTTTTATTGGTGAGATTAGTGGTTCATCATTTTGATTAATTCATTTCGATGTAAAACCCTATCCTTCACCATTAAACAATATATATATATAATAAATTAAATTAATGTGTTATATTCCCTTATAATAATTTTTTATGGTCTATTAAAATTTAAACTGTTATATATATAATTATATAAAAATATAGTGTGATTGAATTATAAAATCTATTGAGAATCTTTGTAACTCTTCTTATGTTTCTACAGCCTTCCAATCTAATGACTATACCATGAGGCTTCTCCATAATTCTTCAAATTATTTCACAACTCACAAGAGAAGATGGTCTTTGAGCATTGGGTGAAAATTTTGATTGATCAATAGATGTATATATTTCAAAAAATTAGAAGAAAGATTGGCCTAATGGTTTTGGTTTTATCAGATTATTTTGTGTGATGTAGGTAGAATTTTCCACCAAAGGCCTTGATGACATGACTTTCAATGGTCATATTATCTCTAGGACACTAATTGTGCCATCTAAGACTATGGCTTCTCACATAAATTACATTGTAAGGCTATCAAAAGAGTTTACCTTCCAAATTGGCATTTGTAGATTTCAAGTCTACTTTAGAAGCATCTTGTTGAAGATCTTACCTAGAATACATAACAATTCCCAACCCAAGTGCCCTAAATGGGCTTTCAAATGAGGGTCTTTTAGTTCACCCCAAAGGATTAAATATAAATCTAAGTTGTTGACTATAGCATCGTAAATTGTCAGCCTTGACAATTTCACACTATGTTTTCCTCCCCCTATATGTCTAGACCTAATTGTGCTCTTAAATTGTTCATTTTATGGTCATCTTCAAAAAATGGGAGTTAAAATAGGAATTATTATTTAAGATTTATTTAATGACATAAAAATCCCCAAAATAGGTCTAGACTAGAGTGCTAGTGCCCCTATCCAACCTATTTTGGCCCAATTTAAAATATATCATTCTCGGTATTTTAACATTTAGAAATTTAAATTCATTTATCATCTATTGATATTTAATTTAGTGAGAATTAATGAAATTCATATAAATACAAGTCTTTTTCACCATTTGAAATCCTAAGGGAAGAACTAGCAATTTCGGAATTACAATTGAGCATCCTAAAATAAGTCAAGGAAAATTCAAGGGAAAAATTAGTAACATTATTATAGTTATTTCATCAATCAAGATCATGCTTGCAAGACATTAGGAAGAAGGAATAAATTATGAACAAGGAGCTATTATGATCAATCATGTCATTGTATGAAGATGTATGAGTTATCCTCTACATGCTATATGCAACATTCTATTATATTCTGTGAGCTAACCTCTTACAACTCCATCAAGCAATCAATGAATCCTTTAATCAAATTTAGTGGTAACTTGTTTTGTGCCATCACTTCATCAAGGATCTCATACCAAGGTTTATCATTTTATTTTAGGTAATTATTATTATTGTTTGGCCTCTACCTGATATAGGGCCTACCCTCTTGATCATCATTATTTGTTTTATGTGGAAGTGGAGACACCAAAATGGGTTTTGAATTAGTCAAGCCCCTATACAACACAACCTTTCCCCCTCTTTTCATGTGTGCAAGACAGACCTAAAAGTCTTTTCAAGAGCTAGTCAAAAGAAACACAATGCAGGATGTAACACAATATATGGGAATTGCATATTCAAAAAAAAAAAATCTCTATTCTAGGGTGTTCATGCCCGTATCCCTAAAATTTAGAATTAAATTTCAATCATAGGTTCCTCTTTGTATCTCCTTGGAAAATCTACAACTATTTTGTTAATTTTTATTTTGATCTATATGATAAATACATTTTTCAAATCTAGGGATTTATGTCAAATAGGATTGCTAAAACACACATAAAAATTGTTCTCTTTGTAACTCAAAAGAGCACAAACCCTAGTATATTGGCTCTCCCTTATGGTAGCAATCCAATCATCAAACCCTAGTTGGTTTTTATTTGAATGTGGATTCAAAGTGAAAAGAAGTTAATCCTAGTTAATCTAGTTGGATCTAGGATAACTTTTCCTACTCTACATTTTGATGAACTGACTTATCCTACACTTGCAACTTTTTATTGTTATAGCATAAATTATAAAAATTGATTCAAAACCCAGGTTATTTGAAGCTATTGTTGTTGACATACATTTTTTTTTATTTTCAAAATTAAGGATTTGTTCTCTTTGATCATAAAACATTAAGCAACTTGGTGAATTAAATTGAGATCAAAATTGCAAAACATTGTGAATCTGATTGTATAATTTTATATTTGATTAGGGCTTAGGTCTGAGTTCTTTCATTGAGAAATACAATTATAATATTAGGGTACTTTATTTTGATATTTATGCATGCATATTTAATGAAAACTATTGAAAAAGTGAAGAATTGAAAGTGTTTTCATTTCAAAAGATCAAAAAGTGTTACTTTTTCTATATTTTTTAGGAGAAATCTTGCCAATTATAGAATTTTAAATACTAAACATTATCATTGGGATTATTGCATTGCTTTAAAAATCATAAAATTTTATGTATGTGTGTTCTTCACTTAGACAAATTAGGTTTTCATGTGTTTCTAGAAATATGTTTGCTTCCAAACTAGAACCTATGCAACAATAGACCCTCAAACACTGTAGTTGGTTTCCAGATTTTGAAATTAGTAAAAATACTACCTCTCTATGCTAGGGTCCCCACACCCTTGTCTAATTAGTTTGACATGTCAAATTTTTAGTGAAAACCCTATTTGTGACCTATGTTCAAATCCAGTTCCTAGCAGTTTCATACTGAAACTTTCATATTTTGTTGTGTGTTGCTAGTTTGACCCTAATTAACCTAATTAAATGAATTAAATCTAAATAATAATAATAATAATAATAATAATAATAATAATAATAATGTATTTTCAAAAATCTACTTTTGATATAACAAAATAAGGCTTGCTTAAAACATTTTTTTCTTCCATGTCATCAAAAGGGATATATGTTAGCCTTTGGTTGACCAAGAGATTTTCTACCCATGAGAACATCTTGGTGAAAAATAATAAATCATTGATACATTTATTAATTTGCATTCTTCAGGTAATCATGATGCTCATGTTTTTCCCTCTCCTAATATCTCCCTTAATTATGAGGATATCTTAGTACAGGAGGATGCAAGCATTGAAACTCATCTTTGTCCCTCTCCCAATATCTCTCCTACTTGTGAGGATATCTTGGCACATGAGGATGAAAGCATTGAAACTCATTCTTTTCTCCCTCCCAATATTTCTCTTACTTATGAGGATGTCTTGGTGCAAGAGGATGCAACTATCAATGATAACTTTAAGAAATCCCCCCTCAAGAAAAGATATAAAAAATACTGGCGAATCTTGTAAAATAATAGAAAAATGTATTAATTATGATGGTGAATCCTTTCATTTAAAAATCATAATTCTCATGGAAAATTAAGGGCTCAAGGGTGGAAATGATCAATGGGTTTAAGGGGTAGAATCTATAATATTTAGTTGACACCGTTGGTTTAAAATATAATCTAACATCCCTCATTGTATTCCATAAGGTAAAATGTACCTATGATTTGTACTACTGTTGGGGCCTGAAATTACTTTAATTTAGGCCCCATGAGCATTATAGATTACAGGTATATTTTACCTCACAAAATAAAACAAGGGATATTAGATTATATTTGAAATAACGGAGGTAACTAAATATTAGAAATATGGACCTCAAGCAACTAATAATTATGATATACTATTGAAAAAATAATTTATATTTTTACTATAACATATAAAATTTAGCAAATCTGATCTAATCATGTATTGAATATTGTGGCAAATTTTTGAGTTAAATTTTTTAATAAAATAAATTATTTGGTGATTGAAATAAGACATAAAATTTTGTAAAAATGTGGTGATTTAGGTCCAGTTATAGCTTGAACTATTAGCCAATTATAAATTCCCAAATTTCAACTATTAGCAAATTGGCGAATATTAGGCACTAAAAGAATAATTGATAACTATTGATACCCCATTGAGAGAGGGTGGTCAATAAATAGTCAATTCAATTAAAATTTTAAGACCATAATTGACAATCTATCCTCCTCATATTATTAAGCATCAAACTACATCTTCTCTCATTATAGGACCTCCTTCAAACCAATATAAACCTCTTGGTCATATCCTAAATTTTGCAAAACAACTCACTGAAAATAATCATATACACAAAAATGTGTTGCAACAACTAGATTATCATGTAGTTTCTCACACATATAACACTCAAAATAATAAACAACCAAACAAATATAAACCTCCATTCCATTTCCTCAACCATATCTTCCTCACACACCTCATCTTCCTCAACATGTAGGAAAAGAGTATGATATTATTGAGCAACTTCATAATGCTCCAACTAAGATATCTCTTTGGGACTTAATTCAAACTTCACCTACCTACCATGGTATGCTCTAAGAGACTTTTTAGAATATATTTGTACCACCTTCTATTAAACTAAATAATTTAGTAACCTTGTTAGATAACATGAATGTAGCAAACTTGGATATTATATTCCATCAACATGAATTACCACATCTTGAATTCCAAAACCAACATGATGCTCTAATGATATTTGTCGTCATCAACAAAATTGGGGTTAGATGTACTCTTCTTGACAATGGATTGGGTCTTAATTTTTTTAGTATTGACCTTTTACATAAACTTGGTGTGGAGAAGACTCTCATAAATATTGATAATATTTCTATTCATGACTTTGATAATATTGGTAATTAACCATTGTGAACAATAACATTACCTATTAAGGCAGGGCCTATGATTTTACCTACTCTTATCCATGTCATGCAAAATCCTCTTTCATATAATATTATTCTTGGTAGACTATGGATTCATGCCATGAAGGGAGTCCCATCTACTTTTCACTGTGTAATGAAGTATGAATCTAATAACAAGGTTTACATAGTTAAAGTAAACCCAAAAAGTAATTTACAAGCTAAAGTTGAATATAACATTTCCAACTCTCTTAGTACTTTGATTCCATCTTCAAAATTGGAACCATTGCCTTTCGATGATAATGATACCATGAATGTGTTCATTGACAATGATTGGGGTTCATTATATTTTACATCCACTTTCATTGGGGAGTATAAAACCTCACCATCAAAGTCTAAAGAGTGTAGTGTAGGAAAAATTATCCATTTTTCACACTTAATTTGGAAATAATTAATAATAAAATGAGCCTAGTGTTTCCTTAATTTAGTGTTGTAATATTTTTTTCATATTCACATTAAGTTTAGGGCCCAAGTTTAAATAAAATGGATTTAATTATGCCTTATTTTTTATGTTGTAAGGTGTAACTTTACACTTTCACATTAATCTAGGGATTTATTAATTGATTGAGGTTAATTTTCCCCTTTAATTCAAATCCAAACCTAATTAAATGCAATTTTTGAGGGATAAAACTTGACATTCATAAATTCCATTTCACAACACTCAACTTTGGAAGATGTGTTTCCTCGATAAGTGACCTAGGACCTATTCACCATAGGGTGAATGGGTCCTCACTTAGAACTAGGACCCTAATTTAACATAATGTTTAACACTAAGCAATGTGTGTCCTAGGTATGTGACCTAGGACCCATTCGGCCTATGGTGAATGGGTCATCACTTAAACCTAGGACTTCCCTTTAAAATATGTTTTTGGTAGTATTTTAATGATTTCAAATTCATAATTCAATTTCGGATTGTGATATTTTAATTTCTGGAATTAATCTTAAGATATGTATAAATAAAAGGTTATTTCACTAAGTTTCATCCTAAGATTTTCAAGCAATCAAGCAATTTTTACAAGAGTGTTATAGAAGCAATTCAAGAACATTTTCAAGGAATTTCAAGGGCATATTTGTAGAAGATTATTGCAGCAATCAAGATTCCTTTCATCATGTCAAATTCATATTGCATCATGCATGTTGTTTGAGCTAATATGGTGATGTAGTGTTCAAGATTTATCAAGAATTCAAAGGCATTGTTTCACATCAAGTTTCATGATCAAGATCTACATTCATTGAGGCCACTTCATGCTAGTTTGCATATTTGTTATCCAAGGTTTCAAATAAGGTATCATTGTTCATCTTTCAGGTTCCATTGTTTCATCCATTCATGTTTCATTGTTTCATTACAACCTATTTAATTACCAAAATAAGGTTTGACCAAGGTGAACCCCCATTCACCTAACAAACAACATTTTTCTCTCTTTGATGTATGATTACAGATTTTAGGTTGAAGATCATTTGCAGAGAAAAATTAAAGAAAGTTTCAAAGTTGTCAAAGTTGCAAGAAAAGTTGTCAAATCATATAAACTCTTCTATAGAATTTATTGTTGGCTATCTGATAGTGAACACTTGGAATCTGGGAGTGCAAACCAAGCAAAAGAGAACCCAAAAATAATTTTCTAGAAACCCTAACCAAGACCCATTCACCATAGGGTGAATGAGTCCTTAGTAAGCTTCAAAAGGTGACTTTTGGTGAAAGGAACATAGTATTTTTACCTTTCCAAATCTTCCTTTTGATTACTATTTCTATTAGATTTGATTACTCTTCTTCATTAGCATATTATAGCTTGCATTTTGAATAAAATTAGGAAAATAGGTAATTGTGGTGAACCCCCTTTCATAACATTTCCCCCCTCACCTATTTTTCTATGTTTCATTTTGGTGAACCTGAGTTTGATCCTTGCATTTTCTAATTTTGGGAGTCCTCTTTCATCCTAGAGTTAGATCTTTCATTCATTTGCATCTCTTTGCAATGAATTAGGTCTTATTTAGGGTGTCTAGTTTGGATTCAACTTTGAATTTAATTTAAGGGTTTTAGGATTGCATATTTTGCATTCTTTAAATATGAAAAATACTGAAACCTAGAAAATAAGGGGCAGGTTCTATCCTTTTGGAAGATGGAACCAGGGTTTAGGACCTTTTCCTATTTCCTTCAAGTTTCATTCAAGGAAACCTTAGAGATCTCAATCTAGGGAAGGAAATGAGAGAAAGATATTTGAAATAAGGTGTCCTAGGGGTGTGATTAAAGATTAAAAGGGGGTTCACCACCAAGCAAAGGATTGGAAAGAAGAAGATGAAATGATATGAAAATGTAACTATGCAACCCAAGATATGAAACTGAAAATCAAAAGAAAATACTAAGAAAGAACAAAGGTGCACTTGGAAAGTTAAAGAGGCTCAAAACCAAGTCTGAAATCCTAAAAAATGTGAATTTTAATGCACACTAGGACTCATATGCCAGTAGGGGTGATTTAGTCCTAGTTTAGGGTTTCGGGCCAGACCCAGAATCTGGAACTACTAAACTAGGATCTACTGAAAATACTTGAAATCTAGTGTACTAGGACTCATACACCACAAGTGGCGATTTATTCCCAGTATCAGGGTTGATCTAAAACTTTTATATCCTCTAGTTTTCTCCTTTAG
This sequence comes from Sequoia sempervirens, assembly GCA_007258455.2. Classification (NCBI taxonomy): domain Eukaryota; kingdom Viridiplantae; phylum Streptophyta; class Pinopsida; order Cupressales; family Cupressaceae; genus Sequoia; species Sequoia sempervirens. The sequence goes on from VDFB02271358.1 coordinate 845,613,444, forward strand.
CTTCTCTCCTCTCAATTCTCCAAGTCTGAAACACTGAATTGCAACCTATAGATGACTTTTCATGATCATGCAATGTAGATGACAACTTTGACAACTTGAAAACTTTCTCCAAACTTGCTCTTCAATGGATCTTCAACCTAGATCTGCAAATCACACATCAAAGAGAGGGAAAAAAGAATTTTTGTTACTGGATAGGGGTTTTCCTTGGTCAAACCCCATTTTGGTAATCAAACCTTGAAATGAAATAAAATAGAATGAAGGAATGATGAATGAATAATATGCAATGTTGCAACTCACCAAACCCTTGAACAAAATGATGCAATCTTGTATGTAATGTCTAGTATGAATGTATATCTTCACTCTTGATTGTATGATATGGATCTTGACTTGAATGCTTGCTTGAATCATGAAAACCTACATCACAAATGTTAGCTCAAAAACAAACATGATTCATGATGACTTTGACATGATGCTTGCATCTTGACTATAGTTCCAAATGCTTGATAATCACTCTTGAATTCTCTTGAATGCTCTTGTAAACTCTTGTGATCTTAAATTTTCTATAATACTTGAATACTTGAATTTCTAGGTGACTTGCAAGCTTGCTAAGAGAAAATGAGTGAAATAACCTTGTATTTATACTTGTTTATGCCAAATTTCCCAAAATTACAACACTACAAGTTGACATCAGATCTAGGAGGATAAAATCCTACCTAGAATTTGAATTCAAAATAGGTCCAAGCTAAGTGGGAATCATACACTAGTTAGGGCATATGAATCCCAGTAGGCTAAGCTCGGGACACAAATTTCAAGAAATGCTAGTTTTAATGCCAAATTCAGGACCAAGCCCTGAAACTTAAGTGGGACCCATACACCCAAGGTGGCGTATGAGTCCTAGATCACTAAATCTAGGCCATACAATCCAAAATAATTAAATTATGAATTGTCTTAAGATATGTGTTAGGATCATCCTCAGAAAGATGCATTAAATAAGGCTTGTGGATGCAAAATAGAGCCAAATAAGGCATAAAGGAGCCCAATTTTAGCAGGGAGGGCCCAAACAAGAATGAAAATGTAGAGGGATGCATCTTTATACACTACATTTAGCCCCCACTTTAGTGAGAGGAGGAAATTTCTTCAAACTCACACTAAAGTAGACAAACTTGCATCAAGAGGGGTCCAAGTGTACCCATGCTAGTGAGATAGGATGAAAAAGATCAAGAGGGTTGTGTAAGCCCACAAGATCAAGATCCTATGACAGACCAACATAAGCACAAAAGAACACACATGGAAATAATGTAAGGAGAAACAACAAGGTAAAATCATACACTGCCAAATACAAAGAGAAGGAAAAAAAACAAAAACAAAAGGGGTGGATCAAGCCTCAACCATTTGTCCCACACTCTATGGATCAGATCTAAGCTGGTTGTCCAAGAACATTTACAAGTAGAAAACGATGTCGACTATGCAAATCAAACACAAACTCACAAGGGCTAGTGGAACCTCAGGTCATCCACTAGGTTGAAAGCCCCTAGCGAGACACATATGCATGCAACTGGTATGTGCTCACACAAACAAGCAAGTGGCTATGGGAAATTCATGCCTGAGTTTGACTCTCATACAATAACCATAGCAAAGATATACCTCATGATAACATTGATAAGGCACCACACAACACGAACATTAGGATTCACGAGGAAAGCAAAGCTTCACATGATTGATACCCATGAACAAACAAGATGGCTCCACAGGAAAGCAAAGTGTGTTATGCAAGGCGGCCATATAATAGATGTTGTAAACGAAAAATAGTGTAAATTACATTCAAAGGAGTTTTTCTTAGTTCATGTAAGGTCTTAACTTAGGGAACATCATGCCTAATGTCTCCAAGAGAGGACCAATCAAAGAATAGAAGATTCACAACTTAGGGGATGTGGTGTGTCACATCAAGCCACTAAGAGGAATATAATATGCTAAGAGCGATCACACTCTTGAGGAACATCACACCCAATGTCACATCAAAGTGAAAGATGCATCGCTTGAAGTAAGAAGACTACACAATGAAATATGAGTTGTAATTGAAATGCAAAAGAATAATGCCAATGTATGCTCCCACTTTAAAGAAATTGCTAAATACCATACTGTGAGAAATTACTTTAAAGTAGCATATGATAAATGCTAACAATAAAAAGGACATGAGAGCTTACTTGGAAAGCCCTATTCCAAGTCATATGTTTCCAAATGAAGCTACGTCATGAAAAGGGAGGGGTTGCCCCCAAAATGAAACTCCAAACACATGAGGGATCCATGGATTCAAGGTCAGTATGTCTTTGCTACATTTTTTTTAGAGAGCTCATATCTGTCATCATTCTGCAAATACTCATGGAATAGGAAGAATGACACAAAGAGAGAAAAAACAAATAAAAACCTTCGGGTCAACATGGAAGAGACCTAAATGTCTTGACGCCTTATGTCATTCCCAAAAGGAAAACACAAGACAAAGAAAAGATGAAGGAAAAGCTTATGGGTCAACATGGAAGAGATGTAAATGTCTCAATGCCTTGTGTCATCCCCAAAAGGAAAACACAAGACAAAGAAAAGATAAAGGAAAAGCTTCTAGTTCAACATGGAAGAGATGTAAATGTCTCAACACCTTGTGTCATCCCCAAAAGGAAAACAAAAGACAAATAAAAGATAAAGGATAATGACATAGAGAGGAATGTAGATACAAATAGAGGAATATCACAAATAGAGAGAGATCAAACAAAACAACATGGGGAGATCACATTACACATGCAATCACACACATAACATGAAAAATAAAAATAATGCAAGAGACTAGTAAGGAACATGCGAGTCAAACTATAGCAAGTCATCTACATCCCAATCATGTTCATCATATACAGAAGGCAGATAACTACCCAAAGGGACCACAATGAGTGTAGTACTAGGATCATCACCAAGTTCAACACTCTTCTTAAGAGAATTATCATTTAATCTCATAGAAGAGGAAAAAAATTTATTCAATTCATTATGCACTTCTTTGTCAATTTTAGCAACCTCATCATCATCATCTAAGTTCCTACAATGTTCCTTCTCATTCCTTGAATAAATCAAAATATCATCTAGGAAAACCAAGACAAACTTATCTAGGCAATCTCTAAATATGTTATTCATAAGGTTCATAAATGCTACATGAGAATTTGTTAAACCAAAGGGTAGAATTTTGAACTCATAATTTCCACATCTGGTTTTGAACATTTTCTTAAACATTTCTTCATCCTTAATTCTCAACTGGTGGTATCCAGATCTCAGGACAATCTTAGAAAATACAGCAGCTCCCCTTATTTGATCGAATAGATCATCAATGTGTGGTAATGGGTACTTGTTCTTTACCGTAGCTTTGTTAATCATGCAATAATCTATGCATAGACACAAAGTACCATCCTTCTTTTTCACAAAGATTACTAGTTCTCCCCAAGGTGAAACACTTGGTATTATCAACCCCGTAGACAACAATTCATCCAGTTGTGCCTTAAGCTCCATTAGCTTCGTTGTCGTCATTCTATAAGGTACCTTGGAAATAGGTTCAGATCCTGGAACTATATCAATTGAAAAGTCAAATATTATTTTTGGTGGTAGTCCAAGTAATTCATTTAGAAACATATCTGCAAACTTTGCAATATAGGATATCTCTCCATTCTGACATTCTAGTTTCCTCCATTTCTCCATCTTCCATCTCTTGGAAGCTATGTGGTTCCAAGTTATCAAGGTTCTCTTGAAAATTAGATCCCTTATAATCTTCAAGCTTTTCCATCTTGAATGCAAAGATCTTACATCCTTTCTTCTTATCCCTTAACAGTTACATTGCAGAGATTTGATGAATCTTGACCTCTCTAGGTAGCCCTTGAAACTTCATTTGGTTACCACAATCATCTAAGCATTCTACTATTTTAGCATGACAATCTACCTTGGCCCTATGTCTCCATAACTAATTCATTCCTAGGATAACATCATAGGATCCTAAAGGTGTGACACATAGGTTCACTTCTATAGAAAAACAAGGTAGCTCTATCCTAGCCTTGAACAAACATTGTTCTACCGTTGCTCTTGTCTTGTTTGCATACTCTACATCCCAAGAATTTTCCATGTAACCAACTTTCCTAGATATTTGTTTAGCTTCTCTAGGTGAAATGGAATTTTTAGTTGCACTAGTATCTATAAGTATAGAAATGGGTAGGCCAAACAAAATACCTAGAGTCTCTATTGGAGTCACTTGATACTCCACCTGGCGATCATCCACAACTACATGTATCTTTTTTTGGAACATCGCTTGCTAGGTAGGAAGTGGATTACCATAAGATTTTGACCCAAAAGACCTATTGGGACACTCTCTAGCATAGTGGTCTCCTCCACATGTAAAACATCAAGTAGTCGGTCCTTTCTTTCTTGTGGGTTCTTCAGATTTACTAGCATTTTCACTAGCATTTTCACTAGCATTGTTGTTATTCCCACCACTAGAACCATTTTTCTTACATTCCCTTTTGAATTCTTTTCCACTATTATGGGATCCTTTTTCCCCTTGCTTTGGTATATTTTTCACAACTTCCACTTTCTTTGGAGTTGGTTTGTCTTGAACTCCTGCAATCTTCTTATGGTTTCTATTTTCCTAGCAGATGGAGATAGCTTTGAGCTTCTACTCCTGTTTAACCACTTTCTCATACACAAGATCCATAGTAGTTGGACCATGAACATCTAGCTCTCCTCTGATCTAACTATTAAGTCCCATGATGAACTTTCTTATATGGAAGCATTCATCCTTTTGGTACATAGGAATGTATAACGTAGAAGATGGGTAAGCTTCTCCCAATGCTCATTAACCATCATCTCATCTTGTCTTAGACTCTAAAAATAGCTGAGTTTCTAGTCAAAATAGAGTTGGGGTAACCTTCTTTTAGAAAATATTTCAAGAAATTCATTCCATGTTAGTTTCAATGAGCTAAGATCTAGTTTCATCTTTTTATTCATCCACTAGTTAGAGGCTTCTCCTACTAACTGGTATGCTCCCCATGTTGCTTTCGTGAACTCCGAGTAATTTTGAATCTCAAAATACTTCTCCATTTGGACAACCAAGCCTCAACTTCATCTCTGTTGGTGTTGCCCTCAAACTTGGGTGGGGTAATTTTCTTCATATCTCTAGAGAGTTAAAAAGCCATATACTTCCTATTAGCTTCCTCAAATAGAGTAGGTGATTTCTCTCTCTCATGATCATGAGTTTCATCATGTTCGTGAGAAGAGTTTTTTCCCTCATCCTCATTATTTAGAATTTCCTTCTCAACTCTATCCTTTATCCTTATTTCTTGCTCTAGGTTTCCCAACCGTGCTAAGATTTGGTCCAGTCTAGCTTCAACTCCTACTGAGCCTTTCTTGACTTCTTGGCTTCCACCAATATTAGTTTTCATTTTCACCATCTTTGCAAGGATGGATTATACCTAGAGGTTCATCCATATTAGATTCAATCATGTTATCAATTATCTAATGGAAAACATTTAAATGAGTAATCAATCACACATAAGGAATTCCACATTAGACTTAAGCACAAGCTTCTTCTTTTTTTATAAACACATGATTTTATTAATTCACGAGGATTTCAATATCCTTTTGATTACATGGAGTGACTATTCAGATAGTCAAGTGGAGAGTATCCCTCAGATTCACTCTTAGACACGTAACTTAGCGGAATATACCATGAAGATTGAGTTTGTTGCTCATCTCTCATTTGTTCATATCTATCTTAGAATGGATAGTAACCTTCGAATTTGTCATCCAATACATAGTTGTGGGGACATAACCCTATGATTCGTTACTCAAGGAAATTACAATTACTTACATCATTGGAAGAACTCTAGGGTCTCTAAAGATAAATTCCAGACTGAAACTTCCTTCTGAGGGCATATCCCTAGAAAGTGATAAAGATTCAGACTTCTCTAGTGAGACAGAAGGTAAATAGTTGTACTTAGCCTCCATCTTCATCTTTCTCTTCACATCACTAATTGAAGAAAGCATGTGACTAAAGGTTTTAGTTTCACTTAACCAGATGACATTGTCATAGTTGGTACCCTCAATTGTTTGTACGATGGCCTCTTTTTCCTTCTTGGCCTTTAGGTAATGCTCATTCTCGATTATTGAATTTCTTGTAGTTAACCTAAGACGCACCATCCTAGAAAAAGAATTTCCAAACATTAGATAATGTTGGACGAAAAGTATGATGAGCTCATAGGTTCCAGAGCTAAACCTGGTAGCTTTGATACCACATGTAACACACCAATTGTTCATTGAAGTAAATTTTCCTAAGTTTTCACTTTGCGATTAAATAAACTCTGTAACTTAACCATTGCCATAAAAAAAATATTTTCTTTATAGAGAACAAATGAACATAAATTTCATAAGAATAATCAATATTGATTCCATTCCAATATAATAATTCTCAAATTATAATATCCCAAAGAATGTGTACAAAGTACATACATATCTCAACCGAGCTTCAAAATAATAGATATAGATGGTCTAGAAAACTCCTTTCAAATCTTGGTCTATTGTTGCCTGCTGAGGAGGAGAAGCATCACTCAAGCACTTTTCTGCTAACCACAGACTCATATGTGCCCCCCCGCACATATATCATAGGATAGATGGCCCTACCCTTTGACAAAGAGATTGGTGGAGTAACCTTGTAACAACAATCATTATGAGCTTAGTGTTGTGTCCTACATGACTAGAACTTGTAAACCCTACAATTTTTAACTAGCATGCACTACTAGAACACATTGAATTGACATTGGAGCCATTTAGGCAATCACACTAGACTTTGGCCAAAGGGTTCTCACTCAGTACTTTGATTGATAGTCATCCTACTCACATACACTACTCAAGCTCGATTTGAATTTGGGTCACCATAATATATGCATATGTATTTCCTCCAATGGGTAATCTTTAACCACAAAAATATCATATTCCCTTTCCCACAAACTTAATTGTATTTCTATCACAAAGCATAAATACAAGTTACCCTCCCTTCAATGGATAATCAAATTCCAGGTGTAACTTACAAGCTATCTAATTCAATCAAATAACTTAGCTATGAATAATCCCATAAGCTATCCTTGTTTAATCATTTCTAGTATAATAATACCTATGACAAACAATCCCTCCTATTATGGAGTAATTACAAACACTTTCATAGAAAAGCATAAAACAAATTATTTTCCCTTTCCAAAGAAAATGTTATGATTCCCTAATGCAAGTAATCTCAAGCAGTTCAAATAAAGCATTCAAATCTTAATCTTTCACAATTAAAGACAATTAAGAGAAGACTAGATCCTCATGCATGTAATATGCTTAACTAAGTGACTGAATTGACGCACAACCTTCCAAAGCATCTTCCCAGTTTCACTTAGTCCTCTTAAGAAATACCTTACTATGACTTCTCTCTCAAGATAACAATATGCACTCACAAAGTAATTCACAACTCTCTCACACATTTGACTTCCAACTCTTAGAATATACAACTCTCAAAATAATTGCAGTAGAATCAATTTGTAACAGAACGCAAAATAATGCATCCAAATGAGAGAACTAACCTCTCTATTTATACAAAATAAGGAGACTTTGCAGCCTACATAAAAGGCATGCTAATTGATAGCTTTCTCCATACAAGTCGACTCATAACACACAACTAAAAGGTGGCAACAAACTAAGTGTAAAATCCATATAAAATGCTATAGATCGAACCTTCTATTTGATAGCAGCAAAAGACTAATTCAAATGTGCACATGCCCAAATGATGACAGTCGAATTGCAACCACATTAGACTTCTATAAAAAAATGGAGTTTTCATAAGATGGCACCATGTATCTACCAACTTCCTTATCTCTTGGCGTGGTTTTACTCTTTGAAATAATCTTCAGTTAATATGCAATACTTATACTATGTCGACTTAGTCATAGCTTTATTAAGCAATAGAGGAAAGATGAGTTTCCTCATAATAATAGCGCATAAAGGTGTTTTGACTTAGTACGTGCCTTGTTGTTTTACTCTTCCAATTATCATGTATTCACAATACTTTATGAAATAGGCTTCATTTTCTATCACTTTACATTATGGATATAAGCATTCTCAATTGGAGTTAAATACTGCTTAAATAATAAAGATTCATTTCCATAAAGCATCGACTATGGTTTTCTTTCATATCAGCCCTTATTGTTGCATATAACTTTGCATATAAATCGACCTTTATCTAATGTCAACATATGTATTATTCAGCCTTTAAATACTTTACACATTTTATATAAAAATTGACCTATGTTTCATATATATAAATCGCCCTCAAAGCATCAAATATATATAAATATATATTTATATATGTACATATACATATATATATGTATGTCAATAAATAGCGTTAATGCTATATCACATATGTATATATATATATCCCATGTCAATCAAGTATGTATACATTCGATATATAAATGAATACAACCAAGTTGACATTCACATAATAATAATATCGATTGTATATATATATATATATTCCTCTATGTACATGTATACATACGTATGCATATGTTGATACATCCATATGGGAATTTCTGTTTTTCAAACATATGTATTTATCAATAGATGTATACATATGGATATATGTATATATCTTATAAATATATATATACACACACACATTCAATAGCACAATCAAGTACATACACAATTACTATCTTATTGATAGGGAACATTCGTGTGATGTATTTATACATATACACATACATGTCGTTTTGATTCGATAACACCATGATCTTAAGCAACCCGTTCATAAGCTTGCATAAGTATGTCTACCTATTTACCCTCATGTACGTGTTCCTTCATGTGTATGGCCTATCTTCGACATGCATATGTATACATATGCATACATTCCACATGTGTTCACCTCATCGATTCAAGCATAGTAACATAAGGAAGAATTCATAAGCTCTAAAATAGATAAACATCATCCAAGCATGCATTCAACAATAATCAAGGCCCTTACTAATGCAGACACATCATACTAAAAATGACTTACCAATTCCCAACAAAATAACTTGACTCAACCATTCTACTTTGAGTGTGTGTATAAGCTCAGTTAGGTTATGTTACTGGTTACCTGACCAAGTTCTTCTCCTGAGTGATACTTCCCCTCCACTTGGAGGATTGAACATGTACCTACATCCAACTAACACATTCCCACGGTAGTCAGTTGTTCAACAAAATATGTTTTCACAATATTTCTCCATAGTTAGAATATCCAATTCAATAACCATCCATTTCACATATATGCATTTCATCACATAACATTAAATGAAATAACATTCATTCATAATTCATTAGTAACAAAGTGCATGCACAATTTATTCTCATTCAAAATTCTAATTAGATTCACAAATTCAATAATTTACCCTACATAGTATAGTAAATAGGTAAATACACAATTGGGGTGTAATAGATAAGTTCTTGGCTATGGTTGTGATTGTGATAAAGATGTCCAGGATATTGAGAAATTTGATAAAAAGAGGAAATAGTGTGTTGCAGAGGTGTTATGGTATTGCTCCACACTTCTTCTAGGTTGAAGATCTGCTTGTGTGGTTTGGATATGTTAGTTAGAGGTGTTCAGAGTTTCTATATAATATATATAATTTGGGCTTCTGGATTGATGTGCAAAAGAAGTTACCTTCACCAGTGTGTGAACTGGATTTGTAGTGTTGCTTACACAGGTGTTTGGGAGAAATATTTTTGCTCCATGTTTCCCCACAGTTGTGCTTCAAGTCTTGCAATTCTAAAGGTATGTTGATGGTGTTGATCTCTTTCTTGTGTCAAGAGGATTCATGATTTGGCATTCTGAAAGATGGCTTTTAGAGTTATAGTGTTTTCTAGAGCGATCTGAGTGTACAAGTTGTGCACATTCTGAAGGTACAAGTTGGTGCAAATAATTTCTTGGATCTCAAGTGGTTCGTGGATTATTCTAGATTTTCTAGAAGCATGATGTGTGGTTCTGAAGTCATCCTTGGATTTGAGGAAGTGTGTACTTCAAAGTTTAATGGTTTTTGCATGAGTAATGGCCGACCTAGTGTTTACACTACATTCAAAGATTTTTAAGTATTGGTGAAGGTGTAGTGTGGCATGTGAGTGTTGATTCAATTCCCAATTAAGTTGTTTTTGGTCCACTTTCATTCCTATCCATTTTGGGAATGCTTAGTTCGACCTATTTTTGAATTTGTAAAGTGTAAGGTGTGTGTAGCCAACTTGAAGATGCTTTTCAAGTTATGGATGGTATAAATGCAAGGTGAGTTGATGTGATATGAAGTGTGGTGTAGAGTTGAGTGTTGTGATGTGAAATTAAGTGTAGAGATGTGAAATACAGTGTGAGCTACAAAGCAAGATTGTTGAATTTGCAGTGAGTTGGAGGTATCTTGATCTCTTGAAGGTTGTGATTGTTGTTGGAGCTATTGTATTGGATTCTCTATTACATTAAGATAATTTTCTCTATGTAACATTCTATCTTCTTTCTATTCTAACAATGATCTTGGGTTGTGAGCCTTTCTAGATAGTGTGTCCTATTCTGGTGTAGTGAGCTTCTTTGTATCAGTTTTGCAATTACTTATATTGTGAGTGAATCCTCACCATGGTTTTTCCCTCCTAGGGTTTTCCACATAAATCTAGTGTTCTCATGCGTATGGTGTTGTTATTCTAGTTTCTATTATTTGCATTTCATGTTTAAACATTATAACAGAATAAGGGTTTATTGAATGCATGTGGATTTGATTATTGTTGAGGGTTTTTTATTAGATACAACTGATTCACCCCCCTCTCAGTTGTCTTTTTAATTCAACATATCTATCTTCTCCCTCCCTCTATCTCTCTCTCACTCTCTCCCTCTCCCCCCTCTTTCTCTTTCACTCTATCTCACAATTCTCTTTCTCCCTCCCTCTCACTCTTTCCTCTCTATCTCACCTCTCTCTCTCTGTCCCTCTATCCCTTCCCCTCTTTCTCTCTCACTGTCTCCTTACCTCTCTACTCTCTATATCACATCTCCCTCTCTCTCTCTCTCTCTCCCTTCCTCCCTCCATCCCCCTCTTTCTCTCTAACTCTCTCCTCCTCTCTATCTCACCATTCTCTCTCACACACACACACACACACAAACACAAACACCTCTATCTCCTTCCCTCCCTCTCCCTCCCTCCCTCCTTCCCTCTCTACTTATCTCTATCTCTCATCTCTCTCACTCTCTCCTTCCCTCATTCCCTCTCTATCTCCCCTATCTATCTCTCTACCTACCTCTCCCTCGCTCTCCCCCCTTTCTCTCTCTATTGCTCTCTATCTCACCTCTATCTCCATCCCTACCTCTTCCTCCCTCCCACTTTCCCTCTCTTCTTATCTCTATCTTTCCTCTCCCTCCTTCTACCTACCTCTCTCTCTAGTAGATAGAGAAAGGGTGAGGGAGGAAGAGAGAGGTGAGATTGATAGAAGTAGAGAGGGAAGGAGAGAGAGAGGGGGGAGGGAGGGAGAGAGAGGTGAGATAGATAGATAGAAATAGAGATAGAATGAGAGAGAGAGAGTGGTAAGATAGAGAGGAGGAGGTGAGATAGAATGGGAAGAAGAGAGTGAGAGAGAAAGATGGGGAGTGATACAAGAGGGAGAGAGATGAGGAAGGATGGGATATTAAGAGAAGGAGATAATGTGAGAGAGAGGGAGAGGTAGAGATAGAGAGATAGAGATGGAGAGAAGTATATATAGGGAAGGAGAGATAGAATGGGGGGAGGAGGGAAGGAGAAGTAGAGAGAGGGGGAGAGAGAAGTGAGATAGAGAGAATGATAGAGGGGGAAGGAGGAAGGTGGAGAGATTGATGAGAGAGAGAGGAGAGAGAAAGAGAGAGAGAGAGAGAGAGGAGAGAGAGAGATAGGAGGAGGTGAGATAGAATGGGAAGGAGAGAGTGAGAGAGAAAGATGGGGGAGTGACACAAAGAGGGACAAAGAGGAGGGGGAAGGATGGGAGATTAAGAGAGGGAGAGAGGGGGAAAGAGGGAGGGAGAGGTAGAGATAGATAGAGAGATAGAGAGAAGTATATATAGGGAAGGAGAAGTAGAGAGAGAAAGAGAGAGGGAGGGAGAGAGAGAAGTGAGATAGAGAGAATGAGAGAGGTGGAAGGAGGAAGGTGGAGAGATGAGAGAGAGAGAGAGGAGAGAGAGAGAGAGAGAGAGAGAGAGAGAGAGAGAGATGGGGGAGGAAGGGATAGGTAGGGAGGGAGAGAGATAGAAAGATAGAGAGAAGTATAGAGGGAAGGATGGAGGGACAAAGGGAGAGAGAGAAGTGAGATTATAGAGAGAATGAGAGATAGGGGGGAAGGTGGAAGGTGGAGAGATTAGGACAGAGGAGGAAGGGTGAGAGAGAGGAAGAGAGGGATAGGTTAGATAGAGAGAAGTAGAGAGGAAAGGTGGGTGGGAGGAAGGAAGAGAGAGAGAAAGAGAGAGAGGAGGGAGGGAGGGAGAAAGAGGTGAGATAGAGGGAAGGAGAGAGACAGATAGAACAGCAAGATAAAGAGAAGTAGAGAGGGAAGAAGAGAGTGTGAGAGAGTGGTCTATAGTATAAGGGATAAATAATGAGTGAGATAAAGAGAGAACTATTGAAACCACTCTCAAACATCCTAAAACTATATACATGAAATATAACTCAAAGTATAAGAAATTAAATGTCCATATATGTAAATGTTAACTTATACTTAAATGTTTATTTCATGTATACAGTTTCACTGAAAGATAAGAAGAAAGAGAAAAAAAGAAAAAAGAAAAAATATTTATACAAAACAAAATGCAAGCACATTATAAAATGCTCACGTTTTGTGAAAGTATTCACATAATGCGAGCACATTTTAATGGACTCACATTTTTTGAAATTCAAACCATAATGCGAGCACATTATAACATGCTCACTTTTTGGCTTGGTAATGACTAAGCCTAGGATTGATCACTACCAACCCATAACACGAACACATTTTGTTATAACACACTCATGCTTTCACTATTTCGGGACCAAAAAGTGGAGTGGCCACTTTTTGGCCCCCCATCTTTGTGCTCTTACCATAAAACTCCATTAGCCAATTGATATCCCCAAAATTATAATGGATGGGAAAAACATTGAGCACAAGAATTGTTTAATGAGTCACACCATTATATGCAAATTTCACAAATTTTGGCCAAAATTGCTTGATCTACATGAATGGATTACTAAGTCGTAGAATTCCATCTATGAAAGAGAAGTTACAACCGACCCTTGCAATCAAGGGTTTCTTATTCTTTACTTTGTAACAAAGAAGGATAAAAAACATATTGTGCAAATAATTGAGTGGACTTGGAAGGACAAAATCCTTTGTATATGAACATGTTTTCTATCCAATGATTTTTTTATTTAAGTTTCATGTGGATTATATTAATTTATCTACTCTACTATACTAGGACCTTTAAGGGATGAAAACCATTACAAAATCCTTTGATAAATTTGTGTGCCTTAGGCAAAGAAATTGCTAATAAGACATGCACCCCTTATCTCCATCTCTATGTGGAGATGGATCTCTCAAAGAAGCTTTTGGAAAAGATAAATTTTGAGTTGATGAGAGGATTTGTAAAGAACTAGTAGATTATGAGAAATAAAGTTTACATATATAAGTTGTGCTCAAGGGCATTTAACCTCCTAGTGTTATAGGAAAGTACTCATTTCTTGAGTTGACAACAAACCAACTTTATGGGAAGGGGGAAAAATTCCATCATCATTATGTTCTAAAAATTTTGAATGGTAAATGATTCATTTAATAATTATTTTCTAGTCATCAAGGATTTGATGCCCCTACTTAGTACCCTTGTCTCTTAGATTCAAGGAAAATGAAAATCCACATTTGTAGAGAAAGTTGGTGAGATCGTGTTTGATATGGAAATCTCAAATTTAGGGGATTTTGAAAGAATCTTTATAAACTCAAGATGGACAAGTCAACTCTAGATTCTATAGCCCTTGGGCATAGGGGGATTGGGTGTTATAGAATCATGGATACTACTAAAAGGGACATAATGTATCCTAATTTTTTTATGGTTGATTCAATAGCTTTAGCTTTATAGGATTAGGATTGGGGTGAGGTAATAAAAAAGAAGGGGCCTACTCCATGTGTGTCTGGATCTTATGACTCATAGGTCTTTCAACTTGGGGAAGGCTCTGAGAGGACGCTAAAGAATATGTAAGATAATGACCTACACTTTGCAACTACACTTTGTTCATCACTGGGAGTGATGTTGGTAATTTCGGTTTTCAAATTTGAAAGCTATAATTTTTAGATGGCTTAAATAGATAATAGATAAATAGATCAGACATAAATATACTTTAATTAGATGAATCTTTTATTACTTAATCCCACACTTTGATGTTATTTTTTGTGACACCTAAATACTTAATTCAAATTAATTAGAAAAACAAAATATATAAAATCCTATTGTAAAATATAATTGAAAATATTGAAAAATAGTCTACACACTAAATTTTAACCTAAACTCACATGACTAATTATAAATACTGTAAGTAGCATTAACAGTCAACTCATTCTTATTCCATGGAAAGTGTAGTCGTACATAAGTTATAGTTGTCGATTTTGTTTTGGCTACTGTGCAAATGCAACACAGTGGCGGCTGGAAAGTTTAAGCGACACTCGAGTCATATTATTTGCATTCAAACGTCGGCATATGCTCCCATGCAGTCGCCAGTCTCGCTCCAGTCTGTCGTCTGCCATGCAAACACTGAAACGTGCAAATTTCTATCAACTATTTCTACCACTTGAATGCCACAAATTCAACAAAGAAGACGATGGACCTAATGATGTTTGATGCGCCACTGTGTTTGACAGGTAAAATACTATATATTACGGCTAACTGTATTCAAAATGTTGATACAATTTTCTAACAGAGCCAAATTAAGAAAAGTTTCACATTGAAGAGCTTAAGCAAAAAAATCAAACTCTAAGTAAGGTAGTTAGCCACCTTATAGTAGCAAACTCTAAAGCAGTTAGCCGCCTTATAGTAGGGTATGCCATGGAAGATTCAAGAGGAAATGCATTGATGTGTTTTGTTTGTGAAGAAATTGTTGTAGCGATTGAGGAGAACATCATTTTAGAAGAGGTCATGGTCATTGTTCAAGTAACTTTCAAAAAGCTAGCACCTAATTTTGGAAGAGGTCATGGTCATTGTTCAATTTATGTGACTTGCCACTTGTAGCATCAAGAACTATTCAACTCCAATTTATTGAACCAAGGAGGAAAAATATTAGCTCTTGTTGCAAGTAACCCTATAGCCACTCAACCTCACTTCTAAATGACAACACAAAATAGTACAATTTCCATATGGGATTGTAACCATTCTATATGTTCAACCTAGATACTACAAGTCTTGTCCACCTAAGTCTAAAAGCATAAATAACATAAGCACACATACACACATAATTCTCAACACATAAAACAAGAGTGCACCTACCAAAACAAATAAGAAAATATTTATTTAATATAGGAATCACATATAGGTAGTGGTGCACAACACCCAAGACCATGTGGCCAATGCAATTACCTTTCTTTCATTAATATAAATATGAATACAATTTTCCACTCACTATCAAAAATGGAATTATATTCTTTTTCAATATGGAATCCCTCTCATAGCTCAAGAATTCAATTGAAATCACTCACCCACATCTATCTTGCTATTTATGCCTTCAAAAATGATTATTTATTATTCTCCTTTTTTTCCTTGTTCTTTCTTCACAGGTGATCCCACAATAGTGGTTTACAATTTTTTGCCAAACTCGACACTGAAATTATTTTTTAAAACTAAATCTTCACATTTAGGCACCTATAGCGACTAAACCATGAAGAATTTGAAGATGATAAAAACTAGAGTCTCGTCACATTTTTTCTGTAGATTCTAAAATATTTTTTTAAAAAAATTTGGAATCAGATTACACTTCTTTTCCATCTCCCACGAAAATTGGTATTTTTCAAAAAACAACATTTTTAAAAAGCGACGCACACTGTATAACGCATAACTTTTTTTCCCTGAAGGATAAAATTCTAATTCTTTCTAATTTAGATTTGTAACTTTGATATCTAGTGCTTCCACTTGGTTAGACAATTTTTTATTGAATATTTTTTCTTTAATCAAGTTTCGAAGTCAAACCAATTACAATTCAGACATAGCACGACCGTATAACGCATAACTTTTTTTGTATATATCAAAATTCAATTTTATTTTTTTTCTTGGATCAAGGACTTCAATATCTGGTGCACTCATATTTTTCAAAAGAAAATTTGATAATATGCTATTTTTCCACATGTGCAGAACATAGACCTTCATTTTAGATGAAAAACCTATGTTTAATAAAACTAAAAAAACAAATACATAATAAAACCAAAACATATTAAAATTATATTCGTTGGATAGCTCATTCTGAGAACTACCTGATTCAATTTGGGTTTGTGGAGATTCCTCCATTTTCATCCTCAACCCGAGCTCCGAAGTGCCAAAATTCAGGTTTTTTTGTCTCGGGGAGGGGATGAGGAATAAAGGGGGTTCGAACGAACCATGGTTCATTCAAACCCCCCTTCTATGAGGGGTTTTGATTGTTTTTTTGGCGGAAAAATATAAGGAGGGTTCGCCTGAACCTAGGTTCTAGCGAACCCCTAATGGGTTCGGTTGAACCAATAGGTTCGTACGAACCCCTAAAATCATTTTTTTTGCCATGCATTCATTTTCTGTGGGTTTTCCTTCCTGACTTCAATTGTAAACCACTACTGTGGCTTCACCCTCACAAAAATTATTTGTATTTCTTTTTTACTTCTTATTATCCCATGGGGTCTTGGCTAGTCTCGTATGTAATTTGATTTTCCTTTATACTATAAGAGCTTATTTTCATATAATCTACACCCATATATACAATGATTGCCTTATCTAATGATGTTTGGGACATTCAAAATAGTCATATTTTCCTTTTCCTATCACCTCTTTCGTGGGAAACTTGGTTATGTTCCAACAAATGGAATACATTCCTCAATTTACTATCTCCCTTCTTCTCCATATCACCTTGATGGTTGAAACCTTAAACTATGTAGCTCTCCCATATCTCTCTCTAACTTCTACTACTCTATTGACATTCCCATAGCATAAAAGGAAAAAGGAAAAAAAAAACTATTTCTTTATTTTATTGCCAAATCCCCACTTGTTGTTCTTCCCTTCTTTTATATGTAACATATTTATTCTTCATATCACACACACTTCTAGTTATCAACTCAAAAACATGTTTCAAAGTTTACCATAAATGTTTTTGAGTATTAAAAATAGGTGCATGAAATGTCACACACCAAAAAAATGAATTCAATCTCTAATCTCTCACTCAAATATTCAATTTAATCATCAAAAGTAGTTGCTTTAATGATGAGAGAAGTCTAAGAAGAGTTAAATTCACCCAACTCTTGCTCAAATCCATCCTCTCGTATACTATGCTTTTAATAAGTGCACATGAGATGCTTTTATGTGCATGATTGTGAAAATAAATGGTTGATAGATTTTTAGATATTAAAACTAGTGATAAGGAACCATGTGCAGCTTTAGTTGCTCAAGTCATACCCTACATCAAACTCCTAAGGTCACAAAAATCTAAGCCCCTACTCACTCTAAAAATTGTACTACTATAGCTTATATACTATGTTGTTGCAAGTAAATTTGTAACTAAACTTCTACATATTTTTTCCACTTTTGTTCCTTTAACACAATCCATTTTGTTTCCTCATTATCCTATATGATGTAACACTATTGGATAGCCTTCAAATATCTACCATACTTGTCATTCTTAGCTAGTTGGAACTCTCTATCTCTCCTCATAAATTAGTTTTTTTTAGTCACATATGAGAGGTGAACAAAATTTCATCGATCAAAACATATGGAATGTCTAAAAGTGTGGCTACTAGCTTGAGAAAATTGTCAAATGCATAGTTATCTTGTAATTTCCGAGAAAGTTTTTCACTTCTAAATTCTCTCTCCTTTTAATATAACCTTATAAATACCTCTATATCTTATGAATCCATATTTGTCCTTTCGTTGGCATCATCCAAGAGCCCAACTATTGTTGTTGTAGTGGCATTTTCACCACAAATCTCTATCTCAAGATAGATTTGTAAGGACTCAATTTTCTTCTTATTAACTCCACTAACTACTTATTTGTTCATGCATCTCTCCTCCTCACCTTCATTTAATAATTTATATAAAATTTCTTATTACTTATGTATAAAGTCTTTTTCTAAATTTAATTTTGTACACACTATAAATTTAAACAAACCTTCCATTAATTCCCCTTTGCCTTAATATTCATCTAGATCTCAACTAACACTTCTCATTTCTCACCACCTATCTTTGCTGCAATACTTCACCCATTGGTATCCTCTAAGTTGAGCATCCATTGTTCAATATGTACCTCCTATGAAATTGTTCTCTTACATCAATCGGGAAGTACTCTTATCGTTGATTTCCTTAAAGATCAAATTCTTTATAACAACACTTTGAAAGAATGTGAGCTATAATGCCTAGCCTTAACTTCGCTATCATCTCGAAAGAAAACTAAATTATCTATGCTCTCAATATCAATTATCATCTCGAAAAAAAACTAACCCATGCATGCTCCCAATATCAATTATAAACTTGCAGCACGTACCATTTTCCTTACACATTGTCCTAAACAAACTCCTGCACTATATGGGCCCTCTTTCTTTCTTGCTAGTTTCAATGGTGTCCTCTTCAACATTAGAGATTTTCAAATGCCTTGGTCCCTTTATGCCATCAGGTGAAACAATTCTCCCTTTCACTCACCCAAGTACCTTGACTTTACCTCACTTCTCATTACGTTGTCTGTCATGCAAAAAAATTAACATGTAGATTTTTATCCATTAGTTGTAGCTACTCAGTGTCACAAATGCGACAAAGAAGAAGATGGGCTCAATGTTGTTTGATGTATGCCACTGTCTTTGACCGTTTAAACACTTGGCTTTCAAGTTTCTTTCCACCTCGTTTGTATTTAAATTTTCAAAGAAAAGGACCCACACGGAGAACCTTCCCTCCTGAAAAGTTCCATGATGGACCTTTAAAACCAAAGAAAAACCTGCGTGCTTCACACCAAATTGAAACACAATTCTGGACAGATCCATGATAGCTCCTCTAGTGTGATGGACGATGATATTTTCCAAGCAGCAGCACCAATCATTGGAGGTATAGATTACTCACCCACACATAATTTTCCTGGTTTTGAAAGGGAAGATTTAGTTATTACAGACCATCTTTGGAATGGAGAGCACGTTACGCATGGGATACTAACTGAAAAATATCATATTATTCCTGCATTTCACAGGTTGTGCCGTCAAGCCATGGAAATTCAGAAAAAGTTGAGGTCTTCTCTATGATTTGATGACCCTCTCCCTGCCCTGAGTACATTCAAAGGAAAGAGTGCATTCAGGAAATACAAGAAAGGCTCAACTGTGGGAGTCTAATTATGACCGGCATATGCAACAAATCAGAAATCAGTTAAGAGATGGTTCAATCTTCCATGTAGATTGTCTAGAAAATTAGAGAGCATAAATATTGATATTATATTTTCTACATTGAAAAATATGGATCCAAAGATCTTTTAGTAGATGTATGGATAGGTGTGTCTCTTACATGAGACATGACATTTGGTAATTAAATAAAGTTTGTATTTTTAACACCCCCATAAGCTTTATAATTTTATCATACAACTTAACTAGATGATGGGGGCCACCTATAACAAATAGGTTTATTACCTACCCATGTACAAATGAAGAATATTTAACACAAATGCCTTCTTGAATGTATAAAAATTTATCCTTCTTTTGAATAGACTTGATTATTTTTGTCCATCATTATCTATAGAAAGACATTCTCCATAGTTGTATCAATAAAGTGAAGTATTCCCAATGATCTTTATGATCAAGAACTTCACAAATTTAGCAGTGATCTCTACAATCTTCTTCAACAACGATCTTTGCAATCAATTTCAACAATGATCTTTTTGATCAAATCTTTCAATGATCTTTTTGATCGATTTTAACAATGATCTTTTCGATCAAATTCTTCAATGATTAGTAACGATCTTTATGATCAACTTCAACAATGATCTTTGTGATCAATACTTAAAATTTTTAGGTTCAAAAATGATCTTTGCAATCACAACCTTCAAAAAACAATCTTTGCAATCAAGAGTACAAATTTTAGGTTCAACAATGATCTTTTCAATCAATGCTGAAACCATTCAGTAATGATCTTTACAATCAACTATACAACTTTTTAGGTTCAACAATGATCTTTTGAGATCAATATTACAACCATTTAGCAATGATCTCTATGATCAATGGTACTTATTCTACATATATGAGTGCTTCAACTTCAAATATTTTAAAGGTTGCTTACTTCACTTTTTGTTCCAACATAATTTCTCAGAATGGTTCTTCAACCCACAGATACTACAAGGATGAAGATCCCAACACATCTCTTTTTTATGTCCATTCCTATGACAGGCAGAACATTGTACAAATTCTATTTCTTGAAATAAGTTGTTTGAACTTGTAACATCTATATTATCATTTTTATTTCTACTAGCATATCCAAGGCCTTCATTCTTTGGCCTTACTAGTGACTCAATGGGCTCTATAATTCCTTGTCCATATTTTCCCAAACCTTTTCCTTTGTATCCCATTCTTTTCATTATCTTAAATTCAGCATTATTTGAAAAACATCATTTCTCATTATCCTCACAACTAGCAATATTTGTATATTCAAATATATTACTATCTTCTTTACACTTTTATCAAACAATTCATCTAATGAATAAAACAAATCACTTGTATCACATGATATATTACATAGTGTAGGTTTTGACAAGTTAGACTCTAGTTTTCCTTTACATAAGCTTCAAACTTTAGACTCTAGTTTTCCTTTATGTAAGCTTTAAGTAATTCACTTAACAAAAGATTTTCTTCTCTCAATTTTGATATATCTTCCTTTTGTTACCTATTTTTTGTTTCTAATTCTTCATTTTTCTTTCTAATTTTCTCAACTTCTTCTTCCAAAGTATTTTTCATGCATATTAAGTTTTTTATTTGCTTTCCTTTCTCTTTTACCAACCTTTCCCGTTGGAAAATAATTTCCTTATATTGTAACCACAAAAATAATTACTTATGTAATACTTGATGGCGATTTATTTTAGTGGATTTATCACCTTCACTCTTCCATGATCTGAAATGATCTACCACTTGTACCTCATGTCTTTTCAAGCTTAGATTTTAACAAATATTGCAAACTTCATCAAATGTTGCGATTTTTTTTTTAAAATTGTGATCACCTTTCTTTGTTCAAATTCCAATAATAGATGCAGATATTACTTTCTTCTAAAACTACAATCTCTTCCCACTTGTCTTTTATCAGATACAATCTTCTTCTCAAATTGACATCTTTCTTGGAAACCTCAACGCCAAAAATCTATGATCATTGGCAAGAATTTTGTTTGTCCTTTGTTGCAACTTGTCTCTTGTAATTTAGAAGATTTAAGTCAAAATATACCTTCAAAATTATCTTCAACAATCTATAATATCTTTAAAATTATTTTCATTAGAAGTTTTAATTCACCTAATGTCTTCTCCAATTCACCTTTGCTAGCAAGATTGGTGCAGCAACACCCTCATGCTCAAATTTGAGTGGTTGTCTTGTTTTGTGTTGTTTGATGTAAATAAGGCCATTTTGGACCATTAATGATCATTTGGAGTCATTCTAGACCATTTTAGAATGTTTTGGAGTCATAATGCAAGTGATGTCAAAAATTGTCAAAATTGTAAAAGTGGTCATTGTGAAAATTGTCAAAAGTGCATTAGGGTTACAACTTTGATTAGAAAATTAGTTGTGGGTGGTTGGTAGTTGCAAAATTCTTGGAATAGCATAAATACATGTTGTAAACATGAATCCCAAGGTTGGGAAGGTTCGAAAATATGGGAATGAAAATTGAATCAATTTGGAGCAAATTTTTTGTTTTTTGTTTATATAACATTCTTGTTCTTTCACTTGGTACGGACTAGAACAGATAGGTACGGTTCTGAAACCACTTGGAGAAGTTTAAGAAAGGTCTTAGCTTTCAAATTCAACTAGTTTGGTATATTTTATTGAGTTTTGTGTAAGATATTTTCATTTTAGTAAAGACAAGTCTAAATTTTCCCTATGGTTTCTAGCAACAATTAAAAATTCATATCTTTTGTTTTAACTGTCCAAATTTGCTAAAAATTGGTGAAAATTTCTATTTTTAGGGTATCTAAAAGCCCTTTAGAGGATATTTCATATTTTTCCATTTTGGTAGAGTTACTAATGAAAGTTTTTTTTTCATTTGTGTATAGACAGACCAAGGAGCCCTAGTGATTTGGGGAAAATTGTTGTAAGCATTGGAGGAATGAACCTTGATGTAGGAATTGATGATTTAGGCTATGTATGGCATGTTGAAAGTATTGGAACAAGTGTTGAGGAAATTTGAAGCCTTAAACCCATTTGGAGCATGCCTAGTTGTTAGTTAGGCCTAATTAAGGAATAGCACAGTCAAAATTTGAAGTCTTTTGTACAAAGAAACCTACCTTGATTTTGAAATATGTTTCAGAATGACCAAATGGGTATCTAATTTTTTTTTTCTTTTCTGGAGATCAGTTGGGATTGAAGAGTTATGTCCAAAAATTCTTTTTTGAAAGGTTGCAAGGAAGAACAAGGGTTTGTGAAGGAAAACCCACATTTTAATGAGCAAAGGCAATTGAGAGTGGTTGTTTGAGTTTTTTTGAATTTGATTACCCCTGCTCTATATCAAATTGGTATCAAAGCCTGAAGATTTGGGCATGATAAGTTTTTGGAGTTTGTGTATTATCTTTTTAGCAGGTTGAAGGAAGAACCTAAGTACCAAAAGACTAGGCCAAGGGAAAAGAAAGAGGCCTAAGGTGAGGTATCACGAAGACAAGAAGCATTGAGAAGAAGCAAGGTGAAAGAGACTTGTTTGCAAAAGGAGAATGGAAGAGTTGAGGAGAAAATTCCATGGAGACTTGCAGAGTAAGGAGGTATCAAGCAAGAAACTAGTGACAAGAAAAGAGAGAAGTGAGATGAAGAAGAAAAATGAGAAGGAAGAACAAATAAATGTTGAGCAAGAGATAATAGAGTTGAGGCATGCCTTGGAAGAAATGGAAAGAAGAATGGATCTTGACATGCAACAGTTGCTTGAGATAGAAAACCAGGAAAATGGTTGGCATTGGCCAATAAGGAAGAAGGTTAAGTGGCCTATCAAGAAAATCATTCAGAGGAGAAAAAAGAAAAAGATGACAACAACAAGCATGGATGAGTTGCAAGATATGTTGAAAGGAAGGGTGCTATCTAGAAGCATCTGAAGAGACAAGCAAATTTTGTGTTTTTGAAACTAAGTCTTTTTGTGAGTATGTGTTTACAGGTACAACAAATGAAAATGAAGATGGAAAAGAGTGTAAAGAAGAAGTGCATACAGTGTATGAAGATTTTTATACAAATGTAGCACACATGGAAGATCTCTTGGGTGTTGAAGTGGAGTTTATGGTGTAAGGAGACAAAGAGGAGACCTCAAGGTCTCAATATTTTATTTCCAATCTTTCATTCAACTATGTATGTGTAGGTTTGTTAGAAAAGGAGATACAACTCATTAAGAAGCAGGCTCTTGAAAGAGATCAGGTTCAAAGGAGGATGCCAAAAGAGGAATACTTTGCAAGAAAGAAAGAAGAGGAGTTGAGAAGACAACCTAAAGCAAACAAGTGGAAGACACATAGAAAAATCCAAGAAGAAAGCAAGGAAATAGTGCAGAAGAATTGGAAGACCAGGAAGACAAAGGATCCATGCACTCAAATGGACTTGAGTTTTTCTTTCCCTTAGGAGCATGGTGCAGGAGCACCCTCATGCTCAAAATGCGAGCAAATGCGAGAAAATTTGATTTTTTGTCTTGTTTTGTGTTGTTTGATGTAAATAAGGTCATTTTGGACCATTAATGATAATTTGGAGTCATTCTAGACCATTTTAGAATGTTTTGGAGTCATATAATTGCAAATGATGTCAAAGCTTGTCAAAATTATAAAAGTTGTCATTGTGAAAGTCGTCAAAAGTGCATTAAGGTTACAAATTTGATTAGGAAGTTAGTTGTGGGTGGTTGGTAGCTATAAAATACTTTGGAAAGCATAAATACATGTTGTAAACATGAATCTGAAGGTTGGGAAAGTTGGAAAAGATGGGAATGAAAATTGGAATCAATTTGGAGTAATTTTTTTATTTTTTTCCTATCATAGTCTTGATGTTTTATGTCCAATACAAACTGGTATAGATAGGTACAGTCCTAAAACCACTCAAAGAAGTTGAAGGAAGGTCTTAGCTTTCAAATACAACTGGTTTGGTAGATTTTTATTGAGTTTTGTGTAAGATATTATCGTTTTAGTAAAGACGGGTCTGAATCTGCCCTAAGGTTTCCAAGAGCAATTAAAAATTCATATCTTTTATTTTATCCATCCAAATTTACTAAAAATTGGTGAAAAGTTCTATTTTGAGGGTATCTAATAACCCTTTAGGGGATATTTCATGGTTTTCCATTTTGGTGGAGTTACTATTGAAAGTTTTTTTGCATTTGTGTGTAGACAAACCAAGGAGCCTTAGTGATTTGAGGAAAATTGTTGTAAGCCATTGGAAGAATGAACCTTGATGTAGGAACTGATGATTTAGGCCATGTATGACATGTTGAATGTATTGGAACAAGTTTTGAGACAATTTGAAGCCCTAAACCCATTTGGAGCATGCCTAGTTGTCAATTAGGCCTAGTTAAGGAATATGATAGTCAAAATTTGAAGCCTTTCGTATAAAGAAACCTACCCTGATTTTGAGATACATTTGAAAATGGCCAAATGGATATCTGAAACAAGTTTTCTTTTCTAAATATCATTTGGGATTGAATATTTATGTCCAAAAATTCCTTTTCGAAAGGCTACAAGCAAGAACAAGGGTTTGTGAGGGAAAACCCACATTTTGATGAGCAAAGGAAATTGAGAGTGGTTGTCTGAGGTTGTTTTGAGTTTGATTACCCCTGCTCTACATCAAATATGAATGAGTGATGGGAAATAATAGTTTTCAACAAATAATATTATGAATTCAATTTATAGCTTCACTCCCTCTTACTAATTTCATTACCCTCCTTTCAAGGTTTGACAACTTATTTGCAAACATGGAGCAAAATATTCTAAGTTCTATAATCCATTCTTAAACAATGATGACTTTGATAGATCTATATCTACATGCATTAATTTTTAACCTTCTTTTACCTTTGTTCTACAATCTTTTCACACTTGTTTAGTCAATTTCACAATACCTATGAACTTCCTTTTGGAGATGGCTATCTTCAAATATTGTACATAAGATCATGCCTTCAATGTTTATTTCTTATGACTAAGTTCATAAATTTAATGTTGTCTACTGGCAGCTATCGGTAGTACATTCACATTGTTTCGGCGACAGAAAAGGTTCCTATCAGCGTGAGTTATACCATCGGAATGAGGTCTTATTGATTACATTATGTCTCACCAATCAGAGGTAGAAAGAACACATCGGCAAAAGTTAAAGTCTTCGGAGTAATGTCATAGCGAATTCAAATGTGTCTCACCGACTAATGCATGTGGGGGTTTATTGGCGAGAGCTAAGCGGTATTGGCGTTGTGTCTCGGTGAGTGACCTTTGGTCTTGCCGACATTACACAAAGGGTTTCTATCAAAAGGCTCGTCGGTGAGAGATGTTTTCTTCGGAATAAGTCATAGTGAATTCAAAGGGGTCTCACCAGCTAACATAAAACGAACACTTCAGTGAGGCTAATGTGATTTCAAAGTATGGTCTTGGCGAGTACGGTGGGTCTTGCCGATAGAACAGGAAGGCTCTATCGGTATAAGAATTGAGTTGTCTCAGCGACACACAAGAGATAAGAGGGCTTTGGGTGAAAACATAATGTAATCTACAAGAGGTCTCCCCAATATTAGAGTGTTACAGCGATACATGTAGAATGAACGAATACATCTCGGGGAAACATAATGCGATCCATATGATTTTTCCCCGATGGTAGATAAGTCACGGTGAAACAGAGAGAACCAAGGGCGACTGACAGTGACTTAATTGCCTTCAGCATCACTGCGATATGTCTTGGCGACTATTCTAGTGATGATTTATAAAATTCAAGTGTTGTTGGCTGACATGAAATAAGCCCAAATACTACAGTAGGCCGACATGGGATCTCGAAGTGTTATGATTTTCTGATGCTGGTGTATAAATATGCATTTTGTGATTGTAAAAGAGACACGAGCTATTAGATATTCGATATATAGTAGATTAGAGATGAATACAGTAGAATAAGATTTTTAGAACAGAGGCTATGATTGCATGATTTCATAATGGAGGTATTTATGAAAGTCAATTAATGTTGCTACACATTTCTGGTGTCAATTGTCTGTTGAATTTAATGAAAATACTGCTAAGTTGTCTCCAAGATTGATGCTTTTTGGTTGTTTAAATTGATATAACAAGATTATATTCAATTCATCAGTGCACATTTGCTTTATCTGTGTGATTAATCAATTGGTTCTTTCAAGCAAAAATTAAATCCTTTTAGTTGATCACAGTAATCAGAGAGATTCATCTAGATTATTAAAGTAGAGCTTAGTAGTTACAGTCTTGCAGGTTTATACAACTTGTAAACAAAATATATGCCAGATAATTTGAGTTTTCTCTAGAGAAGTGTTGCTCATCTTGATTTCATTTGACTCCGCATACCCAATAAGGCACTAGTCTCTGCACTTCATCATTTGGATTCATTCAGTTTCTTTACATCTGTTAATTGAATATTGTAGGATTTAGATTAGAAGATTGCTATTACATTCTGTACCGAGTTTGAATTCATTTGTTCACTTCCATTTGCCATTGTGGACAAATCACTACAAGAAAGATAATCATAATTCAAGTCTGCTCAATTCAAGTGGGTACACCCACCTAGGTCTGGCAGCACCTAAAGAGTAGAAGGTTGAAAGCTTTTAACCTTGTCTGTTACCATAAAGCGTACCAAGAGATTGGCAGCCTCTTGAGGTGTCCTGCCTGCGTTTTTGAGAGCTAACAAATTGGTGACTCTGCTGGGGATACATTCAGAATCAAGGCCTTAATCATAGAGTCAGGAACTTTATACAGACTCCGCTGGGAATAAGAAACATCAAATATTTTCTCACTTTTGAGAAGTGAGTGGCGACTCTGACAAGAACATTGCAAACATGAATGGAAGAAGATCTCAATACAGGGGAGGTCATACTGGAGCTCCTGCTGACAGTAGTAAGTGGATGCACAAAGATGACAAGGTCAATAAGGGAAAAAGGATAAGTGAGGACATGTCCCTAATAGATAAAGACAAAGCATCAAGAGCACATTGTGAAACATATGATCGCTATGATACATGGAAAAACAATTCAAGTGCAGAGCCTTGTACTCCAGAAGATCAAAGAAATGCTTTCTCTTTTCTCGATCCTCAGAAATAGGTTGAGTTTAGAGCCGAACTCGAGGCTGAACGAATCAGAATTCAACATGAATATGATCAGAAAATGGAGGGTAACCAAAATGAGTTTATTGATCATGAGCTTCCTGAGGAAGTAAAAGCACGGTTTGAATTACAAAGGAAGGAGATAGAAGAATTAAAGGTTGAATTGCTGAAAGCCCAAATTACTTCTCAGATAGTTGACTGCCCCCCAAAGTATGTGCCACCTCATAAGCAAGGTAATCATGGTGCAGGACCCTCTAATTCATCCAAGGCCCCCCACCATCAGACATGGAATCAGTACATACATCCAAATCATCCACCTCATATTCCTTCACAGCATACAAATATGTAGCCACCTCATGGTCACCAGTATGTCCCACAGCATAATGCACAGTACAATAACCCTATGCACCAATATTAGTACCCACCTATCCCTCCTCCTCACCAATATACAACAATGATCAGACAGTTTGATTTAGCAGGGTTTCAATTATACCCTTACCCTATGGATGGCAGTTGGAGAGGTCTGGTGCCTAAGTTTATAGGCAGTAGTGCAATTTCTGCTGAGGACCATTTAAGGAATTTCAATTCTTTCATTCAAGATTTGGATGTGCCTTATGAAGATTTACATATGAGGTTATTCATGATGTCACTTATTGAAGAAGCCAGAGATTGGTTCAATAGCTTGACAACAGCCTCTATTGATTCTCTCCAAGTATTTCAGGACCGATTCTTAGAGCAATATGGGGATCAAAGTTCACCTGATGCTGCTCTTCATGAATTGATGCAAATTCAAAAAAATCAGAATTACTCAATTTATGATTTCAATCGAAGATTCAAAAAATTGCAAACTAAGATACCTCCAGGATCAAGGTTGCCAGATTTTGTAGCATTGAGTGTTTATTTGATTGCATTTGATCCTAAAATAGGGTATGAACTGAGAAATAGATTCCCAAGAGATTGGCAGCCTCTTGAGGCATCCTGCCTGCATTTTTGAGAGCTAACAAATTGGCGACTCTACTCCATTGAGTGTTTATTTGAATGCATTTGATCCTAAAACAGGGTATGAACTAAAAAATAGATTCCCAAGAGATTTGACTAAAGCACAAAAGATAGCACTGACAATTGAAAACAACAGGAAGGCTGCTAGTATAATCAGTAAAAGAGACAACCCTGGGGCTCCTCAGCAAAGTAACAATTACCAATATAAGCAAGAAAATACATACAGGAATGAAAGGCCGAGGTTGCATGACATGCCTTATCATACAGACTGGAAGGACGGAAAACCTATCAGCTAGGCCTAAAAACAAATAAATTCTTGATCCATTGAGGTAGAAGGTAACCTATATGGTAAGTAACAATTATGTCTGTGAAGCTTGTGATAAGCCACATTCCCCAGATTATTGTGTTGTGGCCCAGAGAATGCAAGAAGAGGGAATGTTGATGGGAAACAATGGGGAAGATCACAAAGTGTATTTGACTTCGAACACTTTTTACCATGTGGAAGAGAGGTACTCATCTTCAGAGGAGGAAGGTTACAAGTATGATGTTTCAAATCAAAAATACAATGTTCACATGGATGAACAGCAGGTCCTTTCTGATTTTGAAGAAGGTTATACAGAGCCACATTCTGTTGAGGCGTCTACTCAATGTAGCATGAGGAGAATCATTGAAGAGGAGATAGAGAGGCTAACTGTTGTTGCGGTTGAGGAAGCAAAGAGTAAATGCTGGCTGAGAAATAGAACAGTAAATGAGAAGGATGACGTTCCTGGGGGAATCTTTATGAAGGATCAGAAGGCAACACAAGGAACTATGAAGAAGCTAGAAAATAAACAGCATGATAAAAACAAACAAAAGCTTGTCCAAAAGGAGGAAGTGAAGGAATTACACAGAGAGATGCAAAAGCCTGACTAGCCTAGTAAAAGAGAGAAGGAAGAAAACAAAGGAGAAATTCCAGAACAGAAGAAAATTGTTAAGGTGGAGGGCTCTTCTTTTGACTTCACTTAGGCATTATCCCAGGTAAAAACGTATGTTCCACTACTTGAAATGATGAAAATTAAGGAATACAGAGATAGTGTTGTTCAATTGATAACAAATGAAAATGAAAAAAATATGACTACTGAAAATAGAGTAGCTATTAAGGCAGTCAACAGACAGAAGAAAGTAAATATCCTAGAGGTCTACTTGAGTGATGTGTTAGCAACTCCCCCACAAGTTGATCCTTTTTTCACTACATTACTCATAAATAACAAACTGCTGAGGAATTGCATGATAGACTCTGGTGCTGCTATAAATATCATGCCAGTAGGAGTTATGAAGCATCTTGGCATGTGGGTTGATACATGTGAAGGGAAGTGTTATGCAATGGATAACAAACCTGTACCTGTGGTAGGCATTATGAGAGGTGTTGAAGTCAAACTGGCTACTTATCCATAGGTGGCATATAATATAGATATAACAGTAATTGATACTCCTCCTCAGTTTGGGATGCTTCTATCAAGAGAGTGGACAACAACAGTTGGGAGAAATGTCCAATTTGATCTATCTTATACAACTATTCCAATGAATGGTCAGGAAGTCAAGTTGTATAGGGAGCCAAGAATGAACCAGCTTATTGATTGTGTACCACAAGATCAGATCAATTTTTTTTGTGATGTTGATCTTGGAAGTTTTAAGATAGAATCGGCCCAACTAGAATTAACCAATAGTGATCCAATTGAAAAGCATGTGGCACAAAATTGCAATGAAGTATGGAAAATGTATTTTGATGGAGCATGCAGCCAGGAAGGTAATGGAGCTGGGATTGTGTTTGTTTCACCTGAAGGTATTACATTTAAATATTCATTCCTGTTGGCATTTAAATGTACAAACAATGTGGCAGAATATGAAGCTTTATTGACGGGTCTAAACATAGCTGTGAAACATAAGATCAAGTTGCTAGCTGTTCTTGGAGATTCTGAGTTGGTTGTTTCACAAATTAATTCAAAGTATGCAGCAAAACACAAAAGATTGAAACAATGCAGGAATGTTGTATGGGACACAATTGAGTTGTTTGATTCTTTCTCAATTGAGTGGATTGACAGATCAAAGAACATAATGGCCAATTTTTTAGCAAATGTGGCACTGAAAAGAGATGATATCACATTGGTTAGGGTATCACAGATTGAGTTCAAGACAAGGCATATTGTTCCTGATAACATCTATAGTTGGCAGGTCTTCAATGATGATACTGACCTTTTGAATTTCCTTCATTGCATAGATCAATATGAAGCCCAGGAAATTGACTTCAATGCTTTCGTTGAAGAAGTGGATGGGAAGCAAACAGTGTTTGGAAAGGAGATCTTACAGCTCAAGACAAATAAGCTTCCTAAGGGCTTAGTGGCATTAGAGAGAGTGTATGATGGAAATGATCGGTCCCTCATGAAGCAAACACCAATTAAAAGAGAAGATGTTGAAGAGATTAACTTGGGGACTGAGATGGCACCAAGAAAGGTGTACATAGGAAAGAAGATAAGCCCTACAATTAGAAGAATACTGATAGAGTTGCTGAGAAAATATAAGCATGTGTTTGCTTGGTCTTATGAAGATCTAAAAGCGTACAGGGAAGATTTATTTCAGCATGAAATACCATTGAAACCAGATGCTAGGCCATTCAGACAAAAGCAAAGGCCTATAAATCCAACATTGGAGCCTAAGATGCAGGAGGAATTGGCCAAGCTCAGAGATGGAGGAATCATTAAACCAATCAGGCATTCAACTTGGGTCTCGAACTTGGTCCCTATGAGAAAGAAGAATGGAGACATCAAACTATGTGTAGACTTTAGGAATTTGAATATGGCATCTCTCAAGGACAATTATCCTCTGCCCAATATGGAGGCTATATTGCATAAAGTAACGGGGTGCCAGTTGTTCTCTATGATGGATGGGTTTTTAGGGTACAACCAGGTTAAAATCAAAGAATCTGAACAATATAAGACAACATTTACAACTCCTTGGGGGACGTTTGGGGGACGTATGTATACATAAGAATGCCATTTGGTCTCACTAATGCAGGAGTAACCTTCCAAAGAGCTATGGATGTGGCATTTGCAGATTTGATCAATGCTATCATGGTGGTGTACCAAGATGACCTGACTGCTTATTCAAAGAAGGCTGAAGATCATGTACAACATCTGGAAAAGGTATTTATTAAAGCCTTAGAATATGGTATCAGCTTGAACCCTAAGAAGTGTCATTTTGCAGTCACAAAAGGTAAGCTTTTAGAACATATTGTTTCAAAAGAAGGGATTAGGATAGATCCTGAGAGGGTTGAAGCTATTGACAAAATTCATGTTCCCAAAACTGTTAAGGTTATACAATCATTCTTTGGACAGATTAATTTTGTTAGGAGATTTGTTTCTAACTTTGTTGAGATTATTAAACCCATATCAAAAATGTTGAAGAAAGGACAAAAAATGGAATGGACTGCAGAAGCCTTGGAGGATTTTATATCTATCAAAAGGGCCATCAAGGAGGCTCCTATCCTTAAATCTCCAGATTTCGCTAAGCCTTTTCAATTTTTTTCATTTGCTTCAATGCACACTATAGCTGTTGTTATGTTACAGAAGAATGATGATAGTCATGAACAACCTGTGTCTTTCTTCAGTAAGTCATTACAAGGGTCTGAATTGAAATATGATATAATGGAAAAATAGGCATTTGCATTAGTGAAAGCTATTAAAGCATTCAAACCATATCTTGTTGGAGCAAAGGTGATTGCCTATGTCCCTCATGCAGCTGTCAAAGATATCCTGACACAATCTGAAGTAACAGGAAAAAGATGCAGATGGATTAACAAAATCCAAGAGTTTGACATGGAGATATAGATTACTAAGCTAGTGAGAGGTCAAGGTTTGGCTAGGTTGATGGAAGAATCAAATATTGAAGCAAATCAAGTTTGTAATGTAGAAGAAGGGATTGCAATTGCAAGCACTAAGCACACTCCTTGGTATACTGATATTATGCATTACCTTAAGTACATGAAGTGTCCAGAGGGATTGAGTGACAGCCAAAAGAGATCTTTGAAGTTGCAGGCATCTAAATATGTTTTCATGGATGGAGATCTGTTTTGGAAGAATAGGGATGGTATACTATTGTTATGTCTTGATGAGTCTCAAGAAAAACATGTCCTAAGTGAAATGCATGAAGGGGTTTGTGGAGGATATTATTCAGCAAAAACAACTACACACAAAATTCTCAGGGTAGGTTACTACTGGCCTAGGGTTTTTAATGATTCTTTCACACATGTAAGAAAATGTGAAGCCTGCCAGAAGTTCTCTGGAAAACTAAAGTATCAAGGGGCTTTGCCACTTCGACCCTTGCAGGTTGATGCCCCTTTTCATCAATGGGGAATTGATTTCATTGGAGAAATACAAGAAAAATCAAGTGGGGGATACAAGTGGATACTGGTTGCCACTGATTATTTTACCAAGTGGGTGGAGGCAATCCCAACTAAACAAGCTACAAGCAAAGTGGTGAAAAATTTCTTGATGCACAATATTATCACCAGATTTGGTGCCCCACTGAGGTTAATCACAGACAATGGGATGTGTTTCAAGTCAGATGAATTCAAAAGCTTTTGTGACACATATGGCATTACTATTTCTTATGCAGCTCCTTACCATTCACAATCTAATGGTCAAGCAGAGTCTAGCAATAAGAGTCTTTTGAAGATTATAAGGAGGATGTTAGGATAGAACAAGAAAGCTTGGGATTCAAAATTAAAAGTGGTTGTGTGGGCTAATAGGATTACTATTAAAAGAGCAATTGGAAAATCCCCATTTGAATTGGTGTATGGAGCACAAGCTAGGATGCCTTTGCAGAATTTGTTGCCAGTCCACGGGTTTGTCCTTCAGGAGGATTTGGATGTTCCTGAACCTATGGAGGAAAGATTGGAGCAACTAGCTGAACTTGATGAAATAAGGAGAGTTTCCCAAAATCAAAACATGAAGTTACAAACACAAATGAAGTATCTATTTGACAAGAAGGCAAAGGATAGAAAATTTGAAGAAAATGACTTGGTGTTGATGTGGAATGCAAGGTGTCAGGAGAAGGGCAAGCATGGAAAATTTGAAGCTTTGTGGCTAGGACCTTTTGTTGTTGTTGGAAAGAAAGGTGAAGATTCATACTATCTACAAAATATGGCTGGTGAAGATCAGGAATTTCCTGTTCATGGGCAATTCCTGAAGCTTTTTTTCTCTTGAGCAACACAGAGGATTAAGGGTTGCCAGTGCATGGACAACTCTTGATGGTCCTCTTTAAAATTCTTTTCCATGCATAGTAGTTTAGGGTTTTGTTCATCTCCATTTTGCATTCACTTTCCTTTCATTCCGTCATGTTGCATGTCCATTTCCATTCTTCTCACTAGTTCATCATTCTATGTCTGGTCTGCTCACCCAAAGCTCTGGATCCTTGCAATGATCTCACTATCATTCATCCCCAGACGGAGCCACTGTTGGAACTGTAACAATATGATAATTTTACATATTTTTCATCCCCCTAATTTTCCATATGAGTCCTCATCATAAGCACAGGGGCCTTCCATCGTGACATTTTGTTTGCATTTTTCCTATATTTATCCCAAAATCCATCGGGTCATGCATTTTCCATGTTGCAGTTCCTATCGGCATAAGCTCATAACTGTCTCCCCAACCCACAATGCATTTTTTCTAACATATGTTTGTTGCAGGCATATCAGCATGAGTTCTTAATTGTCACAGCGATCAGCATTTACCTATGGGTATATATCGGCATGAGATGGCTAGGGTCTCCTCGATCCATTTTTTATGATAAACATTTGTGTTGCCTATCAGCAAGACGTTTCTGATGTAATGGTGATTGGATTTCATCTACTGGCGGCTATTGGTAGGACATTCACATTGTTTCGGTGATAGAAAAGGTTCCTATCGGCATGAGTTATATCGTCGGAATGAGGTCTTATAGATTACATTATGTCTCACCGACCGGAGGTAGAAAGAACACATCGGCAAAAGTTAAAGTCTTCGGAGTAATGTCATAGCAAATTCAAATGTGTCTCACTGACTAATGCATGTGGGGGTTCATCAGCGAGAGCTAAGCAATATCGGCATTGTGTCTCCGCAAGTGACCTTCAGTCTCACCAACATTACACAAAGGGTTTCTATCAAAAAGGCTCATCGATGAGAGATGTTTTCTTTAGAATAAGTCATAGTGAATTCAAAGAGGTCTCACCGACTAACATAAAATGAACACTTTGGTGAGGCTAATGTGATTTCAAAGTATGGTCTTGGCGAGTACAGTGGGTCTTGCCGATAGAACAGGAAGGCTTTGTCGGTATAAGAATTGAGTTGTCTCAGCGACACACAAGAGATAGGAAGGCTTTGGGCGAAAACATAATGTAATCTACAAGAGGTCTCCCCGATATCAGAGTGTTACAACGATACATGTAGAATGAAGGAATATGTCTCAGGGAAATAGAATGTGATCGATATGATTTTTCCCCAATGGTAGATAAGTCATGGCGAAACAAAGAGAACCAGGGGCAACTGACGGTGATTTAATTGCCTTTGGCATCACTACGATATGTCTTGGCGACTGTTCTAGTGATGATTTATAAAATTCAAGTGTTGTTGACCAACATGAAATAAGCCCGAATACTGTAGTAGGCCGACATGGGATCTCAAAGTGTTATGATTTTCTGATGCTGGTGTATAAATATGCATTTTGTGATTGTGAAAGAGACACGAGCTATTAGATATTCGATATACACTAGATTAGAGATTAATATAGTAGAATAAGATTTTCAGAATAGAGGATATGATTGCATGATTTCAGAATGGAGGTATTTATGAAAGTCAATTGATGTTGCTGCACATTTCTGGTGTCAATTGTCTGTTGAATTTAATGAAAATATTGCTAAGTTGTCTCCAAGATTGATGCTTTCTGGTTGTTTAAATTGATATAACAAGATTATATTCAATTCATCAGTGCACATTTGTTGTATCTGTGTGATTAATCAATTGGTTCTTTCAAGAAAAGATTAAATCCTTTTAGTTGATCACAGTAATTAGAGAGATTCATCTAGATTATTAAAGTAGAGCTTAGTAGTTATAGTCTTGCATGTTTATACAACTTGTAAACAAAATATATGCCAGATAATTTGAGTTTTCTCCAGAGAAGTGTTGCTCATCTTGATTTCATTTGACTCCGCATACCCAATAAGGTACTAGTCTCTGCACTTCATCATTTGGATTCATTCAGTTTCTTTACATCTGTTAATTGAATATTGTAGGATTTAGATTAGAAGATTGCTATTACATTTTGTACCGAGTTTGAATTCATTTGTTCACTTCCATCTGCCATTTTGGACAAATCACTACAAGAAAGATAATCATAAGTCAAGTCTGCTCAATTCAAGTGGGTACACCCGCCTAGCTTTGGCAGCACCTGAAGAGTAGAAGGTTGAAAGCTTTTAACCTTGTCTGTTACCATAAAGCGTACCAAGAGATTGGCAGCCTCTTGAGGCATCTTGCCTGTGTTTTTGAGAGCTAACACTATCTCAAGGTAACATTTTCTCTCTTAAATTCCCATTATAAAACTCACTTGTAAGATATAAATATGACTCATAGCTACTAGAAAATTATTTTATTTTCTTTAGATAGGGCTAGATTCTTGTTAGTTGCTAAATCCTAAGAATAAAGAGTATTAAGTTTACTTATTTTTAAATTAATAAACAATGTATTGATTATTTTAATTGTATTTCATTGAAAAAAATTGTGGTCATCAAATTTAGTTTTTAGAATTTTTTAGAATTTTATTTCCATTTTGATTATGAAATGGTTTATAATGTATTTATAAAGTTATAATATTTCTCCATCAAAGCAGATAATGGAGTTGTATCAGAAAAGCTTCAATATGAAAAGCTTGGGTAACAAAATCAAACACTAAATAAACCAATTAGCCATAATATAATTGAAAATGATAGTATATTATCACATGATTATAAATAATATTCAAGAAGAAATGCATTTATGCATTGTGTTTGTCAATAAGTTATTTAGTGATTGAAGAGACTAATGTGGACCCCCTATTTGAACTGCACACAATGGGTTAGTAGAAATAAACAAACCTAAGAACCTAAATAAAAAAGAACACCCATGATAGAGAAAACAATGGACAAAATAAATTATAGTGCAAGCCAAGTAAGCAAATAACCAACATGATAACTCCATTTTTATGTGTAAATGTGCTCCATCTTGTATTCCTTTGATCACATTATTCATAGATTATCATTAAAGCTAAAAAGATGTGCTAGGTGGTGGTAAAGAAGAATAGTTGTATTTATGGGCATGATATTGGGTGTGCTGGTGTTGGTTGATGTTTCCCAAGGTGTTGGCATTAGGTTAGGGGGTTGACCAAGGTCAAGGATAGCCATATAAGAAGTGGGAACATGTGATATATGTTGGTTGGATATTGGAATGGAGATGTACTCCATGTGGAAAGCATGTTGTTAAGCTCTAGGTTGGGTATTTATGGTTGGAATGGCTTGATTAGTGGAAGGTAGATTTGGGAATCATTTGGGAGAGATGTATGTGTCCTTGGTGAGATTGATTCCTAATAGAGAGGTTTACCCCTAATGGTAAGGGACCATTTGGTTTTGGACACATTATTGTCATCTATATGAAGGTTGGTGTAATCATGGGCAGGTTAAGAGGTTTCATTAATAGTGGTTAGATCTTCCCCATGGGCAGGACCATGGTCAAGGGGATCATGATACACTATGTATTCAAGATTACAAAGGTCATATCTAGGTGGAAATTTATCCCTTGATTCAATGACTTATTTAAGGACAGTGTCTTTGTTGATTTCTATATATCTTTTTATAAGGGAGTTGAGTGAGTGCAAAATAATGATGGGCCAAACAATGGCAATGTAAGTGTTGAGACTTTAATTTTTGAAAGCATTTCATTGATAACATGTAAAATTTTAAGAAAGGTTTTTTATCAAGGAAAATGAGAAAGTGTCGTGATGAAACAAGGTCAAAATGAGAAAAAATGAAATCAATGGGAAATATAGAAGACAGATTTTTTTTAGGTGCCAAGAGGTAATAGTTATTGTTTTTACTTTTCCCACATAACAAGGAGGAATTTTAGGGTTTCAAGGAGCTACAGACCATGTTGCAGGGATAATAAAGGATTTTAGGGCACCTTATAGAGTAATCAAAGAGTAGGGTACATGGAACCTAATAAGTCAGAGAAGTATTAGGAGCTTGTCCATATCCACACGTTCTAGAACTTTCTAGGATACCTAGATGCTACGTGGTATGCATTCTAACCCTTATGAAGCATATGTGTTTTCCTTTCAAAAGAGTTTTTTTGAGTCATCCAAATATCTATCAAACAATGGTGAAACAACAAAAATAGGGTGCTCCACCTTTTAGGAGATGGAACACTAGGGTTAAGGCCTATTTCAATTAGTTTCACTCAAAGAAACCCTAGATATCTCAATCCAATGATAGAATGAGAAAGAGATCTGCAATATGGTGTCCTAAGGTATGCTTAGAGACTAAAAGGGGGTTCACCACCAATCTAAGGCTTGGAATAACTAGTAACATGCAAGATCTAATGACAAAACCTAATGCTTTGTAAAACTCAAATGAATGGCCTAGAAATGAATATAAATCAGATCAATAAATTGAAAAATCAAAGAGGTGCACTTGGAAACCTGTAACAACACAAAACAGGATTTTAAATGGTGAAAATGTTAAATTTAATGCAAACTACGACTCTACACTAGGCTCGATGATTTAGTCCTAGATTAGGGTTTTTGGGCAAGAACAAAAATCTGACAGCATCAATCTGGAACTCCTAAAATTTGGGAAAGTCACTATACTGGGACTCATACACCAGAAGTGGTGTATCAATCCTACTCAGGTTTTTGAGAGGGTCAAGATCTGAATCTTTCCTTCTATCTCTACTCTTCCTTTTCAACCTAATTTCTAGATCTAAACTGTTAAATCTTCTTTGTAGGTGTCTTTTAGTGATCTTGTAAACAAGGTGACAACTTTGCACACTTGACAACTTCTTCCAATCTTTCTCTTCAATGTGTCTTCAACCTAGATCTACAAATCATAGACTAAAGAGAGAAAAATGTTGTTTTTTTAGTAGAAAGGTGTTTTCCTTGGTCAAACCCCATTTTGGTAATCAAACTTTGAAATGAAATGAAATATAAAGGAGGAATGATGAATGAACAAATATACAATGGTGCAACTCACCAAAACCCTTGAACAAGATGTTGCAAACATGTATGAAATGGCTAGCATGAATTTTGATCTTGACTCTTGCTTGAATGTAGTAGATCTTGACTTGAATTCTTGCTTGAATCATGAAACCCTACATCACAAATGTTAGCTAAAAAACAAACATGATGCATGATGACTTTGATATGATGCTTGATACGTGAATAATGCTCCAAAACACTTGATAATCATCTCTTGAAGACTCTTGAATCCTCTTGTAAACTCTTGTATTTCTAGAATGATTGAATGCTTAGATCACACTTGCTCATAAATATTGATAGGTCACTTGTAAACTTGCTAGGTGGAAAATGAGTGAAATAACCTTGTATTTATACTTGTTTATGCCAAATTTCCTAAAATTACAACACTACAAGTTGACATCACATCTAGGAGAATAAAATCTCATCAAGAAATTGAATTTAAATTAGGTCTAAGCTAAGTGGGACTCATATGCAAGTTGTGGCATTTGAGTCCCATTAGGCTAAGCTTGGGACACATTTTTCAAGAAAGGCTTAGATTTAGGTGAAATCTAGATTGGGTCCCCAAAACTTAGGTGGGACCCATATTCCCAAGGTGGCATATGAGTTCCATATAACTAAATCTAGGTCATACAATCCAAAATCATTAATTTTTGATTGGTCATTAGATATATGTCAGGATTATCCTTAGAAAGATGCATTAATTAAGGCTTATGGTTGAAAAATGAGGCCAAATAAAGCATAAAGAGGACCAATTAATTAATAAAACCATAGATTAGTGTGAAAGTATAAAGGTACACTTTACAACATTCTAAATAAGGCACGATTAGGTCCACTTAGTATACAAGAGCCCAAGACCTAATGTGAATGTATTAAACACACTACAACACTAAATCAAGGCATCATTAAGCTCAATTTAACAAGGAGGGCCCAAAAAAGTGTGAAAATGTAGAGGGATACATTTTATGTCACTAAAAATGGTATATGGTGTCATGAGCATCATATTTTTTCATCTTCTACGCAGGGTTCATAGAGCATGTAGTAATCTCCAAATATCCATGTTCATGAACAAGTCTAGAAATAGCGTAAGCATGAGAAGGTGGAAGTAGTTCTTAGGATTCAAATAATTACTAGTAGATCTAATTCTCCAAGGGTTAAAAATGTTTTTTTGTGCATCATGAGGAAAATAGAATAGTTACATTATGATTCAGTCACTATTAAAACACATTATACAGTGATATGGTTGTGTAAGAAATGGCATATAGGTTAAGATATATATCCATAAGAGACAACCTATAAGGAAGTCTACAGTGACACTTAGAAAGTAAGTCGCTCAACATAAACTCATGACATGTATGATGGTGGAAGTCCTAAGCAGAGGATAGAGCTATGCACAGTTAAAGAGCAAAACCCTCTTTGGGGTAGATCAAAAGGGATGGTAGGGGCCATTTTTAGTGCTTAAAAAGAAAACCTAGATGATTGTGTCTAAAAGTTCTCATGTACTGGTGATAAGCAATGGAAGGTCAAAATGTTCATAAGATAGGAAGAGGGACTTTAAGGATAGAGGAAAGGTGCTAGGAACAAAATTTTGTGCAAGAAATATAATGATATTTTTAGATGACAGTCATGTGAAGAACAAAAGTTTTATGGCAGTTTTCATGCAAGATGAAAGTCATCATAAAAAAGAGAGAGGCAACAATGATAGTATGTAATGCATTGTCAAGACCATAAGAGTATGACAGTCACACAAACATTTTCATGCATATTTAAAGGTAAAAAATTTTAACATTAAAGGAAAGACTCAGAGGAAGGTCATAACAAAGGAAAACAGTGAGAAAGGAGTTTTCACTATACATAGTGGTTCTCATGAAAAGAGATAGGATCAAGGGGGAAGAGTGAAGCTACTGTGATAGTGTCAAGTGGAATAGCCATCAAAGTGTATGATGTGAAAATGTATTATTAATTAAAGTTTGTAAGGAGACAAGACACAATCCATGTGGCAACAATGAGTTGAAGGACCGTTAAGTATCCTAACACTAGGACAATCACTATACAAAGAGGTAATGAATTCAATAAACAATAACACCTTTTGGAGAGGTTTAAATGATAGTGATAATAAAATCTTGCTTCAAGGAGAATGATTGAGCTACAATTCCTAGGCAATAGTTTTTCAAGTTTTCCTTTGATTCATATAAAGATAGGCTATAGTCTTCATAGTGATAGTAGTTTTTGTAGAAGACATTGTCATTTTCAAGATTCATAGAATTAAGGACCAATCTATGAGAATGTATATGCACTAATGTGAAAGGACCATTACTCATATTCTTGGTGGCAATTTGAAGACCTTTAAGACACCTAAGAATATAGTGAAAGTATAAGTTTTTCTTAACAATGTTAGCTACAAAAGAAAACTTCAAGATGAATAGACTTTTACGATGCAAACAACAAGTTTAAGAAAAATCTTCCATAGACAGTTCTATGGCAGTGTTTTTTCAAATTATATGACTATGAAGGAATAGTAATGTAGTGTAGAAAAATGTACTCCTTTAAATTTTCACACTTTTTTTGGGTCCCCTCAATTAGATCGGACTTAATCATGCCTTAATAATCCCTATTTTTCATATACAAGCCTAATAAATTACATTTTTTGAAGGGGAAACATGACAATAATTAATGCCAACACATAACACTTTACCTTGAACAATGTGTGTTCTAGGAATAGATGCCTAAGACCCATTCGCTCATGGGTGAATGCTTCCTCCATGAGCCTTTGAACTTATTTTTAAAACATTTTTTGGCATTATTTTTATAATCCCAAATTCAAATTTCTATGTCGGCTTGTAATGTTTAATTTTTAGGAAATTAAGGATACATACCTATAAATACAAGGGTATTTTATCAAATCAAATAGAATATTCTTTAGAGAACTTTTACAAGAGAAAATATAATTTTCAAGAGCATTCAAGAGCATATTTATCAAGCATCTATTGCAGCAATCAAGATTTCAAATATCATGTCAAAGTTATCAAGCATCTTGCATGTTTTTGGAGCTAACATTGTGATGTAGGTTTCAAAGATCAATTCAAAGCATTCAAGTCATATTTCAAGCATCAAGATCCACATCCATTGAAGCCATTTCATGAAAGTTCAATCTCAACATCAATATTTTAGACTTTCAAAGGCTTATTCAAGGGTTTGGTGAGTCAACATAGCATTGTTCATTCATCATTCCTTTCATGTTTCATTATTTCACTTCAAGGTTTATACCTAAATGGGGTTTAACCAAGGAAAACCCCCATTCACCAAAAAAAAAAAAAATTCCCTCTTGTGTTTGTATTGTAGGTCCTAGGTTGAAGAAGAATCAAGAAGAGTGGAGATCTCTAAAGTACTAAATTGCAAAAGTTGTCAAAGTTGTCAAAGTTGCAAGAAAAGTTGTCAAGATCATGGAAACTTGGATCCCGAGCTCATTTTCTATCATTTTCAAATTAAAAAAATGGGAAATTACATCTTAGATCTATATTCAGAGGCTCTCAAAAATTCAATTCAAAAAGTTGTCTTAAGACCCATTCACCATTTCTGGACACTTAGTAACCAACTTTTTAGGCAAGTTTTAAGTGTCCTCCACTCATCCAATTTGCACAAAATTGACTTT
Organism: Sequoia sempervirens; assembly: GCA_007258455.2. Classification (NCBI taxonomy): domain Eukaryota; kingdom Viridiplantae; phylum Streptophyta; class Pinopsida; order Cupressales; family Cupressaceae; genus Sequoia; species Sequoia sempervirens. Next base: position 845,656,130 of record VDFB02271358.1, read on the forward strand.
TTATGTTAGATCTATGCTTCATATACATGAATTAGGTCTTAGGTTATAGATTTGAGGTCATTCACTATTTTATTTTCATCTCCCAAAAGTGTTGTTTGAACTTTACCCCCCATCCACACACACATAAAGGAAATTGTTAGATCTTCCATTTGACTCACCTAAGGGTTGAAAGTTAATTCTATCTTGGAGGATCTCATTTCCTTAATGAAATAGAAAATGGGTAGGTTCACTACATCCTATTTTCCCCTTTCTATTAATAGTAAGTTTGGTGAAACATTCCAAATTTAATATAAAACCATATGTTTTAGACCTATCACGCTATTTTTCTATGTCTCATTATGGTGAACCCGACATTTTAAACATTCAAATTTATGATTTGGAGATCATCCAAACCCTAGATCTAGTATTTGCATGATTTTTCTTTGCAGCTCATTTAGGGTTGTCAAAATTGCATTGCATGTAGGGTTTTAAATTTGCATTTTTGCATTGTTTAAATCTAAAAATTTCAAAAATTTGCATGCATATTAAATTAATTTTGCACAATACTTGCATATTAGTGTATGTTCAATCATTCATATTCAAAAATTGAGTCAAATTTTCATTTAAAAAAGTGTCATATAGTTCATCATTTTTCATTAATTATACTTGCATTAGTTCATCAAATTTTGGAAAATCTTGACATAGAAGTTGTAGTTTGAAACCAGAAATAGAAATCACATATAGAAGCCCAAAATTAGAAAATTACAATTTTTAAAACCCTAAGAAAGGACCCATTCACCCATGGTTGAATGATTCCTTTTACAAACATTCTAACAAATTTTTGAGAGCATTTGAATCTCTATTTTAGCTTCCTATTTTTGTTGTTAAAAATGTATTTTGAAATTCTAAAAAAAATTAGTCTATGTGCAAGAAAAGGTGTTATATTCTCTCATTTGTTCTATTGCATTTCAATATTTAAACTCATCAAAACTACAAGAAAATTATTTACATTTCTAAAGAATTGCATAAGTTGGATAGATTAATTTTCATGTTAGCATGTTTCCTTTTCAAAGATGTGGTTTTGAAATGGTTAAGAATGGATTGTATAAGTACAACATCCTCTCTTATGAGTACAATTTAGTGCAAAGAAATGAGGTCATTAAGAAACATGTTATCCATCCTCCCACTATCTTTCCTAGTTATGAGAATACCTTAGTGCAAGAGAACCAAACCATTCACACATTTCTTAATATCACCATTCCTATCCTTCACTCAAACCCTAATATCTCTCCCATTTGTGAGGGTGATATGATACAAGAGGATACAAACATGGATAATCATGAAAACCATAATTGTTCTTCTCTTGATACCTGTCATACTAGTGATGAAGGTATCTTGGTGAAAGAAGATACAATCATTGAGAATCATGAAATTCTTGTTTGTCCCTCTCCATTTGTACTTCTCCAACTTGGGAAGATATTAGGACACAAGAAGATGAGATCATTTCAACACATTTCTTAACATCATTTTACCTAGTCTCCATTTATCTCCCAACATCTCTCCCACTTGTGAGAATGTTTTAGTGAATGAGGATGTAATCGTAGACAATCATGACATTTATTATTCTCCTAATATGTCTCCTATTTGTGAAAAGGATATTTTGGTGTTAGATGATCCAATCATTGAGAGCCATGAAAATCCTACTTTTTCCTCTTCCCCTACCTCTCCTACTTGGGAAGATATAATTGAACAAAAGGATCCAATCACTAATAACCAAGAAAATCATAGTTATTCTTCTCTTGATGCCTCCCCTACTTGTGATGAAGTTATATTACAAAATCTAACCATGGAACGTGATGAACATCTTGCTTGCTCCTCTCATAAAAACTCTCCTACTAGGTAAGATATCATGGTGCAAGAAAATTATACAATTGATACGTATTTCAAACAATAGTAATGTGGCTTCCTTAGATGAGGATTATGAGGTAAAATTAGACTCTCCTTTGCCAAACAATTGAATCAAAATAAGGATAAGTATTTTGAGGTTATGAGCATTAGATATCCCTTGAGTCCTCCTACAAGTCCTCTAATTATTAGAGACCCTAAGTCATCTCCTGAGCAACTTCTTACCATCTACCCAACTTCACATCAACCTCAAGTGTAAAGAAAACCTATGCTTATCCTAGGACCACCTAAAAAGAAACCATTACCTTCGGGAGTTATCTTGAATTTTACAAGGCAACTTGATAGTAACAATGTTTCAAAGCAATCGAGTAATAATACTGTTGCTCATACATATAATACAAGGAAAAATAGGAAACCACAAACCACTCCCACTTCATTACCATTACCTCAACCTATATTTCCTAGTGCTCCTCGTTTTCCTTTACATAGTGGAAAGGAGTATGATCTTGTGGAACAACTTAAAAATACTCTTGCTAAGATATCCCTATGGGATCTTATTCAAGCATCACATAATTATCATATCATGCTTAAAAATGATTTACAACAAGTTGTTCTCCCTCCTAGTGCACAACCAAATGATGTAGGAATCCTAATTCAAGGAATGAATTTAGTTAGTGTAGACATTTCTTTCACCAAAGTGAGCTACCTCCTTTGGAAGTACAAAAAAAAATGAAACTTTCATGATAGTGACTATTATTAATAGACATGGGATAAAGTGAACCCTTGTTGACAATGGCTCAACCATTAATATGTGTAGCATAAATATTTTGGATAGGGGTTAGTGCAAGATCATGGGGGTCCAAACTAGGCCTATAAGTGGCAATGAAAATTCAGAAAATCAGAGTTAGGAAACTTGACATAAATGAATAGGTTATTAACATAATTTGAAAAATATGTAAGAACAAAAGTTGTAACAAATTGAATGTAGTTTCTAGGCTACTAGTCCCTTTTTAGAAAAAAGTAAATATGTTTTGTGAAAATTTGAAATTTTAATGCAGTGGTACTAAATTTCCAAGAAAAAGATAAGAAGCAGGTGTATGTCTGACCACCCTAAGTACAAGAAAGAAATGATATTTTTTATGAATCTTTCAATATAAGTAGAGGACACATTTTCGAATGTGCCATATTTTTTTTTGTAATTTTTTTCCATGTAAATAGTTAGTTATTATTTTTTATCATAACTTTTCAGAATTATTAAAACGTCTATGTCTGACCACCATAACTTGGTTAAAAATTTATAAAATTCTTTTCTTTTTTTATCCTATAGTATGCGAAGCATAGAATGTGACACATCTTGTAGGTTCAAAAAATACTAAGTAGTTTGAAAGTTATAGAAGTTTTCAATCAGCCTATCAATCGAGACTTTAGTCGTAATCTATGTAGAAAATCAATAATAATTATTTATTAAATTCAAAATAAGGCATAACTTATATTGGTGAAAAGCTGACAATTTTTTCTATAAAGCTTTTTGTTTCATGAAATTTGGATAAAAAAAGTCATCAGCCACTAAGCAAGTTTTCTAAACACATTTTTTGGGTTGACTTTCCAAGTTAGGCAATCTCGAACCAAATCCTGAGCCAAATCCCAAGCCTACTGATTTTTTCAGAAAAATGGATATTCGTTACTTGTATTATTTATAATACATAATATTTAATAATATGTATTATATATAATATATAATATATTATGTATTATATATTATATTATACATTATTATATTATAAATATTATTATATATTATGTATTATTATATTACGTATGGGCGGGTGCATGAAGTTGGGTTACAATTTTGTGGCCAACTTAAAAAAAAATTGAAAAATCATAACGCAAGCATGTTATAATGTGTTCGTGTTATGTATTTAAAAAAAAAAGTGAAAGTGATTCATTTTCTGTTGACTATTTTTCTACTCTACCTGTGGCCAAAAACCCTCATTTTCGTTGCATTCTAGGAGGAGGCATTGTACAAAATTCTTCAACAACAGTTGCTTTTTGTTTGCAAGGATGACACCATGACGATGAAGAGGTGTGAGAGGTAAGTATTGTTTGCAATTTGTTTTGAATTTTTTAGTTTTAGGTTTATTTTGTTAGTTTTAGGTTACATTTGATTTTTCTTTTTTAATTTGTAGGAGATGCAAATGATCTTGCAAATCCTCAAAATCTTCAACAAAAATAGATTCCAAATTCTCAACAACAAAATCAACTTCCCCCACCAATCACTCAACACCCTCCTGGCACTCAACAAAATTTAATGAGTGAAATTTAGAACAACAAAAAATAAATTGAGGATTTTATCAATAGGTTGAGTGATCCAAATGCTTCAACCATAGAAAGAATGACCCTAGAAAATTCATTGAAAGAGATGTTAAAAAATGTAGAGTCAATTAGTAAACAAACAACTGGATGGCAAGATAGGAGGCAGACAGCTAGGGCATATTATGCAGATAAACTATCATATAAACAAGTAAAGGATTTAAAAATTACTAAAGGTGATTTGTGCTCTTTATTCAATGACCCTAGAACACATCAAAATCTTAGCCTCAATGTGAAGAGGTTTCCTAGTCATCGGTACCACCACCAAGAGATTAGGAACCATTTTTATGATAGGTGGTACATGGTCTTTGATGACCCACCGTGCAACAATTGTGAAGTCCCCCAATATTTTCTTAGGAAACTATACAGTGAGTTCATATTGAACCAAATCCAAAATTATTTTGATATGAGGGAGTTCCAGGGGAGAGGTGAGGGGTCGACTCAGGATAGGCCTAGTGCATAGTCAGATCCTGTGTGGCAAGGGAGACAAGCTCTCGCTAGGCCGCCTCGTGAGCACATTGTTATGTCTATCATTGTGAAGGAGAGTTCTGACAAAGAGACATTGCAAGCAATCAACACTTTGACCCAAAGTATCATTCATTATACTAGCCCTATTGTACAACACCATCCAGTGGAGTCTTCGGGTGGTGGCCTTCGAACCCATGTGTGTCAATCTTGCGGGGTGACTTGTTCATATGACCCCACCGGCACTCAGGAGGATGCTACGCAGGATTCGTATGTTGCTACATAGGATCCATATGCATCTATTGGGATGGAGAGGGCAGCTAAAATTTTGCATGATGCATATGGCATTGATACTCAAGTAAAAGTCAACACGTTCATTGAATTTGATTTATTAAATTTTGATTCTGAAATGCAAGATTAACTAATTTAGTTTTATGATTTTAATAAAATTGCAAGGTCACAGTGTTGAGACTAGATACACCGGTCCTCCACCTACTTATTTCTGCAGTACACCTATCAATGGGGTATGTAACTAGTAAACAATTATAAATTTATTACATGTTAATAGCATTGTTTTACGAATGGTATTTTAATGTGATTTTGGATGTTGAACAAGGTAATATTGGAGGTTTCGAGGGAACACCTCCTAGTGCCAATGGATTTACTCAAACGTACACGCAGGTAATATAATAAAGAGAACTTAACTAATGAATTCTACTTAATATATTTGTGTATTTTATATTCATATTGTTGGTTACGTTGCATTACACATCATTCAAACTCAAAGAATTTCTTCACATTCCATAACTAATAACTAGATGTTGATAGATGACAAAATTTCAACTACAATATAGTTGTTTAGAAAGTCAACATAAGCAACACGATGCAATTAATTCACATGGAGGCATGTTCTTGCAAAGGTGCACTAGCATGACAAACTATGGATGCTTGGAAAAAATCTATGAAACCATAATAGTAAGAAATAACATAGACAAGGCAGTTAGTAGTTTGAAAAAATGCCTCAAAGAAATGTGGTCTCATGGTGATGGAATTCCATTCCATCACCACATGAGACCACATTTCTTCAAGGCATTTCTTCAAACTGCTCACCACCTTTTCTATGATACCACATTTTTCATACATGTTCACCAAAGCATTTTATCAAACTACTCACTTCCTTGCAGTCGCTGCTATGACTAAAAGCCTAAAATAGGTGCTTTCCAACAAACTATATGAATGCTTGGAAAAATATCTATCAAAGCATAATAGTAAGTAATAATACCATAGAGAAGGTAATGAATTTTTTGAAAAAATGTGTGGAAGAAATGCGGTCTTATGGTGATGAAATGCCATGACGTGAATTTGTTTATAATGGCATGCCATCACCATGAGACCCCATTTCTTTTGAGACATTTTTTCAAATAGTTCGTTGCCTTCTCTATGCCACCATAGTTATCGTACATGTCTACGAAAGCATTTAATCAAATGGTTCAGCGGCTTGCTGCTATGGGTAAAAGCCTAAAAACACGTCCTTTCGAACAAGATATGGATAGAGAAAATAGTAAGCATGATAATAAAAAATATATAGTTTAATACTTGTACTCAAAAATTTGTTCATTAGATTTCATACATTATAAGTCATGACGTGGATCACTATTGTAACTTTTTTGTGATTGAATAATTTGTTGTTTTATTTTTAGATGTTGGTGACAGAAACACCTCCAAATGTTATGATGGTAATGGATATCGGTGTTCCATCTACTATACAATCCTCGATGGCTCTTGTAGGGGAGGTATGAGGAAAATTACTAAATTTCAATTTACATTCATTGTTATAGATGTTAGTTCTAGTGAAAAATCAAACCATTATTGATTCATAGTTTAATTCCTATTTGGATGGTTTATACAGGGCTTGAGCATGCCTCAACATCGATGTGCAAATATTTCCATCATGGAGAGTGATCGTGAGATGGTCGTAAGTGATTATTTTGTTAAATATATCATTTTTTATAATGTAATTTCTATATATTAATGTCTTTACTTCTTATTGTAATAGTTAAAACTTCATTAGGAGCTAAACTCTAGGAGGAGCAATAGGAGCACTCCTCAAGCACAATAGAAATGAGTGATGGACTTATCACCATTAGATCACCAACAAAGGGAAAGAATTTATTTCTAGAGCATGGAGAGAAATGAATTTTGATTCCAAAGCCCTTTGTTGTATACCTACATGGAAATTTTGTACATATTTTGTATTGGATATGTTTGACATTGTATACCTATATGGCATTCTCATAAGCCTATATAACTATTTTGTAAATATATTTTATACTTATATCGACATATATTGATGTATGCGTACATGGCTATTTGGTTAATACAAATCTTTTTTATCGATGGTGTCCATATTTGCATTATAAATTCATGGTTCAATAGATATGAATTATGTGTATTCAAGTGTATACTTTACAAATTACATGTATACTTTTTGACTTACGTATGTTCCAATGTATACTTTGTGACTTGCACGTTTTCATGTGTATACCTTGTATTTGTGCATATACTTTGTATTAAGTTGTGTATACTATGTATTTGTGTGTATACTTCAAGGCTTACGTGTTTGTGACTACTTGTGCTTCCCTTATACATGTACATGTTTGACTTATTCACATGTATACTTATTAATTGGTTAGCCCTAGCATTGATCATTGTTGTCCTTCATGGTTTGTCTTGAATAAATTAATTGATTGATACTTTATCTAAAAGCAAAAAACACATTTTCAATTGGTATTCCATGAAATGATTGATAAAAAGATTCCAATTTATATTTAATCCTTTGATTGGAACAACTAAATTAAACAAAGGATACATAATCTTCATGTAACACTTGCAAAACATAATATTCAGAGTAGATGAAGTAGTCAACTTGACACATATCTATGTTACCGGGTTCTTCTATTTGAGCCTTGGTTCTTGCTCTGGTTCGCTTAGGTGGTGCAGGTCTTGGTTCAGTTCACCTATGGGTTTAACCAAGGTCCTTCATTTTTGAGTCTAGTTCACCCAAGTAGAACCCAAGAGAACCCAGGAAAAACCCAGATAGAACCTAGGCAAACCAAGACAAAACTTGTGTGCCTAAGCATGCAAAAAAGTCTTTTTTTAAACATTTTTTTAACGTTTTATGGAGTTTGACTTTGACCCACACCCAAGGGAACCCTAAAAGTGACGTATAAATCACTTCAAACACCTTAACTACCTCATTCTTATTCATTTGTTTTGAAAACAATAATTTTAATTCCAAGAGGCTGAACTTTCCTTTTTGCTTGCTAGATTGAAAGCGGATTGTGACACAACTTTCTTTTTTCAAAAAATGTTATGCATCATTAAACTGAGAATTTATCACACATTTGTAGAGAAAAAAAGGAATACTACAAACTAAAACACATTACACTTTTGTTCTCATTGACTTGATGTACTCTCCAACATCTCTCTTCTCTCATGCAAAGAGTTAGAACTACTTGGCCATGCCTTTGCATCATTCAAGAAGTTTTTCTCTTTTTGACAATGTCAAAAGCATGGCTGCATACAGATTAGGCAAAAGAATTTTCCTTTTAGATTAGCAATGCATGGAAGTTTCAAAAAGTATCCTTGATATTACAAAAAGATATGTGTTTATACACTTCAATTGTACAGTCACCCTTTGGTTCTTTGAAAGAAAAATCTTCCTATGCCATTGTTACACTGCAAAGGTGAACCAGATTTTGTATTATGGAGCTATATTAAGCTGCCACTCTGAAGACCAATATAACAATGATACAAAATAATGTTTGAGACTGCAAGAAGACATCAAAATGGCTAGTGTACTAAACAAATTCTTATGATTTATGAATAATGCTGATAACTCTACTTAGTTGGCTTCTTTATTCAAAATCATACAAATTGAACCCTAGCATCAATAGACTCTGTTTATCAAGCTACCACAATTCAAGTTTCAACGATGAATATTTATCATGCATGTTTTAAATGACATTCAAGTTTATGGTGGTTTTGTTTTTTATATGATTATATGTGATATTCTAATCCTACTTCATGCTTCTAGGTTGCATAGATATATATATTTTGTTTTTACATATTTTTTGTACCAATGAACCCAAAACGAATTGAAGCCCCCTCCAAAAAAATTTGGCCAAACCAGTGAACCAAACCCCCGAACCTGAACCTAAAAACCTATTCCAACACTCTTCATTGTTCCTGCACAAACTTAATTGACCACCAAATTATGTTGCCCCTTGACTTTACCCACTTTTACTCCCTCAAACCTCTCTTTTTCATTCAAAACCCCTATTTTCCCAACTAGGGCATGTCATGCTATAACATAATTTTGACCTCCCCTATCCTTGTAGACATTTTGAAAACATCAAACTCCACAATCTCACCCTATTTTCAACCTATTCTAACTTATTTACAAGAAATTTATTCTTTTCACCTCTTCTAGCCTTGCTTTTAAGGGGCCTCAATTCTGAATTTTCAAGAGGGGCAACATTAGTAATCTCTTCCAATGCCCTTAATAATGCTATTTTATTATTCCTACTCCCTATCCTACTTACATCAGGCCCATATCACCGAGACACGGCTTGAACAATAGGTGGAATGGCCTATTTCAACATACTACACTCTAACCCTTAAGGGATCGATCCAGTTGAACGTAGCTCAGAGCGATTGTGCATGTTTGGGTGTGAAAGAGGACCATGCCTACTATAAAAATACCTATTCAGATGTTTTGGAATAGTCTGTTTGGTCACACGAGTTGCAAAATGAAAGTTGCACCACTTTGCAACTTTTCACTGCTTGCATTTGACACTTTTTCCATCAACTAAAAAATGGAAACCACGAGAAAACCACTCCGAGATAACAAAAAATGAGATAGGTTATTATAGAGGGGCTCAACATGATCCCATAGGATTAGACGAGAAGTTTCTAAGCATCACGGTGTCTGAGTAATCTCATGTTGAATTTTGCATCCATTTTGCACTTTGGACCCTTGAAGGATCTATCCGATTGAACGTAGCTCAGAGCGATTTTGCATGTTTTGGTATGAAAGAGGACCATGCCTAGTGTAAAAATTCCTATTCAGACATGTTAGAATAGTCCATTTAGTCACACGAGTTGCAGAATGAAAGTTGCACCAGTTTGCAACTTTCCACTGCTTGCATTTGACACTTTTTCCATCAACTAAAAACTAGATACCACAGGAAAACCACTCTGAGATAACTAAAACGGAGAGAGGTTATTGTAGAGGGGACCAATGCAATCTCATAGGATCATACAAGAAGTTTCTAAGCATCACGATGTCTGAGTAACCTCATGCTGAAGTTTGTAGCTATTTTTCCCTTTGGACCCTTTAGGGATCGATCTGGTTGAATGTAGTTCTAAGCGATTCTGTGTGTTTGGGTAAAAAAGAGGACCATGAATAGCGTAAAAATTTCTATTCATATGTATTGGAAGAGTTTGTTTAGTCACACAAGTTGCAGAACAAAAGTTGCACCACTTTGCAACTTTCCACTACTTGCATTTGACAATTTTTCCATTAGCTGAAAACTAGACACCACGGGCAAACCACTTTGAGATAACAAAAACTAAGAAAGGTTATTGTAGAGCGGCCCAACGTAATCCCATAGGATTAGACAAGAATTTTCTAAGCATGACGGTGTTCAAGTAACCTCGTGTTGAAGTTTGCATCCATTTTTCCCTTTAGACCCTTAAGGGATCGATCTGGTTGAACGTAGCTTTGAGTGATTACGCGTGTTTGGGTGAGAAAGAGGACTATTCCTAGCATAAACATGCCTATTCAGATGCATTGTAATAGTTCATTTGATCATAAGAGTTACAAAATGAAAGTTGCACCACTTTGCAACTTTTCACTGCTTGCATTTGACACTTTTTCCATCAATTGAAAATTAGACACCACGGGAAAACCACTTCGAGATAACGAAAACTGAGAGAGGTTATTGTAGAGGGGCCCAACAGAATCCCATAGGATCAAACTAAAATTTTCTAAGTATCATGGTGTCCAAGTAACCTCATCCTGAAGTTTGCAGCGATTTTTCCCTTTGGACCTGTATACACCTAAAAATGACCTAGGCCTGCGAGCACTATTTTACCACTTTTCATCCTAGTATAATTATGACACTTTAATTATGTTCCTAACCCATCTTCAACTATTAATTAAATAATTCACAATCATTTAATTAATTCAGGGTCTTCTATTCTTCATTATTATTAAATAAATAAATCATATTTATTTAATGCGTCACTAATTATCTAAAGTCAACTCATAATTAAATAAAGTTCTTATTTTATTTAATTAATCTTTGTCATTAATGTCCTCCTGATTATCAAATAAATATATTTTAATATATTTATTCAATATGTCACTAATTCCTAAATCCTCTCTTTTAATTAAATAGATTTGCTAATTTATTTAATTAATTAACCACTTCTTCTAAATTAAATAATTATTTTTAATTATTTAATTGTTGTATGTGACACTTCTTTATTTTTAAATAAAATAATTTATTTAAAAATGTCTCACATAGTTAATTGATTCTTCTTTTAGTAATTAATTTCAAAAATCAATTACTCATTATCTCACAAAATCCATATTTTGAATTAATTCAATTCAAAATGGAAATATTCTTCTACAAATCAAGTAATTTCTAAAATTACTGATTTTCTAAAATCCCATCTTCTTGTCTTTTGATTTTTGCTAATTCCATCTCAACTATCACATTTATATTTGATTTAATTTATGTAATTAAATCTTATTCACACATTTGGGCATTTTTCCCTAACCCTAATTGAGAGTTGCCATTTCAAATCTTAACTATTGATTTTAGGGCATTTTCTCAATCTCTCATCTCATCCGTCCATTCAAAATGGCATTTTCTATAAAATGCCATTTTCCTCTCATTTTTTCATTAGGCAATATTTTAGACATAGGCATTTCAATTGTATTGTCATAGTCATAGGCATTTAGGCATTTATCAAATCCTTCAAAGCTTGATGTAGGACTTAGAATTTTATTTTAGATTGCTCGCATGTCAAATTTGAGGGCAACATGTCAACACAAATCAGCAAGCTAGAAGGTGTTACAAAAGTGAATCATGGAAGACTCGGCGGTTTACAGGTATAATCATTCTTTGTTTTAACTTCCATTGTGTTTTGTAATTGCTTTGGGTTTCTCTGTCATTCATTGATTTACTGCTAACACCTCTAATATAAACCTAAATTTACCCTTAGTTACATTGGTGAACCTAACATTCTATAGAAAAATTTGTGTGTTTTCTTATTTATTTTCATTGTTTTGCAGGTTACAGCCAAGAAGTCATACGAAATCTCGTCACCTTCTTTCGAGCACAGAAAAATGGGTGAATAAAATATTTTAAAACATTTTCTGGGTTTTGTAGATCCCATTTTCATCTTTCCATAACTTCAAACGGTTTCACATTTTGTTAAGATTTGAGAAAGTTATGGCCATTTTAGTGATCACAATTTTTTAAGTTTTAGCTGTTAAAACCCGCGTTTCCTTTTGCCTATAACATTTTTTTTTGTGCAGAATCATGGAAAATACTTTCTAAATTTTGAAGGTTTGATTTTCAGCTTTCCATGGATTCAAACGATTTAAAATTTTGTTAAGTTTTGAGAAAGTTATTGCTATTTTAATTTGTTGCTGTCATTAATTTTTTATTTTTTTATTTATTTTTTTTGGTTACTAATCTTTGTTTGTAGCATTTGGCGGTTACTTTTCGTAGGTCAAAGGGAAAAATTCAAACTTCTAACTCGTGGTCTTCCAAGTTCGAATTTCAAAGAATAAACACTAAAACATTGTGCTTGTATTTTTCTTAGATTAGAACACACTTACTTTCAGTGCAATTAAAAAGAAGATGTCTTCTAATGTTTCTGAGTGTGTTTGCAAAATGGTAGGTGAGTATGCTCTCACCTTGTGAAAACTCGGTGATCAGAAAACTAGACCCGTTTTTATCAGACGATTTGGTATATCGGAGTATCCTCTCCCCTTGCACTTTCAGGCGATCTTGGGTGTAAGAAAAACGGTTACTAACTCTAGAAATTAGACCTACCTGGTGATTTCATCACCCCAACATGACTCAAACTGGCAACGGAGTTAAAGCCAAGCTACCCCTGACCGGTATATAAATGTGAATCTTAAGGGAAAACCTAAGATTACGAGTGCGGATGTGTCATACAGACAGAGTAGTACTCCCTTAAACCCTGTTGAGCTTAACCTCTTCAGGCTGGAGTGCCACCTAATTGGTGATTAATCTCTTGCCCCATGTATGGCCACTCGAACGGGGGTCCCGAATTAAACACCTTTGTGTAGTAAGCCAAAAACCTTCTATTTGCTAGCACAGCACCGGTCAGTGTGAAGGCATCCACACTTTCGCAGTCTGTAGTAGAGGTGATCAATCTACCATGGGATTTTCATGGGGGTTGGAAGCTTGGTTGGCCTGAGAAGAGAGTGCACTGTAAGGGGGAGCCTGTGCAGCCAAGCTTCTGAATTCACACACTACAGATATGCGGTTGGGGAAACCCACGTGGAATCTAGCGAATATTGTCCTGGCCTAACCATAGGATTGTACTTGTCTCATGTGTGCTTGCTTACAGTCAAAATATCGTGTTTGCAAGTGTTTTCTAGATACTAAAACAAACCAAACAATGGTCAAACATCTAGAAACAACCAAGTCAAACATTGGACCTTTTCTGACCCATTTCACAACATGAACATGCAATCTTCCATGAACATGCCATCTTCATCACAAAAACATTTTTGAGCCATTAATAAAAAGAGACCAGAATGGATGAGTATATGTAGAAGACTTAGAAGCTACAGTGCAAAACCTTGATATAGCCTCCTTTGTAGAAAAATCAGTCTTACAAGACCCTCAAAGGTATCTAGCCATGCTTTTGGACCAAGGGTCTAAGTTACCACAAGGCTTTAACATAAATACGTTTCCACCTCCATCCGTCTACCCTCACCATCAACAATCACTTGACATAAATCCTACCAATAATTCACAACAAACGTCCACTTATCACCCTTATCCTAACCTTGACAAGGGAAGCCAACTATCAACTAGTCCATTCCAAACCTCCACGTCATATTTTGACCCTTCACCTATCAATCCCGTCCAAGTCTACATGCCTTATCAACTATCTACCAACACATGTCACGTCCCCACATCATACCATATCGATTCAGCCCAAGTCTCCACGTCCCATTTTAGTCAACCTTACTCCAATCCAGTGCAAGTCCCTATCTCATATCCTATGTCATTACCAACTAATATAGTCGAATTCTCCATGTCACATCCTATGTCGCCACATCCTAATCTAGTCCAAGACTCCATGTCATATCTGGTCCAAGTCTCCATGTCATACCCTAGTCCTTCACATACTAATCTAGTCCAAGTCCCCACGTCCTATCCTAGTCTGTCATTCATTAATCCTTTTCAAGTCATCCCCTCACAAGCCACATCTAGTCATGAAAATTATGTCATTACTCAAAGTCAAATCCCATTTAATAAACTTGAAGATACATGTCAAAATGAAAGCCCAAAGCATGACCTTAGAATGTCACCCTCATGTCAAGAACAAGGCAGTTCATCCCATGACCCTATCTCAAAGTTCATTCAAGATGTCCTTCAAAATAATCATGACATCCAAAACACACCTATCCTTAACAAAAATTCCATTTCCGATTATATCATCTATGACAACCCCATCTTTGACCAAGACCCTATTGTTGACCAAGAAATCCAAGACGATCCACTCCTTGACCTTTATGCCATTCATGATCAAACACTTTCTAACCTTCTAAAGGCCTCGACTATTGACACTTCCTACGATGAGACACTTTCCTCCATTGGACACATAGACGATATTCCTCCAGAAAAAGAATCTTCCACTAGGGACATGCTTGCACTTGATCAAGTTATAGCTAAAATCATTGGACTCTATGACACTAAACATAATGATGGCTTCAAAATTTCCTTGGAAGCACCAACAAAATCATCTGAACTTGACATGTCACACGATCAGACCAAAGATATCAGTCAGGAATATGTCCAACATGAAAATGAAGCTAAGACACTTTATCAACTAGGGTCATCTATCTTTGTCAGAGCAGGCTTTCTTGCAGATGAAAATATTACAAGTGATAGTATCCACATACCTAATGATGGGTTAGCATCTTGCTTTCAAAACAACAAATACCCCATCGCAAATAGAATTTGTCAAAGCATGTAATATCAAGGCAAAGGACTAGGCATACATGAGCAAGGCATTCTAGAACCAACACAACTTCAGGCAAATTACAGACATCAAGGTCTTGGCTATTCCTCAGTTAGTAAATCAAACGATGTCAGTAGTACCTCCTCGATAATGGGGGAAACCTTGTCAGATACAAACGTCAAAATGGAATCCATGAGATATCCTTGTCATAAGATTGCTGCCAACACCCCCTCCACCCACACCATGAACCGTCATTCCATCATAAATAAACCTTCCCTTTGGAACCAACAAAAACAAGTCTTACAAGTCAAAAGATCAAAATCAAATGTCAAAGGCCATTGAATCAAACAAAAGGACAAGTGGACATATGAAATTAAAATAGATCCCAAGAAAGATGGATCAAACAAAGACACCAAGTCAAATACAAAAGTCAATCACAATATGGAGCCACAATACAAGAGGACTCCCACATATAACACATGTCCACCTCCTTCAAAATGGTCATTAATCAAGGCATATAAAAGTGTTGGTTCCAAACACCATCCCTCCAAAATCCATCATCAACCATCCCAAGTTTGGAAAATAAAAATCCATTCATCCAAATGTCCAAACAACCTTTCCACATCTACCATCATCTGTCATAATCCTACATCTCGCCCAAAGTCCAAAAATCCCACGTCACAAATCCATCACATCATGGTAGCAACTCTTTACCACAAGGACTCTCATGGTACTCTATTGCGATGTGCGTATTTTGATAAGGCCAACTCTAGTATCAGAAAGGATCACAATGACATCAATCAGTTGTATACAAGCACTACGATCCTGACAAGACAACTCCTTCAACAAGGTCATTATTGGCATATCATGGCACCAGTCTCTACATCGACACCATCGTGGATTCAATAGTCGGGTCATCTAAAGCATCCAGGCTATCTACAAAATCATAAATACAAAAAAAAAAAATTTGAAAAATGATAAAAATTGTCACCCTGATGAAAACCTGGCAAACAGGCGTCTTGGTGACACCAAAAAATTCAAAAAGTCAAGAAAATAGTAAAGAGAAAAATTTCGTCCAACGGTGAAAACTTGGCAAACAGGCACCCTGAAGAAGTACCATGATGAAAACCTGGCAAATAGGCATTATGTGTAAAATAAATCGTCTATGTGGACTCTTACACTTGGGGGCAAGTCATCTCATTTCCCATGCCTTCCTCATGACATTTACGTCTATCTAAGCCCTATCATTTCCATGCATTTTTCCCACTTACCTCAGTCTTGACATAAAACTGGCACACATAAATCATGCTTTGGGAAAACTCTTGACATGTCTATCCTTTGGTCATACACAATTCATGAAACATCATGTCATTGACTGTCATAGTCTTATTGTCCTTATACGACATAGTCCTTGAAAATCATATGACAATTTCATTAGTCTCATGTCTCCAGTCTTTTACCAAGGCCATCCCCTATCCTTTCATGCCTGTCACCTATCTTGGCTTTCCCTTGTCAAATGGTCTAAAGATAATCATTATCCCATCTAGTCCTAACCAAGGCATTTCAAATGCAACGAGTCTAATCCATACAAACACATTATCCAAAATGTTACTTAACTGCGTTCCTAGCCTGGCTATAGACCTCCATACTTTTATCACATTATCGTCATCGTCCTTACGTTGTTTCGGGATGTGTCCTTCCCACGTCAAACAACGTTGTCATCACCTGTCAATTGGTATTCAGCTTGACTAGGGGCACAATCATATTTGTCCTTGGATTCTCATGTGTAGGCATCAGTCATATGCATTTGTCACGATCCTCTTAAACATCAAAATCCAAAAAAAAACATAAAATGTCCTCAAAAAAGATAAAAACATCATAAAATATCCTAAAAAAAGACAAAAACATCATAAAATGTCCTGAAAAAAGACAAAAACATCATAAAATGTCCTGAAGAAAGACTAAAAACATCATAAAATGTCCTGAAGAAAGACCTAAAAATCATAAAACATCCTAAAGAAAAACACAAAAACATCCAAATCAATGTCAAAATCCTAAAAATGGAGTCAAAGTCAGTCATGGCAGTCAGTCCATGTCATTGTCGAACTACGTTGTCTCTGCGCATTTGCTACGTAGGCAAGGCCATCAGTCGATGGGTCCCCGAGACATTAGGTCAGTCCTTTTAGGTTGGTCCAAATAAAATCATGGTATTTGTCACAATCGTCACATTGGTCAAATAAGTCAGACATAGTCAAACTCAGACACAAGACATTCATTTGAAATGTCAATGTCAAAATTGGTCAAAATCAGACAGCACAGTCCAATCAATCATACAATCAACATCAGTCGACTTGCCAAAACATATTAGTCAAAACAATTTCAGTCTCATCACTCTTTGGTCCTCTTCAAGATGTGTCCTTCTTGGAGTTAGACCTCATCAAAATGTTCTTTGCCTTTTTCAAGATGTGTCCTTCTTGACAATAGGCCCCATCAAACTGTCAACACCGTCAAATTGGAAAAACTCTTAAACTATCAAAACTGTCAAACCGACAGGCAAACAAACATTGGCAAACAAAATAAAATGGTTGTTAATCTTTCTAGTTTATCTTGTCTTATCTTTTGACTATCTTGGCTATTTTGTCTTATCTTTTTACTGTCTTTTCTTTGTGGTCATATTACTAGCTACCTCGAGGAAGTCCCATGAAGGATTTAGAGGTGCGATAATGTCTCCTGGCCTATTTTATTTTTGACTGTTGTCTGTGGATTGTCTTGACAAAAAGACTGGGGCAACTTCACCCTTAGTATGAGTTAGGACATTCCTTGTCTATGACTGTCTATTTTTCAAGTGGATGACCTTGTACACCTTGGTCTACATCATATCATGGTGTTTGTTGTCCATTTGTGTCATTTTACCACCCAATGATGATTAAGAGCAATAAATATAAAAGTCTTATGATAAAGCTTTGAAGGATTTGGTCTAGGAACTAGCATGCATTTCCTTTAGTCTTGTCATCTTCTCTCACTCATCTCATATAAGCATTGCATCCATCTCATCATCTATATCTTTTGCACTAACATTTCTTTGTCTCTTCATATTCTAGTCTTCTCATCCATTTCGAGAGCACACCCGTGATTTTGGAACTTGTCTTTCCTCTCGAGGGGGCATACCGTAACCCTCCTCGTCATTCTTCCTCATCTTATTTTGCACTAGGGCATATTTTTGACTTATCTTCTTTGTCACAATGCGACAAGCGACATTATGACAAAGAGGGGCAAATGTAGACACCTAAAAATGACTTAGGCCTGCGAGCACTATTTTACCACTTTTCGTCCTAGCATAATTATGACACTTTAATTATGTTCCTAACCCATCTTCAACTATTTATTAAATAATTCACAATTATTTAATTAATTCAGGGTCTTCTATTCTTCATGATTATTAAATAAATAAATCATATTTATTTAATGCGTCACTAATTATCTAAAGTCAACTCATAATTAAATAAAGTTATTATTTTATTTAATTAATCTTTGTCATTAATGTCCTCCTGATTATCAAATAAATATATTTTAATATATTTATTCAATATGTCACTAATTCCTAAATCCTCTCTTTTAATTAAATAGATTTGCTAATTTATTTAATTAATTAACCACTTCTTCTAAATTAAATAATTATTTTTAATTATTTAATTGTTGTATGTGGCACTTCTTTATTTTTAAATAAAACAATTTATTTAAAAATGTCTCACATAGTTAATTGATTCTTCTTTTAGTAATTAATTTCAAAAATCAATTACTCATTATCTCACAAAATCCATATTTTGAATTAATTTAATTCAAAATAGAAATATTCTTCTACAAATCAAGTAATTTCTAAAATTACTGATTTTCTAAAATCCCATCTTCTTGTCTTTTGATTTTTGCTAATTCTATCTCAACTGTCACATTTATCTTTGATTTAATTTATGTAATTAAATCTTATTCACACATTTGGGCATTTTTCCCTAACCCTAATTGAGAGTTGCCATTTTGAATCTTAACCATTGATTTTAGGGCATTTTCTCAATCTCTCATCTCATCCATCTGTTCAAAATCTCATTTTTTCATTAGGCAATATTTTAGACATAGGCATTTCAATTGTATTGTCATAGTCATAGGAATTTAGGCATTTATCAAATCCTTCAAAACTCGGTGTAGGACTTAGAATTTTATTTCAGATTGCTCGCATGTTGAATCTGAGGGCAACATGTCAACATAAATCAACAAGCTAGAAGATGTTACAAAAGTGAATCATGGAAGACTCGGCAGTTTACAAGTATAATCGTTCTTTGTTTAACTTCCATTGTGTTTTGTAATTGCTTTGGATTTCTCTGTCATTCATTGATTTACTGCTAACACCTCTAATATAAACCTAAATTTACCCTCAGTTACAGGACCCTTAAGGAATCGATCCGATTGAACGTAGCTCAGAGCGATTCTGTGTGTTTGGGTGTGAAAGAGGACCATGCCTAGCGTAGACATGCCTATTTGAATGTGTTGGAACAATTTTTTTGGTCACATGAGTTTCAAAATGAAAGTTGCACCACTTTGCAACTTTCCACTGCTTGCATTTGACACTTTTTCCATCAATTGAAAACTAGACACCACGGGAAAACCACTCTGAAATAACAAAAACCAAGAGCAGTTATTGTAGAGGGGCCCAACGTGATCCCATAAGATCAAATGAGAAGTTTCAAAGCATCACAGTGTTTGAGTAACCTCATGCTGAAGTTTATAGCCATTTTTCTCTTTGGACCCTTAAGGGATCGATTTGGTTGAACGTAGCTCAAGGCAATTTTGCGTTATTTGGGTGTGAAAGAGGACCATTCCTAGTGTAAAAATGCCTATTCTAATGTATTGGAATAGTCTATTTGGTCACACGAGTTGCAAAATGAAAGTTGCACCACTTTGCAACTTTTTACTGCTTGCATTTGACACTTTTTCCATCAACTAAAAATTGGACACCACAAGAAAACCACTTTGAGATAACAAAAACCAAGAGAGTTTATTGTATAGGTTCCCAACATGATCCCATAGAATCAGATGAGAATTTCCTAAGCGTCATGGTGTTTGAGTAACCTCATGCTGAAATTTGTAGCCATTTTTCCCTTTGGACCCTTAAGGGATCAATCTGGTTGAACGTAGCTCAGAGCGATTCTACGTGTTTGGGTGCAAAAGAGGACCATGCCTAGCATAAACATGCATATTTGAATGCATTGGAACAGATTGTTTTGTCACATGAGTTGCAGAACGAAAATTGCACCACTTTGCAACTTTTCATTGCTTGCATTTGATACTTTTTCCATCAACTGGAAACTGGACACCACGGGAGAGCCACTCCAAGATAACAAAAATTGAGAGAGGTTATTGTAGAGGAGCCCAATATAATCCCATAGGATTAGACAAGAAGTTTCTGAGCATCATGGTGTCCGAGTAACCTCATGCTGAAGTTTACAGCTATTTTGCCATTTGGACCCTTAAGAGATCGATTCGGTTAAACGTAGCTCAGAGAAATTCCATCTGTTTGAGTGTGAAAGAGGTCCATACCTAGCATAAACATGCCTATTCGGATGTGTTGGAATAGTTTGTTTGGTCACACAAGCTACAAAATGAAAGTGTTGGTGTAAATAAAGTCTTGTACCTAGTTAATTCATTACTAGGGGACTTATTTACATCTTAGTTAAGTTTACGTAGGTCATAGAAAGGAATCTTTCTAGAAGATGCTAATTTTCATTTGTTGTTATCTTATCCTTTGACAACTACTACATGTGAACCTAGGTAAGGGTGATAAGTTGTCTAATGTCATATGATTAAGACACTTGTCATAATTATATGACATCTCTGATACCATGTTAGAATTGGCTATGGATGTCAAGATCTATGGACCAAATGGAAAGCACAAAAAGAGAGAGAGAAATGAATATGACAAGAATAAAATCTATTCAATGCCAATGATTATGATTGTGATTGATTACAAATGAGAGATACCCCTTGATTATATAGTCAAGGTGAGATGCAAGATGTCATAGAATTATGACAAGTGTCTTAATCATATGATACGAGACAACTTATCACACTTACCTAGGTTCACATGTAGTAGTTGTCAAAGGATAAGATAACAACAAATGAAAACTAATATCTTCTAGAAAGATTCCTTCCTATAACCTAAGTAAACTTAACTAAGATGTAAATAAGTCCCCTAGTAATGAATTAACTAGGTACAAGACTTTATTTACACCAACACCCCCCCTTAAGTGCAACTTAGGGAGTAGCAAATTATTATGCAAATGATACAAAAATGAAAAAATGGGTCCCGACTACTAGGCCATGTTAGGTACCCATGTACAATGCAATGCAATGAAAAATAAATCTCTCACAAATGGAGAAAAGGAGAAAACCCAGTGGGACAAAACTCCTCCCCAAAAGAGAGATGAAATACAAAAAGTGAAATACTCTCAATGAAGAATGAGAAGGTAAAAACCCCATGTGAGGAAAAATACCCCCCATAAGAGAGAAGTAGAAGAGAGACAAGGTAGCCTCCCCTCAATGTTGAGTCTCCTGCAATGATGGTAGAAGCTCGACATTGAATGTTGAAGATGATCCAATCTTGCCAAACAACATTCCTCCCCTTAGGAAGAAATAAAACCAAGGATGTATGCAAGATATCAAGAATATGGATGATGTATGATGATGTCTTTGAAGCATGCTCAAGTGTCTCCATGTTGATGCCGAAAGTTGACACACTCCAATCAGGCGTTCTAGGCCACACTGCTGAAGAGGACAATCCAACATCTAGTAGAGAAGAATGTAGAACATGATCCAAAGAAAAAGATATCCCCTCTGAAGACAAAGAAGTCTCCTCCAAATGTTGTCCAAAAGTATCCACACTCACGCCAAACTGTGAAGATTGATCATGTAGAGAATGAACAAGAGGGTCAAGGTGTTCCCTCATAACAACTGAAGAAGGTGCATCTTCATCAAAGAGAAGATGAATGCTATCAATGATGTCCCCCAAATCTGCAAGATGAGACTCCACAAACAAGTCTAAAATACCTGTTAAGAAGCCATCACAAGTAGCCATCTCTGGAAGACAATCAAGATCCTGCTGCACTGAATCACTAGGAGCCAAAATTGTAGCAACACAAGCATCATCAGGTACAACATTCGATGGAGGAGATGAAATGCATGACTCAAGAACTGGATTTGATGTGAGAACTCCCAAGTTCAAAAAGCCAAATGTCTCCTTTGAATCATGGTTCATATGATCAAAAGTCGAAGGAACAATGTCACCATCAGAAGAAAATTGTGCAAAGGTATACAACCGAGATGAATGATCAACCACCCTATTAGCAATGATCTCTCTAGTCTCCAAGTCTCGAATGATGATAGAATCAGGAGTGAACTCCATAGTTCTCCCATCTCCACCATGTATAATCTGATATATGGAAAGAAGATTGTCCGTCAGATGAGGAACACACAAGAAATCCTGAAAAGTGTTCTCCCCAATGCTAATAGATCCCTTCCCAAGTACACCCATGTATGTATTGTTTCCCATCAAGATAGGAGACATAGAACAAGGCTGAAATGAAGAGAATATAGACTGTGAAGATGCCATATGATGTGATGCTCCTGAATCTAGAAGCCATCTCCTTGGTCCTAGACCTAAATGAGCACAAAGAGCTTGTCCTTTATATCCTTATGTAGATGCTTGACCTTTGTCCTTTTTAGACTGTTTTGAAGTAGAAGGAGAAGAAGATGATTCAGACATTCTAGAAGGAAAATCAATGTGATTCTTTTTTAGAAGAGTTTTCAACTCATCAATATCCTTCTTATAACAATAGTGTTCTTCATGTCCATCCTTCTTGCAATATGCACAAAAAGGCCTCTCCTTCTTAGATGATTCTCCTTTTGAAGAAGATTTCTTCTTTGATTGATCTGAATGTGGATTATTCTTTACTTGATCTGAATGTTGATTATTCTTTGCTTTCTTTTGTTTCTTATCTGATTCTGATTCTTTCACCTGACTAACCAATAATGCCTGAGATTTAGAAGTCTTGATGAAACCCATTGAGATAAGCTTTTGTTGCTCATGTATCAACATCTCAGAAAATGATGCAAATGAAGGTGTAGTGTATGAAGACCCCATAGTCAATCTATGAGTATGAAAGCTAGAAACAAAAGAAGCATAATCATGACCAAGCTTGTTCATTGTATTGTACACCAACTGGATATCCTTCTTCTCAATTCCACATGATTTACATTTCTCTCTTAGATCATTAACCTTAGTGATGTAGTCCTAGATGTTGTCAAAGTTCTTAGGATCAAGATTCATCAAATCATTATCAATTTGATAGCCTCTTACTTCATTTGTAGTACCATACAATGTTTTCAATTTTTCCCAAGCTTCATGATAATTTTTACATGATTCAATTTGGAACAACAAATCTTGAGAAACTAGTCTAAGAAGACACCCAAGAGCTTTGGCATGTTTGATCATCCATTTTAAGCTTTGGCATGTTTGATCATCCATTTTAACTTTTTTTCATCATTTGTAGGTTTAGGTACCTTATTTTCAACATATAGAGACTGACCCTTTTTCATTAGAATATTCCATGCATTTTGATGCCATGTTGAATAATTATATGATGTGAGCAAAGGAATCTTAGAATGATCCATGAAATCAAGAGAGCACAAGCAAACAGATCAAAGCAATGCACCAAGAGACCCCCCCAAATCACTCAATCAAGAAACCCCCCAAGAAATATCTGATTTGTAACTTTATATTTAGTGTGTTTACAATTGCTAGATGCCAAAAACAACAAGCTAGACTTGATCTTAGTGCTAACAGATGCCAAAATAGGCCACAGTATCAAGTATAATTTTTGGTATAAAATTAGATCAATCTGATCCTACCACTATGAACTATAGGAAAAATCATGCACTGTCAAAAAAAATTGCACCCAAAAATGTTACCGTAGGAGCAAGTTATGAGCTCTCGAAGTTCCCAAAATGAGGACAAAGCAGCAACACCTGTGAGAATCTAAAACTTTTGGAAAAACCAGGAACCAAAACCAAAAATTGATTGCACCATTGTGTAGAGCACAAAATTCTAGTCCAAATAAAAAAAAATTGCTCAAAAAAAGGAATCAAAATGACTGAGTTATGAGCCTCCAAAGTTCGCCTATGAAAATCAAAATGCAAACTGTGAGGGGGGCAAATTTTTTTTGAAAATGATGATGCAGGCTGACATCATCAATCCGCGGGATTAAATTTGATGTTCCCCAGCCCGTCAAATTCGGCGTCACTCCCCTTTCCAGAATATTCTCTTGGGCAACGGAATATTCCTCCAGATGCTCAGAATCTTCAAGCTAGCTACCGGAATTAATATATTCGCCACCGGTGGAAAATAGGCCTGCGCTGGAACTCTTTTGTGTTGCCGGATTTTGATTTTACTGGCCGGAGATTTATAACGCCTGTTGGATTTGAAGGTAGGCCTGCGCTGGGCACAACCGAGAGGCCACATGGCTTCCCAAGTGGCAGTACTTTTTGCCTACTGTGCAGAGATGTGGGACAGGGTATGGTCTACGGACTATACCCTGTACCTCCAAAAAAAACTTTTGCAATTTGTGATTTTTAATAAAAATTTTGATAAAAAATCCAAACGAATTTTTATTTGAAAAGCGAAAATATTTAGAAAATTTTTTTTTTTAAATTTCATAGAAAATATAAAATGATTTTTTTTAAATTGTATCTTCGAAATAATGACGACCTGGGGGTCGTACGGCTCCTAGGAAAAAGAAAAATTTGCCTCACCAGATGATTTTCTCCAAAATGGATGAATTGACAGTCGATCTTAGGGTTTTTGGCCCTTTTGGACACGATGGTAGGGTCGGATTTGAACCAAAATGCTCCAAAAATGCAGCTACCTTCTAGATCTGGCAACTACACTTCACCTTCAAACCCTCATAGATTTGGCCTCGTATGTCCGATTTGGATAAAACAAAAGGAAAAATTGACTTTCTCTAACCTTCCAGACGCAATGGTGAGCTTAGATTTGCACCAACAAGCTCTGATATGAACCTGCAACAAAGAGCCAAAAATGGAACCTCCCCAAATATGATATCTCTCTTTAGAAAAAGACTCTCCAATGGCACCCAACCCGCTCTGATACCATGTTAGAATTGGCTATGCATGCCAAGATCTATGGACCAAATGGAAAGCACAAAAAGAGAGAGAAATGAATATGACAAGAATAAACTCTATTCAATGTCAATGATTATGATTGTGATTGATTACAAATGAGAGATACCCCTTGGTTATATAGCCAAGGGGTATCTCTCATTTGAAATCATAATCACAATCATAATCATTGACATTGAATAGAGTTTATTCTTGTCATATTCATATCTCTCTCTTTTTGTGCTTTCCATTTGGTCCATAGATCTTGGCATCCATAGCCAATTCTAACAGAAAGTTACACCACTTTGCAACTTTCCACTACTTGCATTTGACACTTTTTCATCAACTGAAAACTGGACACCACGAGAAAACCACTTTGAGATAATGAAAACTGAGAGATTATTGTAGAGGGGCCCAACACAATCACATAGGATCATATGAGAAGTTTCTAAGTGTCATGGTGTCTGAGTAACCTCATGCTGAAGTTTGCAGCCATTTTTCTCTTTGGACCCTTAAGGGATCAATTTGGTTGAACATAGCTCAGAGCGATTCCATGTGTTTGGGTACTAAAGAGGACCATTCCTAGCAACATGCCTATTCAAACACATTGGAACAATCCATTTGGTCACACGAATTGTAGAATGAAAGTTGCACCACTTTGCAACTTTCCACTGCTTGCATTTGACACTTTTTCCATCAACTAAAAATTGGACACCACGGGAAAACCACTCTGAGATAAAAAAAAAAACTGAGAGAGGTTATTTTAGAGGGTACCAACATGATCCAATAGGTTCAGACTGAGATTTCGTAAGCACCCTGGTATCCGAGTAATACCCCATCAAACATTACTACCCTTTTGCATTGTGGGATCTAATGTTTCCTTGAACTGTACAGTTCCATACATAGTGATTGTGCTCTCTTTTCGATGGAATTCAGTGGGTAGAAGAAGACATCATTTGTAATGTTGGTTTGGGATTCAAGGGTTTTGACAATAAGAAATTCTGAGTTTCTTTAAATTTTATGTGTTTCTTTCTTGTTTTGTAGATTTGTACAGGTTGTATAGGCTAATGTATGTTGTGTAATATTTCTTTCCACGTAGGTACCTATGTTGGCATTGATTTCTATGTGGTTTGAAGGTTTAATAAATAATTTGAAGCCTCCCTTAAGCATTTTCTTGTGAACAACCAGTATACCCTATTTTGGAGGGTTTTGTGAACAAACATGAGTTAAAGGGCATAAGAATTGCTGCCCCAAGGTGAATAATACATTACATGGACAGTTCTTCCCACATTTTTTCAAAACACCACTTGAAACCCTCATTTTCATCATGAAAATACCCTGCACATGGTGAATAATACATTACATGGAAATTCCTTCCCACATTTTGTCAAAACACCAATTGAAACCCTCATTTTCATCATGAAAAAATACCCTGCTACAACCCTAGAACATCATCCCAAACACCCAACCTTGACTCCACAACATTCTAAACAAGTTAGACATGTATTTTACAAGTTAGAGGACCCATTCCACAAGTTATAGTAGGCACAAAAAGTGGAATGGGTCAAATTACATCATGAAACCCTTCAATCCAAGAACACTATGAAAGGTAGCAGCAGTAAAAACAAGATAACTTTCACTATAAAAAGAGTTATAACCTCTAAATAGGTGAAAATGAAAGCTAATTCATCTATCTACAACATCCAATAGGTTTTAGATCATCTTAAATCCGTACAGACCGTACAAAAACAAGAAAAGTGAGAAAAAACTAGTAAATTTCTAGAAAATAATGTTCTTATTGATCAAAAATGGGTTACAAATCAACCAAAAACCTCTCCTTTGAGGAATTGAAGGTTATTATACATGTAAATCTCATTAAAATTCCTTAGGTATGAGCTGTTCTCAAAGATATTTTACAATGTCACTCATGTACATTCGAGATTCTCTTCTAATGTCTACATCATAGGTTCTCATTTAGAGGTTAACTTCAAATGAGGAACTTGAGATTCCCTCGCAAAGATTCACACACTCTTTTATAATGGCTTCAAATCAGAATTGAGATTTGTCAAGATCATCAAAATAAGGATGTTGCATTGCTTTTTTGGCTAAGATTCTCTTTGATGGATCAAAAATCAGCATTTTCTGCAAAGAGAAACCAATCAATTTTTACTAGTTTAGTTACAGATACACAAAGTAAAGGAATAAAAAGAAATAGCTCATCCAAAATAGATGGAAGGCACTTACAAATAGGCATGGAAATGTCTCAACTTAGTCATTCTTGGTCATACATCTTCACTGGGAGTTCCAAGATACCTATTGCACACAACACCTCTCATGAATAGAATATCTTCAAATTTGAGATGCTCTTATAATATCTACATCACAGGTGGTCATGATAAGGTTATCTTCAAATGAATAGCTTGAAATTACCTCACCAAGCTTCACACACACTTTTTCAATGGCTTAAAATAATAATTGAGATTTGTCAAGATCATCAAAATAAGGATGTTGCATTGCTTTTCTACCTGAGATTCTCTTGGATGGCTCATAAATCTGCAATTTATGCAAGGGGACACCAATCAATGTTTACCTGGTTACTTATAGATACACAAAGTAAAATAAGATGATAACATTGGCATCAACCAAATTAATTTGGATACAAGTATAAATTAATAAGAATCGTTGTGCATATACTTACAAATTAATCCAATGAACCATCTAGGTCTGCTCTACTCTTTATTGTGTCAAGTATTGCATCATGGTCAAACTCACGAACCTTCCACAAGGTCTTGTTCAAAGGTCTACCCCCATAGTTGTTCAAACGAACATTGGATGCCACGACAAGGTTTGAGTAATGAAGAATCTTACTATGCGTGTCAAATTCCTCAAAAATCCAATGTTTAACACTCTTATGTGGGTACCTTCTTAGCCACATTCAAGTAACAACAACTGAGCCTATAGGGTATTTGATGTTTTCTCTATCTATAATTGGGGCTTCTAATTTATTTTTGGCCTCAACACAATGACACAAGTAATAGTATGTTCCTCTTCGTTGTCTTCATTTACAATAACTGTATAAACATGCCCTACATTTATATGTGCGGCATATCCCTTGAAATTAGTCAACATTATGAATACAGTACAAATTAAGATAACAATATGGAATTTCAAAACTAAGTAGATATATTACCTAGTTGAACTAGATCTGATACATGGTCAAAGTTGATCGATGATTCCATCTGTGTTAGTTCCAATGCCATCAGAGGGCAATACATGTGAAGTGGGATAAGATAACTTGTCAACCAATTGTCAACCCACTCCCCTGACTCAATCATTCTAGGCTTGCATTGTACATGAACAAAAACATGCCATCTTACATGTATTGATACTCCATGAACCTACATTTGAGCTAAGGAAAGAGTGCAGCTCACTCGATCTTGTTAGTGTACAACAATCCCTCATATGGTGCAATGTTAATATCATCCATCAACCAAAAAAATCTATGAATTGAAGACATACCTTCATTACCTAGACCCATCGAAGCATTACACCACTCGACGATTGATCTTGCATCTGTCAACTGTGCATGTCTTTATACTTTAACTCTTCTCGTGCTAATGCTCTTTTCACGCATGCTCCTGCACCGTCATGCTCCCCCTATCCATGTCCAGCCTCACAAAAGTTTCACATATGCTAAAAACGTGTAGTGAGATGCATCCTGATAACCAATAGAACATGCACACATTCTTCAACTGTGCTACACAGTTATCCAACCATATTATATGTCAACCATATGCTATGTCCCTTTGAGCCAAATGATTGTAGAACATCTAGAAGCAACCTTGCATGAACTCTAGAGAATGTGTAAAATCATCACTAATATAAAAGTGATACCCCCTCAATACCTTTCTTTGGTCCTCTGTACTATTAGCTGCATGAATGAATGCTATGTGCACAAATATCAAAACCTATGTGGAGTTGTAATATTATGAATTCACCTCATGCTATGGATTTAGAGTGTAGTTCTCTACAAATTCAACCATTGATACTATGCTACCAAGTGGAAATGTGTCCTTGCATAGCCTGAATTGTGTGTCTAGCCATCGGGCTCTATGGGTATGCCTTGCATACTCATACACTAGATTCTCACAAAACATGGACATGAACTGATACACTGGAATCTTTTGAATAACCAACTCACACCTTTTTTCTTCAGACCCATCCTTTGTAGCATATGCCACTGTTTTATACTTACTAAACTCTACTAGTTTTTGTCCCATCGCATCTGTGCTTTCCATATGTTGACATACTGGCATTCATTACAAGCCACCGCAGCGCTCGCATGAACCATCCAAGCATGTTGTCCTGTAGAATATTTGGCCATCCTCTATTTGACATAAATTTTTTGATAAGAACTCTCTTGAAGATTTTGGTGGGGCTTCTATGCCATAATCCTACAAAACATCGTCAGTATGCAAATCTAAACATATAGAATAATAAACATCATAATGGTTAGAGAATTCAATATGTAGTCTACAACAAGAAGTCATGCGTTTGTGATTTATCTTGACATAAAAAGGTTTAAGTATTTCAAAAAATATTTGAGAAATACTAATTTGAGGATAATCATTTTGAAATTTATGAAAAAATTGGGTTTGAGTCGTATCCAAAAAATGCTTTGGATCTGGCTCACGGTTTCGACTACCGATTCTCCTTCTTATGACATCCCTTTGATTCAAAGATGGCCTTGTACTATTCTTCCAATAATCTTCAATTAGTGTTCTCAATGCTTCAACAACTTTTTTATCTTTATGTGGTAGTCTCCCCGAGAATGCCCATAACTCATTTGAATCGGTGCCCTCAATTCTTTACCACTTTTGAATGACTTTTGATAAATTTTTTCTACTAATTCCCATTTGCTCAGTTGTCTTTTCAATGAGATGAGATCTCTTTGTTTGATAGCTTACCAAAGTCGATGTAATGATGTTGGGTGACATTACTATCCTTTGAGCATGAGGTCTTACCCACACTCTCATAACCATCCATTAGATTCTTCACAATAGTGTTTTCACTTGATGCATTCCATGTTCTCAACACAAGAGTCTTCATGATGTTTTTGTACTTTAAACCTTGCATCATTTGAACAAATAGTTGACATCTTGCGGTCTCATTTAGCCTTTCAAAGAAGATTTTTTTAAATCTTATCAGCATATCTTCTACAAGTGTGTTTTGGAATCTTACCTTCCATGTGTTGCAAAATATCCTCATCAATATTAATCAAAAACTTTGGCTTTCTATGCAAAATTCTAGGTGGTGTTCTCCTAGGTACATGCATCTCAACATTATCAATTTCATCAATATTTAATTGAGGTGGGCAAGATTGCGTACCTTCAATCGAGGGTAGAATAGAAGACATACCTTGAGGTTCACGTGGGGATGATGGTATACCTTCTTCGTCAAATCTGAGTGATGATGTACTCTCAACTTCAGATGTGGTGGCTGGTGTCCAACCATACTCACTTGCAGTAGATGGTGTCCCTCCATATTCACTTGTGCTTAATGGTGTCCCTTCGTATTCACTTGCGGTAGAGAGTGTGTCTCCAACTATAGTATTTGCATCTCCAATAGCACAACTCTTTCGCATTCATGCCCTTTGTGCTGCCAATTTCTTTTCTCTTTTTGACAGTTAGTTTTTTCCTTTTAATAGTTCATTTCTTCGACATGATGAATAATTTTACTTGTGCGAAAAGTGCTAAGTTGTCAAATTAACTAATAGTGAAGGGTTGTAAAATTCTATTAAAGAGGGAGACCAATGGTCACCTCTTTCAAATGTTAATTTTTGAAGTTGAAGTGGTTTTTTTTAAGAAGGAAACATTATAAAAGGCCATGAGAAACTTGAATGGAGGATGATCCTTGGATTGGGCGTCAAACCAAATAAGGAAATGTTGAGTTTTCCTTAACAAAATTGAGCTTTTGGTGACTGAAATTGAGTTTATGAGTTGGGAAGCATTATTTTATGTTAGATTGAGCATGAGTAGGGTATTTTAGGCTTGTTTCAATAGTTGTCAAGTTTTGGAGTGTTTGGCAAGTGCTACTTTTAGTAAAACATAGGGTTTCTAAGCCTAGGGAGAGGGTTTTATGGTTTGGGTGGTAAATGATTGAATCTCTGCAATCTAATGCTATAATTTGAATTTTTGATAGATATAAAGTGCTGCCCCAAGGTTTTAGGAGATTTGGACAAGTTTTGAAGGTGTTCCCTTTGTAAAAGTGGGCTAATTTGGGCCCTTAAAAGCATAGAAAACCTAATAATTTGTGCAATTTGGTACAAAAAAAGCATTGGTGATTGTTGGATATGTTGAAAGGCTCTGTAATGGGTAAAATAAAGGTTTCTAAATGGTCCTAGGTCTATATAACAACAAATTTTCATAATGAAGCTTATTAAGCAAACCATTGCTAATACTAGTACTTTTAGGCTTAATGAAGGTTTGGTGGTTCAAGGGTGGTTATGGGCGTTGAAGGAAGTTGGGACTCCTGATTTTAAAATGTATTAAAACATCATACAAGCTCAAATAAAGGGTTCAATGAATTGCTTTTGAGGATTTGGTGCTCTACTCAATGCCTAAACTATGGAGTTTCAAGTATTTTTTCTATGTTTTTAGCTTCTTTTTCTTGTATACGGCCCAGTACAGGCCTCCCATGATTAGAAATTCATAAATAACTATGGTGCCAAATATTAACTTGGAATTCAATCTATTTTGAGACTCCTTTGGTTGTTTTGATGAAAGAAAAATTCCATTCTTCCTGATCAACCTATACAAACCAGCAGCGTCTAAGTTTTACTTTAATTTAAAGATGGAGCCTTTCCTCCTACTGTGGTGACCTATTATTTGGAGGAAAGCCCTATAATATGTTTTTTTCAAGTTTTCATTTTTCTTTTAATAGTGGTAAGGCGTCTATAGGGTTGGTGATGTTATCTTAGGCTGAGAATGTGAGTTTTTGGCATGAAAAGGAGGAACCAAAGTGGTGTTTTTGAGATCTAATGAGGCTAAAGGCCTACTGAAGGTTTATTTTGGTTTTGTAGACCTTGACAAACTTTTTTGATGCTTTGGTGAGGCTTGGAAGGCCTTGGAGTTGTGAAATATAGAAAACCCTAGGTATTTGTGAGCAAATTGAGGGTTTTTGTATTGGAAACCTATTTGAGCATGCAAGGTCCTAAAACTTGGAAAATATTTTATTTTGAGACCTAAGTAAAGACTATTTTTGGATTTGGGGGTCTGGTGAGAAGTTTAGAGGGTAGTCCCTTCGGAAAAATGGTCTAATTTTGAGGCCTAAAACTGTGAAAACCCTAAATTTGAGATGTTTGGTCTGAAGGAGTTGTACTTGATTTTCTAGTATGTTGAATAACTCTAGAATGTATTTTTGAATCCATGATTTTTTCCCCTGGTGTTTTGGAAAGATCTGGGTAAAAGGCTAGAAAACCAATTTTCCACTACTACAAGGAAAGCTAGAGTTAAAAGGTGAGTTTTGGAGATTTCATTGAATCTATCTTGGATATTGTATTCATCTAGTTCAATTGCCATTATATGTATGTTGAGAGACTTTGTAAGGGCCTTGGTGAAGATTTTTTGTTGTTTTCCAAGATTGAAGGGTTGAAACCCTTGAGGGTGAGTTGATGCCTAATAAGTTCATTGCATAGTAAAGAAGAGTTCTTTGGTTTAGAATTGACATTTTTAATATTGTGAGAGATCTCCACCTTGGCTCTGCATCAATCCCTGATGTGTGTTGTGTTTTGAGTTGAAATGTTGTGTGGGGAATTATACCCGATTGAGTGACTTTGATATGCTACAACCTAAATAGTGTGAATTTGTTGAAAGAAGAGGTCCTGATGAAATTGTAAATTGAAAATTGTGTTTTAATATTGGAGTTGTGTGTTTGTGTGTTGTAGGCCTCCCCCTACTACATTAGGAGTATATTCCAATTTTTTAGAGACATTTATGGAAAATTTGGTAGCATAGACAAGGCAATCAACTAGTTTGTATAATTGTTTGACAAAATACCTCAATGAAAGCTTTGGAAGCATACACAAAGAAAGTCAATTGTTAAATTTAACAAAATGCCTCAAAGAGATGTGGTTTAAAAGTGTAATAGGAAAGTGTATAGAATTGTGTAATTTAAAATTTCCATTGACAATCTAAGGTTGTAACATCACAAACAAACAATTTGATCAACATGGAATATGCAAAACAACAAAAATGAAAGCAAGCCATAATAGAATGAAAGAAAATGTACAAAGTCTTCACATACCTAGAAAACCAGAGTTTCAAATGGAGGAGTTCTACCTAATTAAGTAGCCTTTGCTTCTTCTTTCCTCAAACTCCTCAAAAATTTGACTTTTTCAAAAGCTTGTTCCCCTCCAAACTTCAATTGTATATTAGTTATCACTGTAATTCAAACTTGAATTGATATCATATGCCTTTCAACATGAAAACTCTGCTATTTCATGCAAAGGTGGTGGAAAGATCATGAAAAAGGTGGTGGAATCTAAAAATCATGCATGCACACTTCACTCAATCACCAAAAAGCTACTTTTTTTCAAAGCACGTGTAGAACCAGGAGAATATGCAGAATGTGGGCTGACATCATGGGTATATTGTTTTTTTTTTACCATTTTTAGTGCAAGACAAAATGTTCTTGTGTTATAACACGAGCACGTTATTTCTTTCTAAAATGGCCATGTCTCTACTTATTCATAACACGCTCACACTATCATAAAGTTGGTTTTTTTATAGATTTATAGGGTAGAGGGTTAAGGGTAGAGGGGAGAGAGATGGAGGGAGTGAGAGAGAGACATACCTGAGAGAGGGAGAGACTTGAGAGAGAGAGAGAGAGGGAGTGGAAGAGAGATAGAGGGGGGGGCTAAGGGTAGAGGGTAGAGGATTTAAGGGTTTAGGGTTTAAGGGTTAAGAGTTTAGGGTTTAAGATTAAGGGTAGAGGGGAGAGAGAAAGAGGAAGTGACTGAGAAAGAGAGAGAGAGAGACCTAAGAGAGGGAGAGGGGGTAGTAGTGTGAGGGTTGAGAAAGAGAGGAAGGGAGTGGGAGAGAGATAGGAGAAAGGGTTAAGGGTGGATGGGAGAGAGATAGAGGGAGTGAGTGAGTGAGAGACCTGAACCCACTCTCTCCCACCCTCTCCCACACTGTCTGACTCTCTCCCACTCTCTCTCACTCTCTCCCACACACTCCCACTCTCTTCCACCCTCTCTCCCACCTTGTCTCCCACCCTCTCCCATGCTCTCCAAATCTCTCCCACTCTCTCCCAATCTCCCACTCTCTCCAACTCTATCCCACCCTCTAACACA
>VDFB02271358.1:845690749-845704160 GCA_007258455.2 Sequoia sempervirens
CTCCCACTCTCTCCCACTATCCCACTCTCTCCCACCCTCCTTCCCACTCTCTCCTACCCTTTCCCACACTCTCCCACTCTCTCCCACTCCCACCCTCTCTCACCCTCTCTCCTAGTCTCTCCCACTCTCTCCCACAGGCATACATACATACATATAGGCATACACACAAGCATGCATACATGACACACCAGCATACATATACATACAAACATACAAATATATCAACAAACATTCAATAAAGTGGCATTTAACTAAAGGAAGACATAACACACCCACATTATATTTTTCTTTTAGAATCCCGGAGCCTTAGCTTTGGTATTTGACTTGGAGTACCAACCCAAAGGTTTGGAGTTCATTCCTAACAAGGCCAGAGACGTGTTTTTGCAAATTCTACAATTTTTCACATAATCGAGTTCATGCTCACCATCAAGATTGCATCTGGTTCAATATTGACAAAATTGAACACATGGGTAATGTTAGGTTCTCTCTTAGCTTTCCAACGATGTAAATTTTTTCACTTTCTGACAATGTTAAGCCTTTCATCCATAATTTCTTTTGTTTGTATGTCTGTTTTTTTTCAAAAAGAAATGTTTGGTGTTTTTTCGTTATAAATTAATCATTCATCAAAATTTCAAATAAATTACATTTTTAGAAACTAGACTCCATTCTACAAATTTAAAAAAAAAAAATTAAAAAAAAAAATTAATTACTTTCCAAAATTTGTAGGGGGAGCATGGCCAAAATTCTTCTTTTCAGGAAGTTCCCACTTAGAAAATTAGTAAAAAATCAAATATTCATTAAAAATTTATCCAAAAAATTGTGCATCAACTAGATACTGTTAGCTAACTTTTGATTGTAGCCATTTTAAAAATACAACAAAAAATTTCACCATGCTAGGGTCGTACAAGAGTTGCTATGTTATGTTTTCTGACAAAACAACAATACTGTGTACATCCCTCTTTGAACCCCTTAATCTCAACCATTTTCAAAATAAATTAGTAGTTTAGAAAGTAGACTTGGAGCACTGATCCTTGTTTTTGTTTCATCTCAAAATTTTGAGTGTAGCTATCCTCACTTTCACATCCAAGTTAGTATTTTCCGGTTTTAAGAAAAAAGTGGCCACTTAAGCCCCTTTGGGAACCATCTTGGTGCACTTACTCATACTATTATATTATTATATTATATATAGTATATATATTTAATATTAAATATTATATTAATATTATGTAATAAATATTATATATATTATTTAATATATTCAATACATAGTATATATTATATATTTATTGATGTGTGGCCAATTCACAAGAGGGGACTTGAGAGGGAAATACCTGAGATGGAGAGAGAGTTGGGAGGGAGAGAGAGAGAGAGAGAGAGAGAAAGACTTGAGAGGGAGAGATGGGGGGATAAAGGGATAGAGTCTTGAGAGAGGGAGAGACAGAGAGACTTGAGATGGAGAGACAGAGACAGAGAGTTGAGAGGGAGAGAGGAAGAGAGAGAGAGAGAGAGAGAGAGAGAGAGAGAGAGAGAGTTGAGAGAGAGAGAGGGGGGCCTAAGAGTGAGAAGGAGAGCAAGAGGTAGAGAGGGAGAGAGAGAGACTTGAGAGGGGGAGAGTGAGAGAGAGAGAGAGTTGAGAGGGAGACCTGAGAGGGAGTGAGGGAGAGAGACTTGAGAAGGAGAGAGGGAGGGAGAGAGGAAGCTCTAAGAGACTTGAGAGAGAGGAGGAGAGAGAGAGAGAGAGAGAGAGAGGGAGGGAGGGACCTGAGAGTGAGAGGGAGAGAGTTGAGATGGATATAGAGAGGGAGAGAGAGAGAGAGAGGGAGATAGGGAGAGAGAGAGAGAGTTGAGAGGAAGAGTTTTTCCTCGTGTTGGGACCCTATAGAAAAAGAAGTGATGCAACCATCAAACAAAACCATTACAACTCAATTCAACATTCATGCCATTAAAACCTTCAAGCTTAATAACATGTCATTAGATCCTTAATGTAAAAGGTATAAAATCATCATGAATAAGAATCATTGTCTTTCAACCATGATACATAAACAAGAACATTATGTACACCATAGGGGTTTAATACAAACATCAAACAAAATCCTTACAAGACAACAAGATACATGTTCATTAGATTGTTCATGTGAAATATATACAATAATCATGATCAACAAATAAGGCATCACTCAACCATGATGCAATAATAAACACTATATATGCACACTATATATGAACAAACACTAAATTAATAGATTATTTAATATTTATTACTAAATTTTTGTGTCATCATTATACTATTATATTCATAAATTCAACACAAAAAATATCTATCGAACCAAATTCTTTATAAAATATCCATTCAATGAAATTCATAATAAAATATCCATGCAAGATCAAATTCTTTATAAAAATAAGATCATTGTCTTAATAAAGTTTTATGGCTCTTTATTGCATCTCTTCATTTATTTGTGTTTCCCTTTTTAGAATGGGAATGTCTCCTCTCCTCTAGCCATCATTGATTCTCATCTAACTCCACATCAATGGACCTAACAACATCAACAACATTTTGCATATTTGATGTAAAATGCCTCAAATATGGTGGAACACATTCTTCATTCTAAATAGTGTTAACTTGATCCTGAATGGTTCTAACATTCACATTGATTTTTTCTTGAAAGCAAGCACCATCAGATGTAGGTGGTGGAGGTGGGGGGTTACGAGGTGGAGTGGGTGGAGCTGGAGGGCGTGGATCTATGATTTAGATATAAGTGAACCTACATTAAATTTGTAATTTCAAAATGTAAGATACATGTTTAAAAATATCCTTAAACCATTCAATAAATGACTTAATTGAATACAAATGAAAAAATGTGTAAATCTCATTTATGTCTAAGGCATGTAAATGAAAAACAAATAACTATTAAAGTGATGTGAAATCTCATTAAAAATTACATTAAATTTTCACCTCGCTGTAATGTGGAAGTGTTAAGCTCCAAATTGTTAGTACTCAGTGAATCTGGACACATAGTCAGTAATGGTTAACAAAACTTGTCCTAGAATCCATAGGGAAATGGAAAAATTTAATGGGTAATAGTCAATGGGCTATGTAGGAGGCTATCATACAATATGATAGCCTCGTGCATAGTCCATCGATTATTATCCATTAACTTTTCCCATTTCCCTATGCCTGCAAGGACAAGTTTTGTTTGGCCAATACTAACTATGGATTTAGATTCACTAAGCATTGGAAATTTGGAGCACAATACTTCCAACAAAGGTCCTTTCTATTTTGAGAGCTGCGGAGAGTCAAAAGAATTAAAAAATTAAAAAAAATTGTTTAGCAAAGAAATATTAACTTAAGAATAAACAACAAAGTAAGAATTTAATAAACACGACAATAAATGATAAAGAAAAAGGAAAAATAGACAAGAATGTAAAATGGTTTAAATAAATGCAAAAAGGGGGTAATGAAGGCTCAATTTTATGTCTATTTAGGATACAAGGTTCAATTTTTTTCCACTAACCATGGTTTCAATTTTTTTGGTAGGTTTAGATTGAAATGAAAAATTCAAAAAAGCTACAAAGAATGCAAAAAAAACCTAAATTAATCACTAATTAGCAAAAAAAATTAGAAAAAAATGCAAAGAACACATACCTGGAACACA
This sequence comes from Sequoia sempervirens, assembly GCA_007258455.2. Taxonomy (NCBI): domain Eukaryota; kingdom Viridiplantae; phylum Streptophyta; class Pinopsida; order Cupressales; family Cupressaceae; genus Sequoia; species Sequoia sempervirens. The sequence continues at coordinate 845,694,406 of VDFB02271358.1, forward strand.
CCAGAGGTCGCTGCTCAACTAGTATCATCGTGAAAATGAGGTAGGGTTCAGGTTATATAATCCTCAACAAAATAGATATCCATTTGTAATGGATATTTGTTTATAATGAATATCCATTATAAACGGATATTCGTTTCTTTCTAGTGTATTGATATATTTTGAAGAGGCTTTAAATCTAATGTAGTTGATAATATCTGTTTGCTATGTATTCTGAATAAATAATAAATTTATTATGTATAAATATATCATAAGATATTTCATATATACTATATATTATATAATATTTATTACATAATATAATTAATACATAGTCTCCCTTTGAAGTCTCCATCTCCCTCTCAAGTCTTTAATATATATATTTAATCATTATATATTGAAGAGAGGGAGAGAGAGAAAGACCTGAGAGGGATAGAGAGAAAGACCTGAGGGGGAGGGAGAGGGGGAAGAGAAAGACCTGAAAGGGAGGGAGGGGAGAGGGAGAGGGAGGTGGGAGAAGGGAGGGAGGGGAGGTGGGAGGAGGGGAGAGAGAGGGAGAGGGAGGGAGGGAGAGGGGGAGGGGAGGAGGGAGAGGGGGAGAGAGAGAATGGGAGAGGTATAAGAGGGGGGAGGTGTGGGAGCGTGGGGGGAGATGGAGTGAGGGAAATTGGGGAGTGGAGAGAGAGGGAGAGGGAGAGGGAGAGAGAGAGAGAGAGAGAGAGAGGGGAGAGAGAGAGAGGAGAGAGGAGGGAGGGAGGGAGAATGGGATAGAGGGGAGTGGGGAAAGGGATAGAGGAGGGAGAGGGAGAGGGAGGGGGAGAGAGGAGAGAGGGAAAGGGAGAGAGGAGAGAAAGAGAGGAAGAGAGAGGAGGGAGGGGGGAGGGGAGGGAGGAGGAGAGAGAGAGAGGGAGAGGGAGGGAGAGGGAGAGGGAGGGAGGGAGGAGAGAGAGAGGAGGGAGAGGGAGGGAGGAGGGAGGTATGAGAGGGAGAGGGAGGGGGAGAGGGAGAGGGAGAGGAGAGGGAGAGGGAGAGGGGAGGGAGAGGGAGAGGGAGGGAGGGGGAGAGGGAGATGGAGGAGAGAGAGAGGGAGAGATGGAGGGAGAGAGAGAGGGAGAGAGAGAGGGAGATAGAGATAGGGAGAGGGAAATACTTGAGAGGGAGAGAGGGAGAGAGGGAGAGTGGGAGAGAGGGAGAGAGAGAGGAAGAGGGAGACAAAGATAGAGACACAAAAACAAAGACAAAGACAGAGATAGATAGATAGATAGCGAGATAGATAAAGAGACAGAGGTAGAGACAGAGACAAAGATAGAGACAAAAACATACAGACAAAGAGAAATAGGGAAAGAGAGTGGGAGAGAGGGAGAGAGTTTGTGAGAGAGAGGGAGAGTGGGAGAGAGAGAGGGATAGTGGGAGAGAGGGAGAGAGAGATAGAGGGAAAGAGAGACATGGAGACATGGAGAGTGGGAGACAAGGAAAGGGAGAGTGGGAGAGAGAGAGAGAGAGGGAGAGTGGGTGAGAGGGAGGGAGAGTGGGAAGGAGAGATAGAGGGGGAGAGAGAGGGAGAGTGGAAGAGAATGAGAGAGAGAGGGAGAGAGGTGTTGCCAAAACAAGGACAAACAACTAAGAGGGGGGTGAATTAGTTGTCATAGAAAATTAAAATTCAATTAACTTTTCACAATTATCTTAACTTAATCTTTGATCTGATGAACAAACAATTAGAATGCCAAAAACACAGACAACAACAAGATTTTTTTGCATGGAAACCCTGTTAGGGGAAAAACCATGGTGGATGTTAGTCCAAAAGATTATACCCTATTAGAAGTATAATGAAAAGTAAAAAGGGAAATGTGCATGCATTCAGGCTCACTACCTAGAGGTCACTGCTTAATTACAAAAGGGCTCACTACCCAATAGATAATGGATTAGATCCATAGGGATTTGAACTGATAGAATAGCTTCTGCAAAAGCTAGATTATAGTTCCAATTAAGCACAGTAAAAATCTCTTCACACTTCACTCTTTTTCTTCACTCTTTGTTCTGCCTTCAAATGATCTAAAAAATATTCACACACTTATAGCATAAATACACGTGCACATGCACCTTTCATTTCTCAAAAAACCTTGCGTATATATCCACTATATAGATTTACATCAATAACATAGTTGGCCAAAGAATACAAAATGTATTTTATAATATTTGCAATGTCGGTTCAACATTACAAATAAATCTTCAATGTGGATCAAACATCATCAGCCAAGATAAGGATAAGATCAAAGACAACATCCTCGAGCATTCCAAGCATTTAAATTTGAACTCCAAAAATTTCCAACACGTTACCATCAAGATGTCGGCCAAGAACAAGAGAAACCAAACATGCCAAAGAAAATTTTTGAACACGAGCACATCGATCAATGCAGAGAAGTGATAATGATAGAGAACATACTAGAAGCATCCATGAGCACCAAGAAACAACAGAGAAACATCCCCAGCAGGTAAAATCACCTGAATCATACAAACTTCAATCATGAACACTATCAAAGACCATAGAAACACTGTTATAACACATATTCCCACAGCTTTCACAAATACTCATGCGGACCTCTGAAACTTCCAATGGATGATCTAGAAACTCTCAATAGTAAACCCTTTAGTCCACAGCAGCTGAACTTTCATGTATAGAACAAGCACCTTCACGACCTTGACTGATCCACAAGATGTCTGAAACTATTTCTTTTACAATTTTCTCAATATCCTCAACATATACAACCTTCAACAACTTCCATGCTAATAGTGTTGACATCAATGACAACCACATATCAGTAGCACAATGTTAGTTCCCAAAAATCTTGCCCTTTGTCATTGATGGTAACACATGATGTGAAAAATACTATCAATCCAAAACTTCAATCCACAACTCATCTTCTCCTGTACAAGACTCTTCTTCTCCTTAGACAACAAGAATTTTTCACATTACTCTTCTCCCCCTTTGACATCAATGGCAAAGGTAAATAGTACCTTTCCACATACTCACTCTAAACCACATATTTGCACATTTGACTACTCCCCCTGAGTAGTAGCCACAAAAACATCAATCCAGATCAGGATATGACAATAATACATACACGGATTGATGCATGAAAAATGCATCTTTTAGTTTTTTATCAAGAGGGGTGATTACCCCTAGGCACCCCCTCTGAGATACTCAAAAGTATCCTTCAGTAATGGCTTAATGAAGATATCTGCAATCTATTCTTTTGTGGGAACATACTCCAGTCAGACTTCATTCTCATTCACTTTCTCCCTTAAGAAATGGAACTTGATTGATATGTTCTTAGTCTTTGAGTGTAGTACTGGATTCTTTGATATGTTGATTGCACTCGAGTTATCCCGGTATATGGCAATAGGTTCATCATATTCTATCCTGATATCTCTTAGCATTTGTTTCATCCACATCACCTGTGTGCAGTTATTACCAACAGCAATATACTCATCTTCAGTAGTAGATAAAGAAATATAATTCTATTTTTTGCTCAACCAAGACACCAACTACTTCCCTAGGAAGAATGCACCACCACCAGTACTCTTTCTATCATCTACATCTCCTTCCTAGTCAACATCAGTATATATATTTAGAATAAGATCATCATCCTTTGGACACCAAAGCCCAAAATCAATTGTTCCCTTCAGATACCTAAAGATTCTCTTCACTACAGTCACATGAGACTCTTTTGGATTAGACTGAAATCTAGCAACTATACATACAACATTTATAATATTTGGCCTAGTTTGAGTTAGATAGAGAAATCCTACAATCATTGACCTATATCTTATTTGATTAGCTTTGGGAGAGTCATCATTCTATGTTAGCTTACATCCAGTTTACCATGGCAGTACCAACAGGTTTTGAGTCATCCATACCAAACTTCTTTAATAGTTATTTCACATACTTGGACTGTGATATGAAGATCTCATTGTCTAACTGAGTGAATTGTAATCCCAAAAATAATTTCATCTCTCCAATCATGCTCATCTCAAATTCACTCTTCATTTGATCAGTAAACTTCATACATAGGTTATCATCTCCTCCAAAAATGATGTCATCAACAAAAACTTCAATAATCAACTTTGTCATGATCTAATTTAAAGTACAAGTTGCTATCAACAGTACCTTTGTTGCATCCAAGCTTTAGCAAATATTTTTCCAATCTAGCATACCAAGCTCTAGGGGCTTGCTTTAGTGCATATAAATATTTCTTTAACTGGAAGACCATATCTAGTTTGTTAGTCAGTTGGAATCCATTAGCCTGTTCTACGTAGACTTCTTCTAGTTCTCCATTCAGAAAGGAAGATTTCACATCCATCTGATAGACCTTATAGTTCTTGTATGCAGCATAAGCAAGAAACAATCTTACCGCTTCTATTCTTGAAACAGGGGAAAAATTCTCTTCAAAATCAATTCCTTCCATTAGTGAGTATCCTTTGCAGACTAGTCTTGCTTTGTTTCTGACAACTTCACCTTGTTCATTTAGCTTATTCCTTAAGACCCATTTGGTGCCAATCACATTCTTATCTTTGGGTCTAGGAACAAGTACCCATGTGTTGTTCTTTTCAATTTGCATCAGCTCTTCTTTCATGGCTTCCATCCAATACTCATCATTGAAGGCTTCTTGGACATTTTTGGGTTCAATCTGAGAGATTAGGCAATATTCTTCTGCAATCTTTCTTCTAGTTTGCACACGCTTATTCTTCTCTCCTATAATTTTATTTTCAAAATGATTTAATCTTACATACCTTGGAACATTTGGATTCTATTGCACATCTAGTTCTTTTGCTCTTTCTTCTGCACTTACACTTGTCTCAGCTTCCTAACTGTCTTGATTTATCAGAACAGTTTGAGGTTGTCTTACCAGAACATATGGCATGATATGAAGTTGATTTTGTGTCTGAATACCTTTTCCTTTATTTGTATTGTCTTCATCTGAATCATAGCCATTGCATATGGATGATTTACCAAGTCCTCATCAACTTTGACATTTGTACTCTCAACCATCTTCTTCAATCTTTTGTTGAAACACCGGTATGCTTTACTCTTGGTAGAGTATCCTAAGAAGATTCCTTCATCACTTCTTGCTTCAAACTTGCCTATATCATCATCTCTTCTAATGTAGCACTTACTTCCAAAAATCTTAAAGTATTTGATAGTAGGCTTATGTCCAAACCACAATTCATAAGGAGTCTTACTAGAGTCACAATTCACATTTACCTGGTTCAATGTGTATACAACAGTACTTACAGCTTCACTCCAGTAGGTATCAGGCACATTCCCTTCTAGCATCATTGTTCTAGCAACATCCAGAATGGTTTTATTCTTTTTCTCTGCAATGCCATTTTGTTGAGGGGTTTAGGGAGCAGATAGTTGTCTTCTGATTCCATTTTCTTCACAAAAAGAATTAAATTCCCTGGAGGTTAACTCACCACCTCTGTCTGACCTTAAACATTTTATCTTCAAACCTTTCTCATTTTCTATCATTGCTTTGAAATTTTTAAACTTCCCAAATGCTTCACATTTTTTTCTTAGAAAAGTAACCCATATCATTCTAGAATAATCATCAATGATCAGCATAAAGTACCTTTCACCATGAACAATTCTTACTCTAGAAGGACCACATAGATCTGTGTGTATCATCTCCAGTAATCCACTTGTATGATATTGCTTTCTTCAGGAGGTTCTTGTTTGTTTTCCCATTTGACACTCTTTGCAGATTATGTTAGCAGGCTTTGCTATCTTATATAGATCTCTAACTGCTTTGTAAGAACTTATTTTGATAATATTATCAAAGTTTACATGACACAATCTTCTATACCACATCCAAATCTCATCTACTTGTGCAATCAAGCAACTTTCTTTAGCAACAGTCAATGAAAAATATTACCTTTTGCCTGTTTACCTGAGGCAATTAGGTTTCTAGAACTTCCATATATTTTGCATCTTCCATCTCTGAATTGAAGATCACAACCCTTATGCACCATTTGTCTGACACTCAACAAATTTTTTTTTAAGCCTTCAACATAGATAACATCGTCAATGTTGTGGTTGCCACCAAGATAGATAGACCCTCTACCATGAATCTCACAGGAATTGTTATCACCAAATCTTACAATCCCGCCATCATACTTTTCTAGACTTGCAAATTTTTCCTTATCACTAGTCATGTGATGTGAACATCCACTATCAATGACCCACTCATCCTTTTCTTCTATACAGGCTGCAAGATATTTTTCAACTATAGTAGACTCAGTGGCTTCCGGATTACTCTCCTTAAGGGAAATTAACACCCATCCATCTCCATTTTCTTCAAGATCATCATTTGATTCATATTCTTCAGTAAAATAGCATTTCTTTTAAAATTTTTGTTTGTTGGGCTTAGGTCTAGGGATTCTATTAGGACACCTTGATGAAAAATGACCTATTTTATTGCATAAAAAACATATAAGAGGAAATTTTCCTTCATGCTTACCTTTTCCTCTACCTTCTCTTCTTGCAATAATTGCTTCTAGCTCTTCTACCTCTCTTTCTTGATCTTCAAGTTGTTTCATATCTTTCTCATATTTGTACATCCTTCTGGAACTCTCACCTAGTTCATATCTTGACATGCTTCTCCTGGATACAGTAGCCTTGAATGTAGTCTCGGTCTTAGGAACAAATTCACTCAACTCAAAAGCAGCTAACTTACCAACCAATGTGTCTCTTGTCAGATTCGTCACAAATTTGGTTTCTTCAATTGCATGAGCCTTCAACTTGTAGGAGGGATGTAATGATTTGAGTACCTTAGCCATAATTTAATCTTCATGAAGGACACCACCAACACATTTGATGCCCATCACTATTTCATTCACTTTCTGCATAAAGGAAGAGATATTCTCATCTTCACCCATCTGCAGTCTCTCATACTTGCCTTTTAAACTTTGCAGCTTGGCCATCTTCACATGTACATCTCCTTCATACAAGGTCTCCAACTCTGTCAACATTTCACGCATTTTCTTCAAACCTAACATATTTGTCATCTCTGAATCTGTCAGAGGGCTTAGCAAATCTTCCATAGGCTAGACATTACTCTCAGTATCTTTCTTCTCATCAACAGTGGAAGGACCATTTGTAGGGATAACATACAAATTCTTTGTGATCAACCAATAGGGTTCACCAATGCACTTCAAATGAAACTCCATTCTCGTCTTCCACAATGAATAATTGGTTCCATAAAATTTGGGGTTGTCCTTGTATGTTGCCATTTCGTATCACCTCAAGCTTTTAAACTTCTTTCAGAGGAACCTGCCTTGATACCAATTGTTGGAAAAACAAGGACAAACAACTGAGAGGGGGGGTGAATCATTTATCATGGAAAATTAAACTTCAATTAACTTTTCACACTTATCTTAACTTAATATCTGATCTGATGAACAAACAATTAGAATACCAGAAACACAAACAAGACCAAGATTTTTTTGCATGGAAACCCTATTAGGGGAAAAACCACAGTGGATGTTAGTCCACAAGAATATACCCTGTTAGAAGTATAATGGAAAGTAAAAATGGGAATGCACATGCATTTAGGCTCACTTCCTAGAGCTCACTACTCAATTAAAAAAAGGCTCACTACCCAATAGATAATGGATTAGATCCACAGGGATTTGAACTGATAGAATAGCTTCTCCAAAAGCCAAAGTACAGTTTCAATTAAGCACAGTAAAACTCTCTTCAGACTTCACTCTTTTTCTTCACTCTTTGCTCTGACTTCAAATGATCTGAACAATATTCACACATGCACAGACACCTTTCTTTGCTCAAACAACCTTTCTTATATATCTGCTATATGGATTTACAACAATAACATAGTTGGCCAGAGAATACAAAATGTATTTTACAATATTTGCAATTTCGGCTCAATATTACAAATAAATATTCAATGTGGATCAAACATTATCAACCAAGATAAGATAAGATCAAAGAAAACATCCTTGAGTGCACCAAGCATTTAAATTTGAACTCCAAAAATCCACAACATGTTACCATCAACATGTCGGCCAAGAACAAGAGAAATCGAACATGCCAAAGAAAATATTTGACCACGAGCACACCGATCAATGTGAAGAAGTGACAATGATAGAGAACATACTAGAAGCATCCATGAGCACCAAAAAACAATAGAGAAACATCTGCAATAGGTAAAATCACCAGAATCATACAGGCTTCAATCAAGAACACTGTTAGAACACAAATTCCTACAACTTTCACAAATACTCATGTAGACCTCTGAAACTTTCGGTGGATGATCTAGAAACTCTCAATAGTAAACCCTTTAGTCCATAGTAGATGAAATTTCATGTATAGAACAAGACACCTTCACGACCTTGACTGATCCATAGGCTGTCTGAAACTATTTCTTTTACAATTTTCTCAATATCCTCGACATATACAACCTTCAACAACTTCCATGCTAATAGTGTTGACATCAATGACAACCACATATGAGGAGCACAAGGTTAGTTCCCAACAAGAGAGAAAGACCTGAGAGGGAGAGAGGGAGAGAGAGAGAGAGAGAGAGGGAGAGAGAGAGAGGGGGGGAGGGAGGGAGGGAGGGAGAGAGAGAGGGAGACCGAGAGAGGGACTAAGAGAGAGAGGGACTAATGGAAAGAGAGTGGGAGAGAGGGATAGAGATTGTGTGAGAGAGAGGGAGAGTGGGAGAGAGAGGGAGGGAGGGAGAGAGAGAGGGAGAGTGGGAGAGAGAGTGTGTCTGTAAGATAGAGAAGGAGAGAGAAAGGGAGAGAGGGAAAATGGGAGAGAGAGTGTGTGAGATAGAGAGAGGGAGAGTGGGAGAGAGAGAAGGAGAGTGGGAGAGAGAGGGAGAGGTAGAGTGGGAGAGAGAGAGGGGAGTGAGAGGAGGAGAGAGAGAGAGAGAGAGAGAGAGAGAGAGAGAGAGAGAGAGAGAGAGAGAGAGAGAGATAGAGGGAGGGAGGGAGGGAGGGAGGGAGGAGGAGGGAAGACCTGATAGGAGAGAGGAGAGAGAGAGGGGGAAGGAGGGAGGGGGGAAATACTTGAGAGGGAGAGTGGGACAGAGAGAGAGGGAGAGTGGGACATAGAGAGAGTGAGAGAGTGGGATAGAGAGAGTGGGATAGAGAGAGGGAGTGGGAGAGAGGGAGAGAGTGAGAGGGAGAGTTGGAGAGAGAGAGAGGAGAGTGGGAGAGAGAAAGGGAGAGAGGGAAAGAGTGAGAGAGTGGGAGAGAGGGAGAGTGGGAGAGGGAGAGAGAGAGATGTTAGGAATTGTATGCAGAAAATATCAGTTAAATGCAAATAAAGATTAAACAAAAGAATGAAAAACACAAAGATAATAATAGCAAGAGATAATATTTAACGTGGTTCACCCAAACTCGGGCTACATCCACCAACAGAGAGTCAAATATTATTTTCTAGTAAATCAAACTGATTACAACCATAAATCCTTGTAACTCAATACCACTGCAAATGCTACAATACAATATCAATGGAAACCCTAACCCTTAGCCTTTTATCAAGACTTATGTTGGTTACAAAATAGGGTTTTTTATGTCGTCCAATAGAAAAATAATGCCTAACGCCATTATAAAATAATAAAAAATTGTGAGAGGTTTCAGGGGTACTACCCCCGAGCCCTTGCAGGGGCGTTGCCCCTCGACCCTGCCCTGTATTGTGATAGGGAGTGCACTAGGGGTGCTACCCCCAAACCCCCATTAAATAATTTGGG
>VDFB02271358.1:845704180-846020767 GCA_007258455.2 Sequoia sempervirens
ATATATTATATTATTTATAATATAATATTTTATAATAATATTATATTATATTATATTATATTATATTATATATCAATATATATTGATATATAACAAATATATATATCATAACAAATAATAATTCTTTAAACTAAAGTAAATGGATATCCATTTTATTTGTTATAGGTCATAATGATAGAAGCAACAATATATAGTTATATATATAATATATATTAATGTAATATCAATATATAACATATATTAATGTAATATTAATATATATTAGTGTAATATTAATATATATTATATATTAATATATATAATATTATATTAATATATATAATATTATATTAATATATAGTATATATATAATAAATATACATAATAAATTAATATAAAGTAAATAGATATCCATTATAAATGGATATCCATTAATTTTGCTATAGGTTCTAAGGTCGCAGCTACTCATGCAAGACATAACGGATATTTGTTTCAAAATGGATTTCCTTTGATTAGTTATATAAAAAAAAGGGACTGTTTTGAGTATTTCAACAATCCCTACATTCTTTCTTTCGCAAAATTCTCATGATTACTATCTGTATCTAACAAAATTATGCTTTTGGAAGATTCTCTTACACTTTTTTTGCAATTAAAATCATTTGTGTGTGCTTTTTTGTTTGTACAATGGGGAACAACAATCATTGGAAGAGAAAAGGTAAAAGGAAACTAACAACAGATGAAATTGAAGCATATAGAACAAAAGATAGAGAAAGTCATAGGAAAAGAAGACAAGGTATGAAAAATATTTGAATTGAAGCTTCTTATGTATCGTTAAATGTTAATTCAAGTGAAGATGGAATAGAAATTGGAAATATTGAACATCATAATGAAATTGAAAATGAAAACAATTAAATTGAAAATGTGGAAATTGAAAATGAAAATGTGAACAACATTGAGAATGAAAATGTTGTTGAAAATGTTATTGAAAATAAAATTGTAATTGAAAATGAAAATGCTGTGAAAAATGAAATTGTTATTGAAAATGAAAATGTTGTTGAAAATGAAATTGTTATTGAAAATGTTGAAAATATTGAAAATAGTGAGAATGAAAATGTTAATAACATTGAACTTGAAAATGAAAATGTTGATAACATTGAAAATGTTGAAAATGAACCTTATGCAACACCTAATTACAAGAGGACCCCTAAATGGTTGGTTGAAATAGATGAGAACATAATTGATAATCTTTAAGGAAAAAGGTCACAGTGAATGATTTGTTTGTGGGCTACCAAAATATTCAATTAATACTTTTCCGATAAGACATTAACCGAACAATGTCAACTTTTTGTGCAATTACTTAAGATTTACAAAATGAGATCATTATTAAAAAATTGAAGATTTGTGTCACAAAAAAATCAGAAAAAATTGTATTATTGTAAAAAATATTTTTAATGATCTAACCTCTATTGGAAAGACTACTAAGGAAAAAGATAAAAGGGTTGCTCGTAGAGTGATCACAACCTCACTAGTAAGCCATCATTTGAGAAAGGATCATTTAATCAAATAAACTTGTATTGAACTTAAATTGTAAAACATTGAATATATCACTCTCAAGAAGAGGAAGACTCGATAGTCCTCTTCAAAATGATACGTGGGATTTTAGTGGGAGGCGTCCACATGTTGATAAGAAGCTAACCGATAATGTAAAGATGCAAATTGAACAATTTTGGAACTCTCACTCTAGAGTATCACCAAATGTAAAGGATTTTTTAAAGTTACGAATTGGAAATCGAGATCATACATTGCATCCTAAACATTTATTGGAATGTAGCCAAACAATTTTTTCAAGAACATCCAAATTTGTAAATCTCACAAAAGGCTTTTGAGTCTTGCAAGCCATTTTATTGTGTACCTATTAATGTTCTTAAAACATGTTGTAAATACCATGTTGATTTTTCAATGTATCATGAATTATTATGCCATATTCGTTCTACTATGCATACTAACGAGATATTGCAAGAGTGCCATGTAGTGCAACTTCCCAAGTCATCCAGGGAGTTTTTAGATTTATTTTTATGCAATAGCGGTGATGGTTTCTTATTTTATAGAAATCATTATTTAAATGAAACGTGTAAATGAAATGTGGTGGTTTATCGAATTTTGTAACATGCTTTCATGGGGGAAGCGATCATGATTTTAGTAGCAAGATTGTTGAGAAAAAGAGGTTTGAGATAGTCAAATACACATTGAAGAGTGGGGGCGAGGGTTCTAGATGCGATTTGGTTGCAAGAGAAGTAAGTATTGCTGATTTTATTTCTGATTTTAAGAAAATATTTTCTATAAGTATGCAAGGCATAGCCACAGGTCGCACTAGTTGGATCAGAGATTTAGGATGTGTAAGGACTCTTTCCCCATTGGAACTATTATATTTGTAGTTGGTTTTTTTCAAAATTACACATTGCAATCACAAAATGAAGTTCAATAACAATATTATAATTCCATTCAAATTGCTATTTTTGTCCATATAACATATAGACATGCCCCTACTAATATAGAAGAGGACAGGAAGATAATCATGAAGTACCATTTGTACAAAATTGTTTTGAAAACTTTTTTGAGTTCTTGTAGGAAAAATGAATTGCAATGGGTCAACATCTGATTTGGTGGGATAATTGCATAGAGAAATTCAAGAGTGCTCACATGTTTTATTGGTTGAGTAGGATGCATATAGAGATGGGTGTACCACATATTTGGAGTTTTTTCAAAGTTGGGCATGGAAAAGGTGAGCATGATGGCATGAATGCATGTGTGAAGAGAGCTTTGGTTAAGGAACAAATGAAGATCAAAGGTGGTGCAACATTTAGTGATGCACGTTCTATTGTTGATTAGTGTACTTATGCACTATCACAAGGAGGGACATTTTATTCACAAGTGTGTAGGTTCTTTTGATTGGTTGAGAGAACAATAGGAGACAAGTTGGAATGACAAACAATTAGAGATTCTTCAAAGATGCATTCATTTTGAAGCTCAAATGTAGGTGCATGGACCATATGGACACAGGAGATGGCTTATTTTTGTCAGAATTGTATTCAGTGTGATTGGGATCAATGTGAGTCAAGTGAGTGGGTAGATACATGGATTCCATAGTACCTAACCCCTTTATCTATAGCACAATCCTCGTTAGATGTAATGGAAATTTCACTTGACTGCGACCATCTTTTAGATCTTGTACAGCTAGGACATGTCTATGTAGTTGTAGCACCATGGGGGAATGAAGAGGGATCATAATATTGGCTGGAACGATGTGTATAGGGAAAGGAAAAGCTAACACAACCAATAACAGATGATGATGGGTTTATGTATCCTATAGGTTCAGTTGTTGTTTCTCAAACTTGGTTGCATTACCATTTCATCATCATTTAGGTTGTTTAGAATAATATAGATTTGTTATTCTATGCATCTTTTTATTTTTCATTACCATTTCATTATCATTTAGGTTGTTTAGTATAGTATAGATTTGTTATTATAAGTATATTCAGATGTTGATAAAAAACTTATGATCATACAAGTTCAGTTATTGTTTCTGGAACTTGGTTACGAACATATATAATTAGAAAGAACTATATACCTACATTTGAATACTATGAGAAACACAAAACCATTCTCATGTATTCACACCTTTTTATAGCAACAAATGCTAAGTTATTGATACATCATGCTAGAGAAAAAATAAAGGAACTATGGACACTTATTAGTGTTGATCATGAAGCATTACTAGAAAATTTGAAGGTAAGAGATGACCCTTCAAGCACACTTGAGTAGCAGATCATTTGTTGTATGGGATAGGTATGATATTGTTCATCACATTTTGATATTGTTTATCTACTAAGGTTCACTATTTAGGTTGTTTAGAATAATATAGATTTGTTATTCTAAGCATCTTTTCTAGTTTGCATTACCAATTCATCATCATTTAGGTTGTTTAGAATAATATAGATTTGTTAGTCTAAGCATCTTTTCTATTGTGACCATATATATTTGTCATTCAAAGTATATTGAAATGTTCTTGGCATGATTGATTATGCAGCTGCTACAACAACAACCAAATATGATCCTTTGGTAGAGGTATGTGAAAAATTAGAATAATATAGATCTTTTATTCTAAGCATCATTTCTAGTTTTCATTACCAATTCATCATCATTTAGGTTATTTAGAATAATATATATTTGTTAGTCTAAGCATCTTTTATATTGTGACCATATAGATTTGTCATTCAAAGTATATTGCAATGTTCTTGGCACGATTGATCATGGAGTTGTTGCAACAATACACAGCTTTGATCCTTTGGAAGAGGATTAGAATAATATAGATTTTTTATTCTAAGCATATTTTCTAGTTTTCATTACCAATTCATCATCATTTAGGTTGTTTAGAATTATATAATATTTTAGTCTTAGCATCTTTTCTATTGTGACCATATAGATTTTTCATTCGAAGTATATTGTGATGTTCCTAGCATGATTGATCATGGAGCTACTGCAATAATAGCCAGTTTTGATCCTTTGGCAAAGGTATGCGATAGATTAAAATAATATAGATTTGTTATTCTAAGCATCTTTTCTAGTTTACATTACCATTTCATCATCATTTAGTTTGATTAGAATAATATAGATTTGTTATTCTAAGCATCTTTTCTGGTTTGCATTATCATTTAATCATCATTTAGGTTGATTATAATAATATAGATTTTTTATTCTAAGCATCTTTTTTGGTTTGCATTACCATTTCATCATCATTTAGGTTGATTAGAATAATATAGATTTGTTATTCTAAGCATCTTTTCTAGTTTGCATTACCATTTCATCATCATTTAGGTTGATTATAATAATATAGATTTGTTATTCTAAGCATCTTTTATACTGTGGTCATATAGATTTTGCATTCGAAGTATATTAAAATGTTTGTGGCACGATGGATCATGGAGTTGCTGCAATAATAGCCAACTCTGATCCTTTGGCAAAGGTTTGTGACAGATTAGTAAATTTGACATTATATTTGCTCTTCTATGGCCTATTATTGAATTTTTTAGTGATACCTGTACATAGTTTAACTGCTACCTTGATGGATTGTATAGGTGCTTATCACTCCAAAACATTGTGTTATTGTTGTGGAAGAGTGTGTCGACCATGAAGGCAACACGTGACCTATACTGGGAAATGACTATGTATTAAGGTCGTTTGTTGTATGCCTACATAGAATTTTGTAAATCCTATATTTCATAGCAATTCTTGAATGATAATATCATGTGTATTGTGTATACTTTACGTGTATTCAAGTGTATACTTTACAACTTACGTGTATATTTTGTGACTTATGAGTATTCCAATGTATACTTTACGGCCTACATTTTTTCATGTGTATAATTTGTATTCATGTGTGCAATTCATCACTTAAGTGTATTTGAGTAAATGAGTCACTTATTCACTTACTCACGAGGAGCAGAACAAACCCTAAACCCCTTTGCACCTTTACATTGCATCCATCTGACCCTTTTTCCATCAACTAAAAACTCAACACCATAGGTAAACGCCTTAGAGTTATCAAAAACTAAGAGAGGTTATTTTAGAGGGGCCCTACGTGATCCCGTAGACTTAGATGGATTATTTCTATATGACAAGATTTCTGAGTAATAGCTCATCAAAGATTATTGTCTTTAAGCACTTTGGACTCTTAAGGGAAATAGTTGGTCCAATATAGCACAGAGTGATTCGATGTGTTTAAGTGAAAAAGAGGACCATTCCTAGCATAAACGAACCCATTTGGATGTGTTGGAACAGTTTGTTTGGTCATACAAGTTCAAGAACAAAATTTGCACCACTTTGCAACTTTACACTACTTGCATTAATAACTTTTTCCTTAACTAAAAACTCATCACTATAGGAAAATGCCTCCAAGATATAAAAAATCAAGAGAGGATATTGTAGAGAGTCCCAACACAATCCCGTAGCTTTAGACGGAGAGTCTGTAAGCATCAGGATCTCTGAGTAATAGCCTGTTAAAGATTGTTGTTTTTTTGCACTTTGAACTCTTAAGGGGTCGAGTCGGTTGAACGTAGCTCAGAGTGATTCATCATGTTTGGGTGTGAAATATGACCATGCCTATTGTAAACGTACCCATCCAGGTGTGTTGGAATAGTCTATTTGGTCGTACTAGTTGTAGAACAAAAGTTGCACCACTTTGTAACTTTACACTACTTGCATTTGACAACTTTTTCCTCAACTGAAAACTTGTCACCACAAGAAAAATCCTTTGAGATAGAAAAAACCAAGAGATTTTATTGTAGAGGGTCCCAACACAATCTTGTAGCCTTAGAAAAAGAGTCTGTAAGCATCACGACCTCTGAGTAATAGCCCGTCAAAGATTGTTGTCTTTTTGCACTTTGGACTCTTAAGGGATCGAGCTAGTTGAACATAGATCAGAGTGATTTGGCTTGTTTGGGTGAAAAAATGGACCATGAATAGCATAAACATACCCATCTAGATGTGTTGGAACAATATTTTTGGTGGTATGAGTTGCAAAATAAAAGTTGCACCACTTTGCAACTTTACATTGCTTGCATTTGACAACTTTTTCCTCAACTAAAAATTTTTCACCATGAGAAACCATCTCCAAGATAGAAAAAATTGAGAGAGGTTGTTATAGAGGGTCCCAACATGATTTTGTAGCCTCAAAAGGAGATTTTTTAAGCATCATGGCCTCCGAGTAATAGCTCGTCAAAGATTGTTGTCTTTTTGCACTTTGGCCTCTTAAGGGATTGAGCTGGTTGAACATAGCTCAGAGTGGTTCGGTGTGTTTGGGTGCAAAATAGGACCATTCCTAGCATAAACATACCCATCTGGAGATGTTGGAACAATCCATTTAGTGGTACAAGTTGCAAAACAAAATTTTTGCCACTTTGCAACTTTACACTACTTGTATCTGACAACTTTTTCCTCAACTAAAAACTCGTCACCATAGGAAAATTCCTCTGAAATAGAAAAAATAGATAGAATTTATTGTATAGGGTCCCAACATGATTTCGTATCCTTAAACAGAGATTTTGTAAGCATCACAGCCTTCAAGTAATAGTCTGTCAAAGATTGTTGCCTTTTTGCACTTTGGACTCTTAAGGGATCGAGCTGATTGAACATAGCTCAGAGTGATTCAGCGTCTTTGGGTGTAAAATAGGACCATTAATAGCATAAACATACCCATTCAGATGTTTTGGAACATCTCGTTTGGTCGTACAAGTTTTAGAACAAAAGTTGCACCACTTTTCAACTTTACACTGTTTGCATCTAACAACTTTTTCCTCAACTAAAAAGTTGTCACCATGGAAAAATGCCTCTAAGATAGAAAAAAACTAAGAGAGGTTATTGTAGAGAGTCCCAACATGATCTCATAGCCTCAAAAAAATAGTTTTTTAAGTGTCACGACCTCCAAGTAATAGCCCATCAAAGATCACTACCTTTTTGCACTTTGGAATCTTAAGGAATATCATTGATCCAATGTAGCTCTAACTATTTCAGCATTTTTGGGTTTGAAATAGGACCATGCATACCCTAAACATACCCATCCACATGCATTGGAATTTTTTTTTAGAGTAAACTAACCTTCTTTTCATTGACGATAAAATCTTCTTCTTATTTTTTCATTCCTTTTGTAAGTGGTTAATTTTAGTCTTCAGTTGTTTTTCTCCAATTTCAATTCTTAGGACAATGAGATCCATTTGTTTGATAGATTTTTCAATGCTTAGGACAACAACTTCATTTTCTCAAATCCACCTTAACCATCATCTCTCACTTTATTTTCTTGCACAAATTCTTACCAAATACAAAGCTTCAATTGTGTTAGGTTGAATGGCATATATGACAACAATTGTGATATAGCAAGTTTGGTATGGGTCAAGGTTGATTGAAATATATGACAATATCAAATCAATTTTATTGCTTTTGTGCGAAGTGTGCATGAAGCCCATATAGTATGCCTAGTTTTCTTATTGATGCATTATGGTTAGCAACATTCATTGTTGTCTATTACGATAATACAAATTGCATGTGGAAGGTCAAATAACATGCATGTCATAGAGTTGTATTTGGTTTTTTAATGGTTGTATCACACTCATTTGGTTTATTTAATGGTTGCATCATGGTTGACTGATGTCTCAATTGTTGATCATGATTATTGTATAGATTTCACATGAACAATCTAATGAACATGTATCTTGTCAGTTGTAAGGACTTTGTTTGAAGGAAGCATCAAACCCCTATGGTTGAAAGATAGTAATTCTTATTCAAGATGATTTTATACCTTTTACATGTTATTAAGCTTGAATGAACATTGAGTGACATTGATTTTTATCAAAATGATTATATAACTTTTGAATGAACACTGTAATGACATATATTTCATTAAGTTGTATCCATTTGTTTTAAGTTTTTAATCAATCAAAAGAATCAATACCATAAGACTATCATAAGCTACTCTTTTCATGTTTTTTGCCTTGTCTATGAGACCACAATTCTTTGAGGCATATTTTCAAAAAATTCTTCTCAACAAATATTATACAATGCTTCTCATACCATTTTTCATTAATTTTAACTTCTTTTGAAATAAAAATCAGCTATCCACTTCATTATAGGAGTTCAAAAAATAAAATCATGTCAAATGTAAATTCATTCAACAGAGCTTGAAATCATGTGTATTCTCAAATTGAGTGTTTGATAAAAATGTGTTGGTAGACATGTATGAAAAAAGTGGTAAAATAGAAAAGGTAGTGAATTGTTTGAAAAAACTCCTCAAAGAAATGTGGTCTCATGAAATTTAATGTATGTGAACCTTAATATGAATGAACTCAAACATAGATGGATTACCAATTGTAATTCATAAGTTCTATTAAAATGTAATTTTCTTAATCTATAACATGTCATCAATCATAATTTTAAACCATTCTAAGATAATTATACATTCCATTTTGAAGATTCAAAGTAGAAAGACATGCACACGAGGAACAAATTAGATTGAATATCAATTCTTAAATATCAAAATGTACAATAATTATGTTTGTGCATATACAAAATTGGAATATATACCTACTTAGAACAAGTTTTACAAGAAGTTTTACAAATTATGGCATATATGCCATCCCAAGATCTATCAAACCCTAAGTACATATCAATCTATATCAAATCCTAATTCTATGTTGGACCATCAAAATTGAGCCTCCTCGATGAACTTAGTTGCTCTGAAGTTTCCTACACAATAACAATTCAAACCACAAATTAGATTAATTATGTGAATGGTTGACAAGATAGACTAGTAAGTATAAACTTATATACTATCATTTATAAAATATGAATTTAACATCAAAATAACTATACATGTACTATATTAGATCAATAATACAATTCTCGTTTACCTCAAGTCTTGCTCTCTTTTTTGCAAGATGATCTACATATGATTATCCCTTAGGAAAATTGAGAGTCCTTATATAGAGTAATGGTCTCACACTCGTCATAGTGTTGAGTCGAGCAGAGGACTATAGCAGGTAAAATAAAAATGGCACAAATTAACATAGAACTGTTGAAAAATAATCATACTTACTAAGAATATATCTACTCCTATCTAAACAAAAATATCTGCAATATAAAATAAACACATACTTGTGATGCTACGACACTAGATGGACTCATGGTCGATGAAGCGGCTAAAGTGGTTTCCTATATAAAAAATGACCAGAATGTAACACAATTTAAATGCACATGCACATATAATCATAATGTTGAGAATATAAAAATATATATATACCTGTCATGCAGCTTCATCCAATGGGTTAGGGTCAGTCAACATGGTTGTAAATGAACCAAGTTGTTGCATAAAAAGATAAGATTACATTAGACTATCAATCTATGTAGTACATATACTTAAACATGATAGATTTCAAAAATTGACATCTAAATAACAATTTAATTAATACCGTATATTGAGACCCTAGGCCAAATGAAATGGCTAACTATGTACCCTCCTGCACTTGGGACATATGCTCCTTCATCAACAACTGTTGAAGATTCCAGCACATAAACATATATTAGTACAAATATCTCTTATAAAATATGAAAGAATTTAGATAAAACACATTATGAAATTACTTTAAGTCTTACCGATGCTCCCACATCATCCTTGGTAGTCAATGTCTCTCCTAAAAATGGTCCAATTTATGATTTATCAACTCCTACATCTGACATATCATGAACCTCATAGTCATTCATGTCCATGGGAGCCTCTGTGGACCATCGGAGAGGACCCAAACATAAATTATTGCACATCATGTAGTAATCGGGCACACAAATATGTGTTGATGAGGATGGTGTACCAGTCAAAGCTGATGACGGTGTACTAGTTAGAGATGATGTAGTAGGTGCACCACCATCATGCTGGGATGTATCAGGTGCATCACCAAGATGTGATGCACCATCAAATGGTTGTGCAACATGATGGTGTTGCATAACCAAATAATCACTCAATGAATGTAAAGTATAAATGCTTTGAGTCCCTGCATCTAAAGAAATCTCAAGGTAAGGTTATGGAGTTGGGGCGGTAATAGGTGGAGCAGGATGAACTGGGGTGACTCGACATGCTCTAGGTCTATCCTGTGGCATCCCTCTACCAACACCCTAGAAATCTCGCATGTCAAAGTAATTGACATGCCTCCCTAGGAAAAACACTGCATATAATTTTACGAGAAAATACTAAGGCATGTCAAGATTGTTGTTGGGTGGTTTATCAAAAACCATCCGCCAATGTCTCCATAAATTATCTAATATGCATCTATTTGTGCACCATTTAATTGAAGATTTTGGCTTTCACACATTAACGGGTTGTCTTGTTCTGTGATCGATGAATAACTAGGCTAATTTGGCTTTGTCAATATCAAGTGCCCTCACCTCATCATATGATAACCCATCAGCATAAAATTTCCTTTGTTCATCTTGCCACTGTGCAAATCTATGTGTTGAATTGCAAAAGTTTCAACATTTTAAATGATTGTTTCTAAAGTGTTTTTCATGTATGATAGCTCAATGAGTGTCTCATAGATTCGACATGCATTTCTCAATTGATCAAAATTTCTATGAATAGATTTTTGTATTGTTGGCACATTTTGGTTTGGAAACAACAGTCGCGGTGAAGGAGGATTTGGAGGGTTTTCATCTTGTGCAGTGTTAGATTTTTCATGTTGAGCCGGTTGAATGTTTCATGTTGAGCAAGGTTGGGATCATCCATTTTAACCCTGCTAATTGATAAAAAAAATTCAAAATTAACAATGATTTTAAAGCTATAAAAACCTATCAAATATCCTATTTTTCACTAAAATTGACAAAAAAACAATGCAAAACTAATCAAAATTGAAGAAAAACATAAAAATCCAATAATACCTATCAAATTTGATTGATTTGAGCAAGAAGAGGAACCTACGAATGGATATGCAAGTTGCGAAGTTGAAAACCCATACGAACTCTACTAAAAATGAGCTTCCGATTTTTTGCTTTTCATTTTATAAAACAAGAAACTGATATTTGTTTCCTTTATGTAGGTTTTTTAATATATGGTCAGATCTGGGACCTGACCATATAGTTAAATTGGCGGTGTTTTTTGAAATGTAAGATATATCACTATTGGCGGTATAATATTATTATATAATATTATATTATAATATATTATATTATATATAACATATATTATATTATAATATTATATTATATTATATTATTATATAATATTATATTATTATTCCTTTTCCTTGAATGATGGCACACTCTGCAACTGCTCTAACAAATGCCACAAAAAAAATTAGGGTTTTTTCTTCTGAAACCCAGTCGCCTTCCCTCCATCCTGCTTCAGTATTAGCATACCAAGAAGATGCAAAGGTTTTTTTGCTAGGTCTAGATGCAACGTAGGTCACAGGGTTTAGAATTTCGATGGTGCAAATTGCTCAATCTTCCACATCTTTCCTAGTGATTGGCGTTGGTCCTTCAAAAATCAATCCACATCCTTCCTTTCCTGCGAATCAAGAAGGCGTTTCAAGTGGAAATGTGTCAAAACCTTGTGGCACAAAGTTCTCTCAACCAAACTATAAGTCTACACTAGATTTTGGGTGTATGGAGGTTGGTTCAACTTTTGTTCTGTCCTCTTTTCGCGATGGTAAAAACCAAAGCCCTCCATTCTCAGTCTATCTTTCTCCACGCACACCAAAAATTTGTCTAGATCTAGTGTTGCTAGTGATAGAGAGGTCTATTTACAATCCCATTCCCTAGTCTTTAGATTCACAAAGGTATGGCCAAAATTAAATGATCTTCATTCATGGATAAGCATGTATTGGAAAGACTATTTAGAAGAATAAATTAGTATTTATCCCTGTGGAAAAGGATTTTTTATACTGGAATTTGATTCAATAGTTTAGATAAAGAAATGATTCTTAATTTTGGGCCTTGGTTCTATGAAGGAGATTTCTTATGTATGAAACCTTGGTTCCCCTTATTCGATCATCGTATACACACTTTTTCTTCTTCCTTTTTGTGGGTTCATTTACCTTACCTTCCTTTACAGTTTTGGGAAATTGGCAATGGGTTAGGTAAGTATCACAGTATCTCAAAGCAAACAATCAATTATGAAAACTCGAATTTTGCTTGTCTTTGTGTTGAAATGGATGTTACAAAAGGGATTCTGACAGAGATTTTTCTCAAAGTTGGAAACAAACGATGGTGTCAACCAATAGACTACGAAAAAATTGCCTTCAGGTGCAGAAGATGTTTTACAACTAAAAATGCTACTGCACAATGTGGTAGAGGTCGAACAAAGGATCGTAGGTCATCCTGGTGGGACAGGGTGAAATCCCATCACTATGTAATCTCTCCCTCTAAGCATAATGATGTTATTCATTCCCCTATGTTTCAAGAAAACGTTCCAAACTTGCCTCATCTATCACAAGAGGTTGTGCCTGATAAAAAGTCGAAAGAGGATCTCACGGTGGCTTCTCCATCCCCCTTGGAGGAAATAGATTCACAACATAGGAATGAAATTTCTTATATTACTTTAGTTGTCAATGTTAATAATGCAAATTTGAAAGCGAAAAACAACATTGTTCCTCCTAAAATTGAACAAGAATGGAAAAAAGTGAAGAGTAGGAAAACACCGCCAGCAAAACTTAAGCATTCGTTGGCATTAAGGTCCTCTAAAAAAATAGAAAATATGTAACATATTTTGTAATCTGGGATCAATGCAAAATTTTTTCTAAAATATGTAATCTGGAGCTTTAAAGTAATGAAAGAGAGCTATCCTCTCTGATAGAAATTTGCCAATATATATATATATTATAAAATATTATATTATTATAAAATAATATAATATTATATTATATTATATTATATTATAATAAAATAATATAATATAATAAATTTAATATTATATTTAATATATTATAATATTATATAATATATTAATTAATATTGTATAAGT
Organism: Sequoia sempervirens; assembly: GCA_007258455.2. Classification (NCBI taxonomy): domain Eukaryota; kingdom Viridiplantae; phylum Streptophyta; class Pinopsida; order Cupressales; family Cupressaceae; genus Sequoia; species Sequoia sempervirens. Next base: position 845,717,712 of record VDFB02271358.1, read on the forward strand.
ATTATAATATATTAAATATATTATTATATAATATTAAATTAAAAAACATTATTATAAATATATATAATTATAATATATTATAATTTAATATCCAATGATAAATATATTAAAAAATATTAATATAAATATATTAAAAAATTATTATAATATACTAAATAAAAATATTGGTCGGCCCCAAACTCAACAAAATTTAAAAATCTGACCTATTAGAAATGGATATCCATTTCGGTTTAGTATTTGCTTTGGCAGTATGTACTTTCCACCCAAGCCTACAAAAAGTCAAAGTGGAATTTCATGTTTTTGGGCAAGTTAAAAATGGCTTTTTTTCACATCGCAACTTTTTGGACCCCCATGATCTTGCACAGACCCATAGACTTGGAATAGACAAAAGCCACAAAAAACTAGACTCTTTATCTATTCAAAGATTTGATAATGTAGTAAAATAACCGCTTGGTGTGATCACATTACCTATTATAGTTGGAAAGGCTACATTACAAAATCATATCCATGTTATGGCTCAAGAAATTTCATACAATCTTACTTTTGAAAGACCATGGATTCATGAAATGAATTCAATACCTTCAACTCTTCATTGTTTAATGAATTATGTTTATAACAACAAGGTTTATACAATCAAGTCCAACCCTAAACCAGAAAATTGTTTGCACACTGAGAAAGATAAGGAATGTCCTTTGAAAACATTGATACCAACTTCAAAAGTAGAACCTGTGCAAGAGGAACAAAAAGAGAACAATAATGAAAAGTCACAAAACTATTGGATGATGATTGGGGTTCATTAGATTTTACACCTACATTCATGGGAGAATACAAGATCATAACAAAAGAGTATGAAAAGTGGAAAGAACCAATGGTAATGTCAACACAAAATTAGAAAGAACCTATGAAATTATCTGCTTCAACCACTTTAGAAGAAGAAAAAATTACACAAAAAACTTTGATAAAGTTGATTATGAACAACCACCAAATCCAAAAGAAATGGAAAAGCTTTATGGAAGAGGTTACTAACTTTTGAAACAACTTGGTTTTAGTGGAAAAGGATGTGGTGCTAAAGAACAAGGTGTTTGTGTCCCTATAGAGCCGAACACACAAGAAACAACTAGGGTTCTTGGTTATTTTCCCTCAAAAGAAAAAAAAGCATCAAAAACATTTCACTCAATACCAAAACTATTACAAAAGATTCTTCTAAAACAACTTTAACCTTGGTGCATCGTGAACTGGTAGAAACAACTAGTGGTCTTGGTTACTATCCCTCGAAAGAAATGAAGGAAACAAAGAAATCTTTGCTTAATATAAATTTCATCATGCAAAACACTTCTAGGACATCTTCAAACACATGTCTTATTAATGATTTGGGTTCATTATATTTTACACCCTCCTTTAAGGGAGAGTACAAAATATCACAATCTAAAGAGTCTTGTGTAAGTATGTCACCTTGTACTAAGCAAGAGATATCTTTTTCACAAAATATAGGAACATCTTCTACCATTGATCAAGATAGTACCTTGTCAAAGCTTCTCCAAGCTCACTTGATATCTCTCCCTCCAAGAACATGAAATAAATTTTACAACAAGAGCTCATTTTGTGCATACCATAGAGTTCATGGTCATTCAACTAATGAATGTAAGGCTTTGAGTGATAAAATTCAACATATTAAGGATTGTGGTTCTCTTCCTTGTGTTATGCACCTATTTCCTCTAATTGATACTAATTTTCATTCTATCATGTTACTCATCACTATGTGGCATTGGTATCTTGATGTGTCTTTCTCATTGCCATTCATGGTGGTGCAATTTTAGGTGCAACCATATTTCTCTTGACAACATGATAGTTCTTGGTTGTTGTATTTGTCTCTATGATTGGGGGGAAAGGATAACTAGTTTTTGAGGTGTGGACTATTTTCAAGGATCACCTCTTCCTCTCTTTCTACTTAAAATACCAACATAGAAAGTATGCAAAAATTTTAAGTGGGGGACATATTTCCCTTGTTCATTGTTTTCATGTTCCCTTCTTAGTGATGATAGTATACATCTCCTAGGAAATATGAACCTTTAATTCAAAGTGTGGTCTTCTCAATTCATGTGGTGTGTCTTCTTGGCACAGTGTCATTGGGTGTGATATCCTTCAATATTGTGACCTTTCTTGGCATATGATATTCCTCTTAGTGGTAATGCTATGGATTGCATTCCCTATGTTGTGAATCTTTTATCCTCGACTAGTCCTCTATTGGAGACATCAGACACAATGTTCCCTAAGAGGAGACCTTACATGAAATAATAAAACCCCTTTGAAGATTTCTTATCCTATTTCCATTTTTTTCATGAGTTCCTACCATAACGCAGATTGGTAGCCTTGTGAAGCTCAAAGTTACAACCTTTTTCATGGCCACCAAGCACAACATAGCTTGCTTGCCATTAGGGCCTTTTTAATATAGTCTGTTAGTAAATGTGCTTGCAAGAACTTGACTATGATTTCTCCATTGTGAGATGTATCTCATAGAAATTCCTCTCTTAATAAGAAAAATGTTATTTCTCTTCACCCAAGATCGCATGAAGTGCAAGGGGAGAGGATACGTAGCAAGTTTCTTAGGGTGACTCAAAGCAAGAAAATACACTTGAGTCTTTCTCTTCACCCAAGATTCCATGAAGTGTAAGGGGAGTGGATACGCACTATAAGTGTATAAAAGAAAATCAAGCACATCAAACACTCATTAATTTTAACCCAATATAGCAAAATCACTTCATTTTAAGCACCAATAGAAGTGTTTGTTTGTTTTTCTCCAATTTTAATCAATGTTGCAAAATGAGGTTGTATAGGTTTAATGTTAACCAACTTTGAAAGTGAATTTTAAGCCCAATGGAAATTTAGTGGTCCTAAAACATAAAGAAAAGCAATATATGATGTGTTATAATCATCCCATAGGTGTAAAAACACTTTTACAATGTATGGTCAAATGATAGTATGCTCCTTCACTTCAAGTGTTTTCAAATCTGCAAAACTAGTTAACCTCAAAAACAAAAACTAGATGTCAGTAAAATGTTAGAGAGTGTATGAAACCAAAAATTTAAAGAACATGTGAAAATTAACTCTCTATTTTGTTTACGAGTAAAAAGTGTCGTTGAAATCAAAAGTGTCACTGAAATTAACAAACGTGTTGCTCAAATTAAAGTGTCTCACTCTAGAAAATTTTGAAGGCATCACTCTGCAATAAAATAGTGACGTCAATTGTGTCGCCATATCACGTTTCCATATTTAAAATCACAATATATCCAAAAATTTAAATGTGTCATTATATTTAAATGTGTTATTGTATTTAATATGCATCACTATAATTCAATCAAAAGCATTGCTATATGGCGACACACTTCAATAGTGTCATTGAATCCATCAAAAGTGTTGTTGTTTCTCCAAAACCTGCAACTCACAGAAACTTAAGATAAATTCATCAAACAAAGTTAGTAAATCCCTCCTTCTAGTGCAAAAATGTGATTGTAATCATAATGTGATTAGACGGATTAGTATGGACCAATTACACTTGATCCATGAAGAATCAAAGCATAATAAAGCCACTAACATCAAATCTCAACAAGATCATTCAAATGAAAATTAAACTAAACATTTATCAAAACTAAGCATACTAAACTTTGAAAGCTTTCAAATTCCTACTCTAACCCATCTGAAACTTATCCATTAGGGGAGTGGTGTTGCGTTGATGTGGAATGGAAACCTTTTCCAATCTCATGGATAAATGAGCTTGTTCCAATCAATTTTATTGAAGAAAATTGATGGAACAATTGTGAGATGTGTTTGAAAACATGCTTTTAATCTAAATGAGCATGATGCAAGATAATTAAAAGTGATTTTATACTAACATGATTTAGATATGTAAATTTTAAGCTAATCTAGATGGAATCTAAACTAAAAGATTCAAACCCTAACTCAAAACAAGCTAAATGGGTGCATTATGTGATCATGGAAGCCATTAATGGAAGCTTAAAGCTAATTAATGCAATTAAAATAAACTAAAATATTCTAAATGTGTGCTAAATATGAGTGTGAGTGTGAGTGATTTTAACAACATAATTTTGATGTTAAAAGATGGATCCATTTGTCTCCAAATAGTGACCTATTTATAGGAGAGCTAAAAGAGAAATGAATGGTTGAGATCAAAAAGGCTAATCAATAGTCAAGGATGGAGGAAGCATGAAACATGGATCATGGATTCTCATCAACGGATGAGAATGAAAGATGAGATTTAATCAAGGGTTAACATTCCTTCAAACAAACACACTTTCAACTTGTCCAAGAGGTCACAAGTTAACTTGCTCAAGAAGCTAAGTAAGTTTGTTGAGAAAAAGGAATATTCCCCTTTTTCAAATGAGTGAGGAGAGAGAATATTCTTTGGAATATTCTCATGGGTGAGGGAAAAGGATAATTTAGTTAATAAAAACTAAATTAAATTGTGCAAAAGGGGGAGGAATATTCCATGGGAATATTCCTTTTGGAGGAATGTGCAAAGGAGGAATATTCCCTTGGAATATTCCATTGCAAGTGGGAGAATTAGATTTAATTACTAATTAAACAATATTAATTATGCAATTAGGGTAATTAGAAGAATTAGATGATATTCATTAAATAAAATGATTTAATGAATGGGGGAAAGGTGGAATGACATTTAATTAAATAAGAAGATTTAGGGATTTAAATTAAATAGTTTGATTTATTTAATTTAACAAGATGAAGTGCTAGCAGGAAAGGGAGTGAATTAACTTGATTAAATTAATTAGGTTAATAGATGCAAATGATTTCAGTAATTAACTAGCTAGGCTAATTTAATTAATTAAGTGAAAAGAGGATGGATTTCAAGATGAAATGACGTTAGTATACCTGATTCAAGTGCATGATATCTTTCAGGACATTTTTCAATGTCCACATAATATAGGTTAAATACCCCAGATCCTAATGAATTTAAGACATATCTAACCGTCTAAGCTACAATCCCAATGAGACGTTTCAAAGCATCAAAAGACTTAAAAACCATTAAACTAGGCATGAAATGAACATGTAAGCTTAAAATAAATCCATTCTAATACTCCAAACCTTGTCCCTTTGGGGGAGTGGTGTCGCATTGGTGTGGAGTGGCGACCCTTTCCCAATCCCTTCAATGAGATGAGCATTTAACCATAATCCATTGTTGAAGAACTAAGATAAATGAGATAAAATGATGTTATGGATGGATGAAAAGATGAGAAAGATTGAAAATGGTGCAAGTATGAATGGAGATATTATTCAAACTAGTAGCATAAAATTACTCTGAAAAGGTGGATCCATTTATCTTCAAATGGTGAAGTCTTTATAGGAGAGAAAATGAATAATCTATGGTTGAGATCAATTTGATCAATCAATGGTCAATATTGAATTAAGGGTGAAACATGGATCAAGTATTCTCATCAATGGATGACAATCAAAGATCACATGGATCAAAAAAACATCAATGGATGAGAATGATTCAAACAAACACACTTTGTAACAAATTTGAAAGTTTGTTACAAAGTTTGTTAAGAAATAAAAATCCTTTGGAATATTCCCTACGCAACTGGATGGGTGAGGAAAATTAGCAATTAGTAATTAAAACTAAGTTTTAATTGTGCAAGATGGGAATAATAGGATGATCATTAAATAATTAGTTTATTTAATGAAAAATGGGATGTAAATGAAATTTAATTCAATAATTTAGGATTATTAAGACATTAGGGGGTTTAAATTAAATAATTTGGTTTATTCAATTAAACAATATGAGAGGTGAAGTTGAAAGGGGGTGAATTAACCTAATTAAGTCAATTTATATTAATAGATGGAAATGATACATTTAATTAAATAACTAGGCTTATTTAATTAAATAGGAGAAAAGAGGATATAATTGAGGATGAAACAATGTTAGTATATCATATTCAAGTGCGTAATACCATTTAGTACAATTTCAAGTGTCTACACTTTCAATTTCATTTAAAGGTAAAGAGGATCCTTCTCCTTGAAGATAATTTGGCATGCCTTTTCTTTCCACCCTCTTCCTTACTATATCTTTCTCCCTACTTGCCTCAATTTCCTCCACTTGAAATTTCCTCTTCCTTCTTTCTTTATGATGATTGTTACTTTCCATTATCCTAAATCAAGCAAGTACCTTGATGCTTGAAAGGATAAAGTTTTATGTAAAATAGTGCTCCAAAAGAGAAATTTTATCTGTAATGCACAAGAATCATGACATTCCCAACAATAGATAGCATGTGGAGACCATTGGAATGCCCAAAATGGAATTTTGATTGTTTTTTCCACTCAAACAATATGGATATCCATTTTGTTAAGAAAATTGAATATGTGCTTATCAAAGCTTGTATTCTTATATGAAAACAAGCTTTACAAAATGGATATCCATTTTGTAAAGAAAACTAGATATATGTTTTGTAAAGAAAAATGAATATCTATTTTGTAAAGCTTGTTCACTTGTTTGTGAAAATAAAATTTAGAATTTAATGGATATCCATTTTGTAAAATAAAAAGGGTATCTATTTTGTAGGAAAAATGGATATCCTTATATGCAACTTAAAACATACTTGTATTAATGTTCTAATATCTATATTATATATTATGTATTATGTATTATATTATATATTACATTATAAGTTATATATTAAAATATATCTTATATTATCTTCATATATTTCAATGTATATTATATATTATATTATTATTAAGAAAATATAGACAAAGAAATGGAGATAGGGAGAGGGAGAGGGAGAGGTAATGTGGGAGGGAGAGAGAGAGAGGGAAGGAGGGAGATAGAGAGAGGTAGGGTAGTGATAGGTATAAAGAGATTTAGGGAGGAAGGGATGGTGGGTGGAGAGAGGTAGGGTAGGAGAGGTAGGTATAGAGAGATTTAGGGAGAGAGGGAAGGAGGGAGATAGGGAGTGGTAGGGTGGGAGGGATAGAGGGAGGGAGAGAGTTAGGGAGAGAGGGAGGGGTAGGTGGGAGAGGGTTGGTGGGAAGGAGGAGAGGATGGAAGGAGGGAGATAGGGATTAGTGCAGAGATTGGGAGGGATAAAATTATATAGGAGGAATGTTAGGGGGGAGGGGTAGGTGGAGAGAGGTTGTGAGAGAGAAAGGGAGGTAGATAGATAGAGTGGAGGAGGGAGATAGGAAGTTGTAGGGTGGGAGGGATAGAGGGAGGGAGAGAATTAGGGAGAGAGGGAGAGATAGATGGAGGGATATAAATAGGGAAGGAGGGAGATATGGAGTGGTAGGGTGGGATGGATAGAGAGAGAGGAGGAGGATGAAGGAGGGAGATAGAGAGTGGTAGGGTGGGATGGATAGGTATAGAGAGTTAGGGAGGGAGGGAGGGAGGGGTATGTGGAGATAGGTTGTGTGTGTGTGAGGGAGGGAGAGAGAGAGAGAGGGGGGGGGATGAAGATAGGAAGTGATAGGGTGGGAGTGATAGAGGGAGGGAGGGAGAGAAAGAGGGAAGGATGGAGATAGAGAGAGGTAGGGTAGGAGAGGTGGGTATAGAGAGACCTAGGGAGAGAGGGAGGGGTAGGTGGAGAGATGTTGTGTGTGAGGGAGGGAAAGAGAGAGAGAGTTCTTGGGTGGGAGGGATAGAGAGAGGGAGAGAAAGAGGAAAGGAGGGAGATAGTGAGAGGTATGGTAGTTGAGGTAGATATAGAGAGAGTTAGGGAGAGAGGGAAGGGTAGGTGGAGAGAGGTTGTGTGTGAGAGGGAGAGAGATGGGGAAGAAGGGAGATAGTGAGTGGTAAAGTGGGAGAGATAGAGTGAGGGAAAGAAAGATGGAAAGAGGGAGATAGGTAGTGGTAGGGTGGGAGGGATAGAGTGGGAGAGAGAGAAAAAGGGAAGGAGGGAGATACAGAGAGGTAGGTATAGAGAGAGTTAGGGAGAGAGTGAGGGGTAAGTGGAGATAGGTTGTGTGTGTGAGGGAGAGAGGGAGGGAGAGAGAGAGGGGGGGGAAGGAGGGGGATAGGGAGTAGTAGGGTGGGAAGGATATAGGGAGGGAGAGAAATGAAGGAGGGAGATAGGGAGTGTACTTATGCTTAGGATGAGATATGAATATGAAGAAGTTTGAATGAATCAAACAAGTGGCAAAATATAACTTTGAATCATCTCTTATGCCCCCCTAAGGCATTCAATTATTTTTAGAATTAATCACATGTCTTATGAGTATGGAAGATTGGGTTTGGAAATTTGAGAATAGGTTATGACAGGTGGGAGGAACTTATGGATCAGTATGAGCAAGTTGTAGGAATATAGGGTAGTTTGGGTGACTTGGACAACAGTTGAGGGTGTCTAGGGGACAAGTGGCGAAGTCATTCTTTTTCCCAAGAATATAGGAACATCTCAAGTTGGATAAAGTCAAAATAAATCAAAGAAAGGTTTCAATCGACGACATCATGGAAATTTTTTAAGAGCTTAAAAGGTGGAACAACATTTGGGTGCTCAAGGAGAATTTTTTATTCAAACTATGACACATTCCATCTATCCATTGTAATAGGTTAGTAATAATTAGGAAAGCTTGTATGTTCAAAAGGAATGTACAGTTTCTTTCTAGGGAGTTCTTACACTTTTGGGGAAAAGTATTGTCAACTTCGAAAAGTTTCTTTCTAGCCTTTCTATGTATTGTAACTCAAATTTTCAATCTTAAGACTATATATAAAACATCATAATACTCTATTTCAAAGCATTTTAAAGAAAAGATACATATTTCAAACTTGTTTTTCTACAAAGAATACCTCCTGTCAATAAAATTGACCAATTTTTTCCTTGAATTTTTTTGTTCTTATTATCTATGTGAGATAATTGATGTCATTTTCTATGATTTCCATATGCAAATCCTTGGATGAATTTCTTATTTTCATCATTTTTCAAGAACAAGAGGTATATTTTTGTAGGTCATTGCTTATGTCACTATGTAAATAGATGTTATTCAAGTGAATAACACTACATTTCTTCCTTCTAAAGCTACAAAAAATATAGACCTTTCAATGAAACACTGATACATAGATATGTCAAACACTAATGTTGTGCACAAATAGCCAAGTTAATGATTAGTTATGTGTCAAAATAGTAGTCCAAAGTTTGAGAATTTTTTTTGGTGCATCACCCACATAGTTAGATTCAATTCAAGCCATCTTTCTACCCATTTCCATCAATATCAAAAATAGTCTAAGTTAGGATAGGTGATAGAACCAAAGGGAACCAACCCTCTCAAGAGGTTCTTTTCCACCACGGGTGACCTACAAACCTAGAAAGGATCCCATGTTTCACCAGTAGGTTGAGTTTCTTGCAACTTAGCAAGGGTAAACTTCTAGGTGATAACACATAGATTGGATGTATTTTCTAATTTCCTCTTTGGAAATTCCTTTAGACAACCTAGTTGCATCTTCCTTCAAAAAATTTTAGGGATAATTTTCTTGATATATGACCTAGCATTGTGACTATCCCCATTGTTCCCTTGAGATGAGAAGAGATTCTTATAAAATAGGGAGAATTGGTTTAAAATAGCCTCTTGACTTGTGTGAAGGACCCTTCATTCTATATTTGATCAATCTACTCTTTGAATCCTTTTTCTTTGATGTACCTAAACAAGAACTTGGTGCCTTGTCACCATAGTCGAATCAATTTAACTTGGACCTCACTTTCAGACCTTGGATTTTATTTACTTGAAGCCTTCTTAAGCTATTCTTGGTTAAGTCAAATTCTTCACATAGTCTCTCATTCCTTAGATCCTCCTGAACACTAGATTTGACTGATAATAGTTTTTCTTGGAGTTTATTTTCTACCATTCTTCTATACATATCTCTTTTTTTTCCAATTATTTGGAACATCCTTTTCCATCCATTTGCATTGTGTTCCCACCTCTCAATGGAATTCATGTCCTTTAGCATCCACTTGTTAATTTCCTTGAGTGTAATGATCATTTCCTTGCAATAACTATCATTTAAAAGGTTAGTGTTAAGGATGAATCTATCCTTTTTCTTATTCTCCTTAATTTGGCCATTATTTAGGACTATCTTGGACCTTATAGGGTGATGATCAGAGACTGTATAAGGGTATACACTCACTTTGCATCCTTCAGTATTGGGTTCACATGTAAATAAGTCCCTATTGGCATAAAATTTGTAAGGCTTACATTAGATCCTCTTCTCACCTTTTTGGGAAATACACCAAGTATACCAAATTCCTTTGTTATCTTTCATCATCCCTTATAGAGGGTCAGAAAGGTTAAGCTTGGATTTCAATCTTTTCTACAAAAAATTCATTACCTTTCCAATCCATGTCCAACCCCCATTTTTTGTCTTTTCTATGCTCAATCATGTTGAAATCCCCCACTAGAATCTATGGCATATCAAGGAGGTTGAAAATCCATTTCCATAACCCTATCCTTTCCCTATGCTCATTGGAAGCATAGATAGAGAAAATTCTAAATTTGGCTTCTCCTCTCTCTACTATAATCCATACTACCCTTTTGTAGGGTGAGATGCTAAAGCTTATTACATGTTGAGCCTAGACCTTGGAGATGAGGATTGCAGCTCCCCCTCTCCCCCTTTCGTGATTAGTGGTAAAATGGGAGGATTTGTTCCTTTATGTTTTTCAAGGTTAAGAAACCTTCTGAAAATGTTTTTATTTTATGGGACTCAAGTCCCCTGACATTCCAAGATATGTAGTTAAGATTCATTACCATCATATTTTATGGGGACATCCTTTTCACATTTGAAATGCTCAAAGCACTTGGGCATCCTTTCTTTAGTTTTCAGCCTTTTGGAGGTGGGAAAAGGTATTACCACACTTTTTTTTTTGGTGATATGTAGACTCCCTTTTCCCATTAGAATAAATTTTCCATTCTTCCTTGGCCTCCCTAGGCTAGGGTGGGATTTACGAGTATGAGCATGCTAAATTTCAATGATCTTCTAATTTTCCATGGACCCATTAGCCACTACAAGTTCTTGGGTGGTTCTTGGTTTTTGTTTTTTCCTCATTTCACCCTCAATATTATCTTGTTCATCCTTTTTTTTTACAATCATTACATTTTATTTTAGATCTCACAACTAGATTTATGTTCATACCCCAAGAAAATCTTCTCCTCTAAGCTAGTAGTTTCATAATTATTACAAGGGATTTGATCACTATTAGTATTGCATAAGATCAAACCAATTTTATAACCGCTTAAAGACCTCTTCATCCCTTCCTCCTCAGAAGAATCCATACCTTGGGTAGTAATGATACTATGATAGGGTCTTGGAATGGAGCATTCACTTGGTGTGAAGTCCTTATTTTCATCCACCAATATATCAGTCATAGAGTGGTTAATCATCAGCTTATTAATAATTCTCAAGGTATCAATAGAGCCCTATTCCAAGTCTATGTCTTGAGGTTTTCTATCCAAGGTTTTCTTATTTTCCTCATTTGAGCTAGAAAGTTATAGTTTCTTACCAATTCCTTGTGGGTTAATAATTTTCTAATTTTTAGACTCAATCTTAGATATGAGGTCCTTCACCAAGGAGGATACTCTATTACTACCCTTCACCTTAGTGGCATCTACCCTATTCGGACTCAGGTTAATTTCTCTATTACCATTATCTAGGTTATTTCTTTGTAAATAGAAAACAAATTCTTAAGGGACCATTATTCTTCGTTCATCATTTTATCTAATTATTCACTTTGATTTTTTTCTTAATATTTTCCATGGGACCAGAGATTAGCTTGACCCTCCCTTTATGTTGACCTCATTATTCATTTCATACCTTTTTGGGGAGATGATTCTAACTCCCCCAATTCCAGTATAGAACTTATTTTGTTCTAGGTCAAGGTTGGGTTTCCCATTGGCTCCAATGTGGAAGGATAAGTTCTCCTCTATATCCAAAATTTCCTTCATTTTTGCCACAGATCCCACTTGGTCTTTTCCTTGGTTAGGAATTTTTTCCGTCCTAAATTTCCTATTTATATTGTCATCCATTTTTTTATCTAGATTTATGTTTATTAGGTTTTATGTGGATAATAGGGTGGATTTTCCAAATGTTCCCCTCTTTTCTACACAAGTAGTAGGCATTAATGCCTCCCAAAATTTAGAAGCATCAAGTATATGGAGTTTTCATCCTTAATTTTTAGGGAATCTGAAATTTCCACCCCAAGATTCAAAGAAACCAAGGCCCAAACATCCTTGTGGGGGAGAGAGGTTTTCACTTTGTCTACCCTAACAATGCTTCCAATTGGAGATAGCAATTGAGGAATAAATAGCCAAAATTTTGGGGGAAACTCTTAATAACAACCCACCTAGGGAATGAGAGTGTCATGTTCTCCTCATGAATGGCCTCTGGTGACCAAGCAATGGCATGGAATGTGCAACTTCCAATGCTCCATTATAGTTTCTTTAAAAATTTCCTTTATATCGTTCTCTTTGAGAAATACAATAAACAAATTGTGTTGTATATTTCTATAGAAATTTATTTGTATTCCTAGTTTATTTTCCCAAACACTTGAAAACCACCCATCTAGGTGTAAACAAAGATTTTAGGAACCCTATTGGACACTTGCCCTTCTAGGATGTTTCACCTAAAAAGGCAAGGAATAGGACTAAAAATTTGTTGTTACACTCAAAGATTAATGCAAGGAGGGATAAATGATACCTAAATGAGATGTACTAATGCACTAATCTGAAAATGGAATGATATTATGATGCAAAACCTAAGAAATATGAAGTGTTTGAAAACATAGTGAGGCATGCTAAAACACCTAAGAAAGCAAATAAATGATGAAATAACTTAACAGGACTGGAAATGGGCACCTAGAATCTAAAGAAAAGTTGATTGCAGATCACTCAGATTCTGGAAATTCTGGTTTTTAGGTCAAAAGGGACTAAGTCGCCAGGTGGGGCGATTTAGTCATGGTTCAGGAAAACTATCCAACAAGTTGTTTCAGCCAAATGGGTGTCTGAAACTACAAAAACTTTTGGAAACCAAGTACAGTGGGACTAAGTCACCACTATGGGAGACAGTCCACTTTGGCTTTTCTGCAAATCTAAAAATGGAAAGTGAAGTCTACAATCTACACTCTGCTTTTTGATAGGAATCTGGATCTGAATCTTCAAAAAACCCTACAAAATAGATGATTTTTTGATTTCTAATGGGGGGTTTTCCTCGTTCAAACCCCTAGTTGGTATTTAAACCTTGAAGAGAAAATAAAATTTGCATAAACCCTAGCCTTAAGTGTCTCTACGACTAGGAAAGTCTGAAACAATGCAAAACCCTATTCTAAAGTGCAAGAATAAGATTATTTAAAGGAACTTGAATGATGCAAGACTTCAAAGCAAGAAACCCTACAACATTTTAAACATGATTAAATGACATGCAAACCTTAAATTTGAAAATTGAGTGACAATTGAAGATGGAATCACTTTGAAAACAAGTCTTTAGGTGTGATTTCATGGCTAGTTGCATCTCCTCAACCTAGATTTATCCATGATTCACCATTGGAATCCATATTCAACAACATGCAATGCAAGATTGTGGATGATAAGTGAGCTTGAAGACCTACAAAAACCTTAGTTTGCTGCCCTTAAGCTTCAACCTTACTGTAGAAAGATTGACAAAACTTCTTGAGGAAGATATTTTTCTCTTGACTTTTGATTCTTACTTGTAAAAATGACTAAAGGTTATGAAAAATGACCTAAAAACATGTATTTATAAGCATTATCACCAAAATACTCATTATTTTAAATTCATAGGCTGACATCCCTTAAAAATTTGAATTAGGTTGGTGATTTTCCCGCTCAAAAGTGGAAAACACCCCAAAAGGGACTAAGTCACCACCTTGGACGATTTAGTCCCATCGGGGATTTTTGAAATATGTTTCATGAAATTTGAGTGGTTCAAATACTGTTTGTCAAGACTTGAGTGATTTGAAGTGAAATAGGCCTTAAAGTCCAAAATCATGAGCATTAGGGGCCCATAAATGTAGTTTTTAAGGGGTGATTGATGCAAGATGTCTAAAATAGGACCTAATTAGGCCATAGATTGTACTTTCTGCAAAGGAGTACAATTTATGTGTCCACATTTAGCCCCCACTTTAGCACCCATATGACTCTATGTGCATATGTAAGCTAAAGGACTCTAAACAATGCATTTATTTCATAAAAGGATACTCAGTCAAACAATGGGAGAATGAAGCCCCCAGTGTAGTTATCTACAAAAACAAAACATTAGGAACCACATCCTACAACACAAATTTGTTAGTTTTCCAAAAATCCTTTTGCTTAACTTCTAGGAATCAAATTCAAGGGTAGATGTATGCCCCCCTTGATTCCGCTTGCTTTACGAAGGTGGAATCAAGGTAGCAATCTAGCCACATCGAACAAGAAAAATCATATCAGAGGACATTTCCAAGTACCATGTCACATAAAGATAGATATTTTATGATTTCAGGGGTGGAATCACAAGTCCAATGCATCAAACGACATCAAAAATGGATCTCACTAGCTCCCGTTATAGTGTTTTGAAGAAAAAGAGCTTTATTAATTCATAAGGTAAAACAAAACCCTAAATGCATGATAAAAGGTTAAAATAGAAAAAGGACATTAATTTGCTACTTACCATTCATTTTACCTTCTTGAAGCTTGAGAGTGACAAGTGAGATGGAATAATGTCGAGCAGACGGGGATTCACACTTGTGCATTTGGATGTTCTTCAAGATTAGGTGGCACATGGCGAGCATCAACATGAGGTGAGTAGATTTTGTAACTTTCACATTGTGATTTTGTAATGATTTTGTAATTTTTATACATTTCTAGGGAAATTTAGGATCTTGGAAAAAAAAGTTTACAAAGTGTCCCTTTTGTTTGAAAAGTGTCTCATTTCTTCGCAAAGTGTTCCATTTCTTTGCAAAGTGTCTTGTTTATTTGCAAAGTGTCCCAAAAGGGTTATAAAGTGTCTAGTGCCTTTAGAAAAGCACACTAGATGGACTTTAGTACACTTGCATGATGAATAATGTAAAAATTGAAGATTTTAGATGAGTTTTAGAGCATATTTGTGTAAACTTGATAGGTACCCGCCCGATCACAGCAGCGATTAGGAGGTACGCATTTCAGCTTCTTGAGAGATCTGGCTCCATCACTATCAGCAGAGGAGACAGAGCATCTTCAAGAAATGGGTATCTATTGGGCATATCTTATGTCGCCTATGAGATACCACAACGCCATGTTGATGGCTCTCTGCAAGCGTTGGAATGCAGATACATGCACTTTTCATCTACCAACGAGGGAGATGACAATCACCTTGGAGGATGTACACTGGATTCTCTGTGTTCTAATTCAAGGAGAGCGAGTATATTTCTATAGAGATTGCACCTTCCATGAGCATAGGGTGGATTTACAATATTGTCTAGAGGGTCTCGTTCATGATGCATGGGTGAGAGAGCAGATTGATTTTTCCATGCTTTTGTATTCACGGGCACCAGTGGTTCGATGGATTATGATGCACACCATACCACTAGTTCTCATCCCTGATGGGTGTAGAGGGCACCTTAAGGGAGGACTAGTGCACTTGATTTGAGGGATGGAAAAGCAGTGTACAGTATACGCCTAGGGTCGATGCATGCTGACACATCTATATTATGATCTTGGGAGATTTGTATATCAATAGGTAGATAGTATGGTGCACAACACACTTCTATGGGTGTGGTTCCTTGAGCATATTACATGCACCAGACCAGTTGATTTTCCATTGGTGATAGCGGTAGGGTATCTTCTGGCTTTCGACTATCCTTTGTGGCGATTATGGTAGTATGGTGATTTACATTTTTGGAGGGTATGATTTGACCAACTGGATGAGGATGAGGTCCTTTGGAGACCATATCAATTGACATTGTAGTGGCCAGATCATACTAGAAAGTTGAGGAGGATGCAGATAGATAGATTTTTGGTGGGTCAGCATGACCATTCTACTATGATTGGGTCATGTGGCAATTTGGATAGGTGTAAACACCACCGCGGGCATGATCCTCTTTTAGGAGATCAGCATGGAGTGCTTAGAGACCGAGTGATATAGTGTGACTCACTCTCGAGCATGTAGTTGAGAGTGACTCTAATTTTTTTGATCATGACCAGCCACCGTTCTCTGACACAGATGATGTTGGTACCACAACAGAGTATGAGGAGTGGTGGATAGTGACTCAACTAGCACCAGTATTCCTGATGGATGAGCCCATGACAGATGTAGGTCCAATACCAAATGATGTCGATGTGCTAGAGGATAGAGCCAAGGAGACACGCTATAGGGTTGCCAATATATTCACAGATGTGATTGATGATGAGTATGATGAGGATGTTGATTTAGATTATGATGGCAAGGAGGGAGAGAAGGAGGAAGAGGAGGAGGAGCCACCCCTAAGTGAGAGTGATGAGGTAGGAGCTGAGGACCAACATGAGTGGGGAGATCCCTCTCCCATTCGTATGACAAGGTCAAGAGTAGTAGTTGCAGTAGGCACCAGTACTCACAGTCAAGAGGAGGCTAGCACAACATCCATGCCCCCTATACAGGATGACATTGAGGTTGCCCAACCCACTGGTGATATAGGTGATGATATTTGGTTTTATGCATGTACTTTAATGTTTATGTCTTTCTTTATATATGTATCATGAGAATGTGTACTAATTATTTATTGGTTCTACCTTGCAGGAGCGATGAGAGACTAGTGGAAGTTCTATCGTTAGGCCACTGTAGAGATAGTACTCTCATCTATCAATGAGGAGGAGAAAGACCCTAATTACGCACCCCCACCTATTGTGGAGGGGGAGCCAGAGTCTTTGAGACCATTCACGAGGCTACAAGCAACATATGAGAGTGTGAAGAGATGACTCCGACAAGATGAGATCACAAGACAGTCATCGTAGACCCCAAAAGAGGTAGAGAGACTCTATGCAAAGTTGGCACAACTACAAGCAGAGAGAGATCGGATAGTAGAGGAGCATCTTATAGTGCTCAGATGAGCATAGGGTTTGGAGTATACACTCAGAGTCAATGGATCATTATCATGGTCACACATGACCATTTCATGATATCTGGGGACCAGATCACAGACACCAGACACTAAGGGGGTGAGTTCTCACAGACCTCATTGATGTTGTATATGATGATGAGATGTACAGAAAATTTTATATATATATATAAGTTTTTAATGTTTTTATGAGGTGTTATAATATGTGGAATGTTAAATGACAATGTGATTAATTAAATAACTTGTGTAATTATTTAATTAATGTCTACATGATTTAACGAAGAGCATGTGATCTAAATTAAAACATATTTTAGTTTCTATTAGATACAGTATTGTTGGTGTGAAAAAGATTATGTTAAATTAAACACAACACATAATGATCTAATTTAACACAATAGAAAAGAAGAATAGTATGAAGTCTAAATAAATTTAATAATCACTATAGTGTTCAAGACAAACACATGATTAGTTGTTAAGAATGAAGCAATGCAAAAGTAATAAGGAGATATCCCAATAACTTTAACAACACTGCTTTATTATTCATACTATTCAAGGGAATTAGACATAATACTGATACAAGTGCACAACATTAATAGGTTCCTTAAGGGGTGTACCATCTAGTTCAGTTAGCATATATGCACCAGATCCAAAAAAATTAGCAATAACATAAGGTCCTAGCTAATTAGGACTAATTTTTCCTCTTTCATTTGGATCAGCATTAACATTGCACTAATTCTTAGAAATGACCAAATCACCTATGAGGAAGGTATGAGGAATGACACTAAGATTATAATAGCATTGTTTTCATTTGCAATAAGCTTGAAGATGCTCAAAATCATTGATTCGTTGTTCTTTATACTTTTTATCATCAATAAGCTCTTGAAGAGTGATTCATAGGGTAGCAATCTCTAACTCCAAGGGCATGACTACTTCAATTCCATAGAAAATACTATAAGGTGTAGTGCCTGAAGAGGATCAAACACTTGTAAGATAAGCCTAAAGCACATAATCAAGTTGTGTGTGCCAATCCTTATGATTTTTGTTAACAGTTTTCTTCAAAATTTGTTCTAGGACCTTATTAGTTGATTCAACTTGACCATTAGATTGCGGATAATAAGGTGTGGAGAAACAATTTTGTATATGAAATGTTTCCAAGAATGTTTCACATCATTATTCTTAAATGGTGTACCACTATTGGAAATTAATGCAGAAGGAAGTCCAAAGCGAGCAATTATGTGTTCTAGGATAAACCGATAGATTACGTTAGCTGTTGTAGATCGAAGGGGAATAGCCTCAACCCATTTTGTGAAATAATCTGTAGTGGTGATGATGAATATATGTCCAATGGAAGAAGGTGGGGATATTTTTCCTATAATGTCCAATCCACAAACCGCAAAGGACCATATCGAAACTTGTGCTTGAAGCTCACAAGTAGGAGTATGGTGTAAATTGCTATGTTCTTGACATTTATGACATTTCCAAACATAATTAAAGCAATCACATTCCATATTTCACCAATAATATCCCATGCGAATAATTTTTTGAACCAAAGTTTGACCACCACAAGCACCCTCATGAGCTTGTTGAAGGGCACTAGGTATTTCATATTGTTTTAAGCATCAAAGAAAGAGACCATGAAATGAGTGTCGATACAACACATCAGCAAGAATTATATGTTTAGAAGCAAGTTTTTGTAAATGAGCACAAATATTTTTAGTTGTTGGCTCAGGAAAGGTACCATGTTTTAGATGACTAAAGGTCATATCATACCATTCACTTGAGTCATCCTCTTGTGTTATTAAAACTTTTGTTGTTTGTTGATCAATAGAAGGTTTGAGAATTGGATGAAGTGTGAATATAAAATCTTTAGAAGGATATTGAGGATATATAAGAGAAGTAGCACTTTCCATTGCATCTGCAAGTTGATTATCTTTTCATGGGATTTTACCAATTGTATAAGTGTCAAATTTTTCTAACAATTGCATAGTAAGATCCTTTTATTTAGATGATTTGTCATGTTTTTCCTGATATGTCCCATTGATTTTCTTAATTATGAGTTGTGAATCACCAAAGATTTTAATATCTTTGACACCCATCATGATAGCAACATTCAAGCCAACAATTAATGCCTCATATTTAGCTGTGTTATTTGTGCAAAGGAAATTTAATCAATATGACAAGGGAATAAGTAGTCCAACTAGTGGGATCAAGATAAATCCAACACCAGAGCTAGTTTGACACCTAGAGCCATCAAAATATAACTTCCATATTTGAACATCAATTGTCATCACATTGTCATTAGGAAATGAGGGATTATTAGGTAAAGCGAGAGGAGAAGGAGCATCGGCTAAATGGTCAGTCACAAAAACTTGGCCTTTGATTGCTTTTTGTGAAACAAACTTAAGGTCAAATTTCGTTAACAACATCACCCACTTAGCTAAGTGTCCAAATAGGTCAGTTTTATTAAAAATATGTTTAAGAGGATCAAATTTTGTGATGACTTGTATTTCAGAATTTAGTAAATAATTTCGTAATTTAAAAATTGCAAATACAACTTGGGCCAAGCCTTATTTTTCAATTTGTGTGTATTGTGTCTCATAATCAATTAAAGTTCAGCTGATATAATAAATAGGATGTTCTTTTCCATTAGCATCTTGTTGAGCCAACAATGTTGCAAGAGCATGGGCAGATGTTGCGATATAAAGAATGAATGGTTTGTTTGGTATAGTAGGTTGCAAAACAGGTGGAGTAGCTAGGTATTCCTTTAAACTCTCAAAATCAGGTTTGCAGTCTTCGTTCCAAGAAAAATGTACATCCTTTTTGAGGAGATGTGTGAAAGGTAATGTGTGATCAACTAAGGAAGCGACAAAACGACGAATAGCCTAAATTCGTCCTTGTAGCATACGTAATTGAGAAATATTTTTAGGAGGTGACATGTTTATGATAGCATCAATTTTATTTGTATCCACCTCGATACCTCTATGAGACCCTAATATTTTACCACTATCTACGCTAAAGAAACACTTTTTTGAATTGAGTCTCATGTTGTATTGTCGCATACATTCAAATATTTTGCATAAAATGGGAATATTATCTTGTCGTGTAAAAGATTTAGCAAGAATGTCATCAACAAAATCTTCAAAAAAATTGTAGATGTTGTAGACATCCAAATTTGATCACTCCAATACGATCAAATTTACCTCTTTATTCATCCATTCCGTCAAATTTATTTATTTATTTAATATTGCACTTCCCGCCTAAGGTTCTTAAAGTGTTTAATTTAACGATTAAACACTTTATCTTATACCTTTTTCCTCTCTAATTTAAATAAATACATCAATTTATTTAATTTAGTCATTTTAACCTTTTTGAATTAAAATCAATTTAAAATTCTTATTTTCTCTTTCCTTGTCACATCCTCCATAATCCCTCTCTAATCTGGATTAATTTAATTAATTCATGATTAAGATGTGCATCCTCTTAATCAAGGATTAATGTCACATCCTCCTACATTTTCCATGCTTCTAATCTTTCATTAATTATCTTAATCAAGTATTTGCACAACCTTAATCAAAGTCATTAGCCACTTTTAGCACCCCTTTTTATTCAAACTTTTCATTTGCCTTTTTTGGCATTGACCCTCTTTCCCATGTCAATTTTTAATTCACATTTATTCATCCTAGGTCTCTCTTCTCCCCATGTGAATTTTTAATTCACATTTTATCCTTCCAAGACTTCTAAAACATTGGACTTGTCACCTCATCCACATGTGACCAATTCCCACATTTTTGGAGACCCTCTCTTATCCATTTGATTCTCCTAAGAATGTGAATTTTTAATTCACATTTATTTCTCCAACCACTTTCTCTTTTCCCATGGAGATTTTTGAGGAATTCCAAAATTCCTCAAATGTCCCTTTCATCCCCACTTGGGGAAAAGAAGTTCTTTTTTGAGGAAATATTCTCACTCCCCAAGGCAATTGGAAGGTACTTGTCCTTCCTTCACATCATGTACCCTCCTTCCACATCACCTACACATCATCTCACCCTTAGCCACTTCACATTCCACATGTCAAAATGTGAGGGCTTGTGAGTCCTCAACTCACCTTAGCCCTTCATCTTGGCCTTGTTGGATAAATCTCAACCATTGAATTCTCTAGATAATTCAAATTCCTCTATAAATACCCCCTCCTCTAAGGCATTTTTAACACTTAGTCATTTTTGCAACTAAATGTTGTCATTTTGAACACTTAATTCACAAGCATTTCATTCATTTAGCTAAGCCATTTTAGTCATTTGCAATATCATCTAGTCCTATTGTCAATCTTGCATCAAGAGCCATCTAACCAGCACATAAAACAATCAAAATCAAGGGCCAACCAAGGAGTTTCAGCAGCAAAGAAGGTATAAGCAGATTACAATCTTCATTTTATCTTGTTTCTTTGCTTTATTATTCCTTAGGCTAATATTGAGGTGTCCCTTTGTGTTTTTCCTCATTGCATTTTAGTTATTTTGAATAGTTAGAACTAGACTAACATTTAGGATCACATTTATGGCAGGCCCGATGGGACCCACAAGCAAGTTCCTCTATTTTACGTTTGTTGTTGTTGAGTTGTTTGCAAGAATAGGTCACAGAGGGGCCACTACGCCCTCTAGTTTGCTACAGAGGGGCGACTACGCCCTCCTGGTCACTACAGAAGGGAGACTACACCCTCCTAGCCACTGTAGAAGGGCGATTACGCCCTCTGTTTCACTGCAGAAAAGCGATTAAGCCCTTTGTTTCACTGCAGAAGGGTGACTACCCCCCTTGGTTAAAATTTGTTTTCTAATGATTCACTGCAGAAGGGCAACTATGCCCCTTGGTTAAACTTTGTTTTCTAACGATTCACTATAGAAGGGTGACTACGCCCCTTGGTTAAACCTTGTTTTCTAATGTTTCACTGCAGAAGGGTGACTACGCCCCTTAGTTAAACTTTGTTTTCTAACGTTTCACTGCAGAAGGGTGACTACGCCCCTTGGTTGAACTTTGTGTGCTAACATTTCACTACAGAGTGGCGACTACGCCCTCCTGGTCACTACAAAAGGGAAACTATGCCCTTTGGTTAAACTTTGTTTTCTAACATTTCACTACGGAAGGGCGACTACGCCCCTTGGTTAAACTTTGTTTTCTAACATTTCACTGTAGAAGGGTGACTACACCGCTTGGTTAAACTTTTTTTCTAACATTTCACTGTAGAGGAGTGACTATGCCCTCCTGGTTATTGTAGAAGGGTGACTACACCCTCCTAGTTACTGCAGAAGGGCTACGACATCCTCCTGTCACTATAGAGGGGCGACTACGCCCTTCCTCAACATTGCAGAGGGGCAAATACGCCCCAAAATAGCACATTTTAAAAGGTAAAACGACCATTTTAGCTTCATTTTTTGCTCCCATTTTTTGCTATTTTCATAAACTAACCCCCAAACATTGTCTTTTGCAAGGATATTTGTGTTTTTGCTAACATTTTGCAACATATTCTTGTGTAATTAACGAAAAATGCGGGATAAAACAACTAACATTTGCTTGCAGGGCTATCCATTTGCTTAGAGTTTTAAAGCTATCCTTGTTGTTTTCGGTAATCTAAGAACATAGTTTAATTAGGGGAAGTAATATTCATTGCTTGCTATGTCTATCTTTATTTGTTACCCAAAGGGGGCATTAGTTTGTTTTCACTTTCCCCTTGCACTTCGTGTGAGCCTAGGGAGTAGTTGGAAATGATTAGTGCTTTCTTTCTAGTGGGACCTACTTGGGGATTTCATCACCCCAACGGACGATTCCAACCACGCATACTGGAAGGGTATACAAAGGGGGGGAGCAAAAGTTGTACCCCAATCCAGTCATGTCATAATTGGCGGAGCGTCGAAGCTAGGGTGATACCTAGATAGACGTGAAGAGTTGGTCTAAGCCCTTCAATATCTCGCTGGGGTTCCCAACTCACACTTGTGATGGGCTAGTGTTCACGGTTGTGCCTCACATACTGAGAGTATATCGAGGACTCCCTAGACACCTTGTGCATCCTAGATTAAGACCTTTATTAGCCATACCCTTAACACTAATCATAGGAATGTGCTTGTCTGAGAGTGTTTTCTTGTGAGAAACCAGTAAACTTTTTGATAATTTGGCCTTATTATTGTCATTTTAAAGTCCTTTCCATAGTCATTTTCATCAAAACCAAGTCCATGTCCACTGCAGAGGGGCAAATTTTCCCTTCTGGTTACTGCAAATGGGAAAATTTTCCCTTCTAGTTATTGCAGAGGGGTGACTATGCCCTTTTGGTTACTATAGAGGGGCAACTATGCCCTCTGGTTCATTGCAGAGGCGCGACTACGCCCTCTTTTTTACTGCAGAGGGGCAAATTTTCCCTCCTGAGCAGCCAAAATCGCCCTGTTTAGCTCTGTTTAGCCTCTAAACCATTGTTTAATCCATCCAAACCTTTATCTAATCATCCCAAGCCTCCATTTTGTCATTCTAAACCTCTGAAAACCTCTATTTTATCATTCTAAACATCCAATTTATCATTTCAAACCACCATTTAGCCTCCATTTGTTATCCCAAGCATCCATACATTCATTCTCTCAATCCGTCCACTCGTTTTGAATTTTCCAATAACTCATTTGGAAAGCCCATATTATCATCTCATGAACTTGATTCACCAAAATTTTACCCTTTGCATCACCTAACCCATATTTCATAAACACCACTCATCATCAAATCACCCTAACCGTGTGTTAAAAAGTGGTTACCCAAATTGACCTTAGCACTTGAATTTGATTGTTATCCTTCATATTAATCCCTATCTTCGACCCAAATCAATTTACTTCAATCTTTAGGTGAATTCAGTGTCGTAAGTTATTATCCTTGGACCAAATCAATCCATTTCTATCTTGAGGTGGATTTGGTGTCGTGATCATCCACTCAATCAATCAATACTCTAGGTCACTGAGGGTAATTTCCTTTGACTGATTTAGGGTCCTCCAAATATTTCATCATCCAATCACACCCATCCAATCATTCAAATCTATCATTCGATCAATTCAATCACACTTATCCAATTATATAATCGATCCAATCACACCCATTCAATCAATCCAATCTATCGCAGCAATCCAATCCAATATATCCAATCAAAACCTAATCAAAATCTGATCTAACCAAAATCCGATCTAATCAAATCCAATCTCAACTAGCCAAAATCAAATCTCATCCGATCGAAATCAAATCATTCATCAAGGACATCTTTATAATCTTCCCATAACACATTTGCATGCTCGTTCAAACTAGGTCACAAGACAAGAAGCAAATGGCACAACAACAAGGACAAAACTCCAAAGTGAACATGTCTCAAGATCTTAATAACAATGCAAATCCCACAAATGGTGCAAATGTCTCTCAAGATCCTAACAATGGAATGAACACCCCCCAAGATCCTCATAATGGCACTTCATCACACTCCAACACCGAAAATCAGAACAACTCACCACATGGTGAGGAGATTATGGCTAATCAATCTGAACTCATGCTTGAGGAACATTTCAGTAATCCTGCCAATCTACAAATGACTAACCATCTATTCAAAAAACATAGGGAATAAATCTTGGCCCACCTAATTGAAAAAGGTGTTAAACCTCCATCAGGTGTTGACTTATCCAAATATAGGAGTTCCACATCTAATATACCCCAAGGTTCACAAAACGCACCAAATGGTTCATACATCCCCAATGTTCCCCCAATAGAGGGTTGGCATCAACCTAAATTTGGCAAAACTGTTCTTTATCATGTTAACCATCCCCCACATGCCACAATCTCAGTCATGGGGGCTCCTCAAGTATTTGATCCCAATAATCATTTCACCTACAATATGCCACAAAATGTTCCACAACCTTGGCCATTAATGCTAACAGCACCTCCCCTTTCGAGTCAACCTCATGTCAACACTGGGGGCAACCCTTTTTTCGCATTACCTCCACCTCTTGGGGCCACGAATCTACCACCGCTTCTGTATATATCTCAACAACCTCCTCAATCTAACCTACCACCTCAATTTCCTCCATAGGGTACATCCCAACCAAATGTTCCGGTTGGTACCCAACAACCTCCTTTACAGAATGCCTCTACATTATCTCAGCCACCTCATCAACAACAACCCCCGTAGAATGCTTTAGTTTCTTCACAACAACCACCATACCAATCGCAAGGCAATCCATCCCGGCAACTTGCCCAGACCATATCCCTGTTCCTCGCATCCATTTTACGTCTGTAAGCTCAACCACAACACAATATCGCATCTCAGCCCGCACAACAGTCAACATCACAACAACAACCTCCTCAACATTATTACTATCATAACCAACAACAGTTCCAACAACAACCGCCCTATGTGGCCTCCCAACAATCACAACAGTATCTTCAATACCAACAAACCAATCCTCAGTCTCACATTCAATATCCTCAGCATTTGGTCGCACATTCTTATCAAACAAATTTGTACTATATTGCACAACAACAACCTCCATACCAACAAACACCCCTATCACATCAACAGGGAACACCATCCTCTCATTATCAAAATCCTTACATCCATCTTCAAACATTATCTCAACAAAATCCACAGTCATCATATCATCCCTATCCATCCAACCCACCAACCTCATTGCACAACCAGTCAACAAGGATCTATTGGAAATAAAAGCTACTTTGGAAGATCTCCAAGCAGGGACTGGTAAACAATCCTTTAAATTCGAAGATATATGTCCCTATCCGTTCGATCTGTCCATCTTACTAATTCCCTTCCCAAAGCACTTTGAGATACCAAATTTTGACAAATACAAGGGAAACAAAGATCCAAAGGCTTACTTACAATATTTTTACTCCCAGTGTCAGGAAGTTATGCACAACGACAACTATCTCTTGCGTTTGTTTCCATGGAGCTTGAAAGGCAATGCCCTTGAATGGTTCATGAGTCCAGAACGAGGGTCCATAAAATCCTTTGCGGATCTTTCAGAAAAATTTGTTTCTTAATTTTCCTTCAATTTGGAAAAAGACACTAATACTTTGGACCTTCTTAAGGAGAAGCAACATGAAGGTGAAACTTTTTCTAGCTACCTTCAAAGGTGGCAAGCGCTAGCAAGTCAAATGAAAAACCCTCTCAAAGAGAAAGACATGGTCACCCTCTCTATGGAGAACTCACATCCCAACATGGCTCATAATTTCAAGTTACACTGTGTTACCACTTTCACTGAAATAGTGGAAAAAGGACCCATCCTTGAACACACCCTTATTGCCAAAGGGCACATCAAGATACACAACCATGACAAAGAAAGGTCCTTTGGTGATAAGTCACGCTTTTGGAACAAGAACAAAAATGCAGTGAATGATGGTGTCATTGACACTAAACATGTCCAAGTAGCTAATACATCCTAGAGGCAACAACCATTTGTACCTAATGCCATATTTGTGTCGCAGGGGGCATCTCATCCTCCTCAACAGTCAAACCAGAATAGTCAAGGGAATGGAAAATTCCAATATACTCAATTAGGAGAGACCGTGAGCGTCATCTTCAATAAGTTGTTACTAGTCAACTATCTGATCATGTACCCTGTCACCAAACCACTTGATGAATCCAAGCCCAAACCTTCCTGGTTTAGGGAGAATGAATATTGTGAATTCCATAAAATTAAAGGGCACACCCTGAATAAGTGTCAAGGTCTCAAAAATTATGTCCAAGATCTTATCGATCGAGGAGAAATCAAAGTCGACACTAGTCAAGCTTCATCATCCAATGCTCAATTACAGATATACCAAAATTCTTTCCCTAACCATAATCAAGGCACAAGCACCTCCAACAACAATCCCCAAGACAACAACGCAAATAATATAAGCTATAAAAATGTACCCCTCAATTATGATGGCATTGTCCATTACATTGAACAGGTAGAACCTCGTGTGTCTATGATAAATGTTAAGGCTAAAGATCCCTAATGTGTTGTGGCTACCCAATGATCCTGCATTACTGTCCCAACAACCTCCACATCCGCCCAATCAAATCCTATAAAATCTTAGTATAACATTCTTGATCACTTAGGAAAGACCCCTTCTCAAATTTCAATCTTGGATCTACTTAAGTCTTCTCCTGTGCACCAGGAAATTGTCAACAGAGCTTTACAAGAAACTCATGTGCCTAACGACATCGATCCCACATGGTTCTAGGCTTTAGTAGGACACTTGGCCTTATCTTATCAGTTACACTTCAGCCAGAATGACATGCCAAATATTGATGCCAATCACAATCAGCCCTTGCACATCGAAGTCCTAGTTGCCTGTCATAAAATAAAAAGGGTCTTGGTAGATAATGGCTCTGCCCTCAATCTATGTACTCTAAAATTCATAAAATAGGTAGGGTATACTCAAGTGGATTTGAGTAATCAAATCACCATGATCAAGGCCTATGATAATGCGGAAAGAAATTCTGAAGGGATTATTAGTCTTCCTATTTAGGTTGGACCTGTAGTTCAATATACTACTTGTCATGTCCTTGATCTGGACTTACCCTATAATCTCCTCCTTGGCCGCCCATGGCTCCATGCCATGCAAGCCGTCCCCTCCATGTACCATCAATGCCTAAAATTCCTGGTTAATGGACAAGATATCACCATTTATGCCGATCCGCAACCATTTGAATACTGCCACACTCTAGAAGCATCATTTCTCCATCTACATTATTGTCTTGGGGTCAAAATGGGGGAATCTCAGTCATCACCCTCCAATCCATCATCCACCATGACGACCACTCCATCTTCTACCACTAATCCCACAATCACCAAAGTCCAAATCATTGAAAAGGGGTGTGGTGAATATGAAATGCATACCACTTTAAATGTGGCAACCATGCCACCATCACCTCACATGTACGGCCAACCTTCATAGGCTACTCCAAAAGAAGACAAGACCGCCACCTTCAATGTTAAAAACATCCCCACCACCACTTTCTGGTCTCCTAGTATAAAGACAGATGCACCAGAAGACGATATCAGTCAGTGGGTACACCGTGAAGAACCCCAACTAGATCCTCCTCTAAAAGAATACTTTCAGGAAGTATACCCTTGGTCAGCTAAGTTCGCAGAAAATCATAACTACCAAGGTGGGGACCTAGATAAGGAAGAATAGGGATGGTTGCAACCTATTGATGTATCAAAGCTGCCACGGAATATAGGCCTCAGATATGACAAAAAATAGAAAAGCCCTACAACATCATCTAATACCTCCAGTAGTGTTACTATGGAGAATGGTCCCTTGGAAGACATACCCGAGGAAGAATCCATCATACGTGCATACGATGATGTTGATCACATAGATTTGTCATCCATGTTTGACTACTTATCTATCTGTACCATCAGCCTATCCCTTCGCCATCCCAAACTTATTGATTGGGACCTACGTGATAGCACACCTATCAATATCTCCTTGGATACATATGTCAACCTCATGGGATTGGGGGAGGATGAATACTCTAGTCACAAGAATAAAAATAGGAAAAATAAAAAATGGTCATCTAGTGAAAACCTCCCCGAGGCACTTCCTGACCTAGAAAAAGTAAAAATAAATGGTACATCTAATAGCAAAAACCTCGAAGAGGTGCTGGAAGATGGAGATGTTCATCTTCCCCTTGTGGGAACTCAATTATCCACACGGTCATCCATCCTAATTGAAGAAACTCAAGAAGTTAACCTAGGTATTGTTGAGAGCCCTAAGATCACCTATGTGGCCAAGTCACTATCAGAGCAAGAATATTCAGTCATTGTTCAGCTACTCAAAGATGGTATCATTAACTTTTCCTGGTCATACTCAGACATGTCGGGCTTAGACCCTGCTCTAGTAGTTCATCACCTAGATGTTCACCTAGATGCCAAGCCTAATAAATAGAAGCTTTGAAAAATGCATCCACAAGTAGCATTATTAGTCAAGAAGGAATTGGATAAATTGCTAGACGTTGGTTTTATCAGACCCATTGACTACTCTGATTGGATCTCCAACATAGTGCTTGTTGCCAAACCAAACGAAGACATTTGGATCTGCACAAATTTTTGAGATCTTAACAAAGCTTGCTCTAAGGATGAATTCTCGCTATCCAATATTGACAAGTTGGTTGACCTTACTGCAGGACATGAGATGTTGTCCCTTATGGATGGCTTCTCTGGTTACAATAAGATTTGAATTGCACCTGAAGACCAACACAAGACTGCTTTTACAACACCTTAGGGTACTTTTTGCTATAATGTTATGCCCTTCAGTCTCAAGAATGCGGGGGCAACATATCAAAGAGCGATGACTGTCATCTTTCATGACCTCATCCATATTATCATGGAAGATTATGTTGACGACCTACTAGGAAAATCCAAAACTCGAGCAGAGCACCCTACCATCCTGAAAAAGATCTTCGAGCAGTTAGAACATTACAAGTTACGACTAAATCCAAAAATGTGTGTCTTTGGGGTTACATCAAGGAAATTATTGGGTTTCATAGTCTCCCGAAGAGGCATTGAGGTTGATCCTACTAAGGTGAAAGCTATTCTAGATATGCCTCCCCCGTGCAATCTGAAACAATTAAGAAGTCTCCAAGGAAAGCTACAATCCCTCTGTCGGTTCATAGCCCAACTTGTGGATAAGTGTCAATAATTCACCCATCTTCTGAAAAAAGACTCCACCTTCAAATGGAACCAACAGTTTCAGCTAGGTTTTGATAAGATCAATGAGTACTTGGCTCATCCACAGATCTTGATGCCACCTATCCTAGGAAAACCCCTCCTGCTTTACATCTCCGCCACTTCAGTCGCACTGGGGGTATTATTGGCATAGCATGATGAGTCATCAAGAGAATGAGTGATCTACTACATCAGCCGAACACTAGTCAGCTATGAATTAAATTATTCACCCATGGAAAAATCTTGCCTTGCAGTGGTCTTCAACACACAAAAACTCTGACATTACGTGCTCAGCCATCTGGTCAAATTAGTAGCAAAAATTGATCTGTTAAAGTATTTTTTATCCAGAACCACTTTTACTAGTCACATGGCCAAGTGGGTCATGCTCCTAAGTGAGTTTGACATAGAGTACGTGAATTGCAAAGTCATAAAAGGACAAGTCATAGCTGATCAGTTGGCTGAGGCACCCCTAATGGATGCTTATCCTCTAGTCACTAAATTTCCAGATGAAGAATTTTTCATAGTAACAAAAGCACCTACTTGGATATTATATTTTAATGGCTCACACACTCATAATGGATCAGGAGTAGGAATTATGTTTGTTACCCCTCAAGGTGACTACATCCCAAAATCATTCAGGTTGGCATTCCCATGTACTAACAACATAACTGAGTATGAAACCCTCCTCCCAGGTCTCAAAATGGAAAAATAGTGGCACATAACTCACTTGAGAGTGTTTGGTGATTCATTGTTGGTCATTAAACAAGTTAATGATGAGTTTCTAACAAAAGATGATAAGTTGTTACCCTATAAATGCATGGTTGATGATTTCAAGAAATATTTCACCTTCATACAATTTGACCAAATTCCCAGAGTACAAAATAAAGCAATTGATGCAATGGCTACTATTGGCTCCCTGATTGACATGCCTAAAGATCGAATAGAGTGTGAGTTCCTTGTCCAACAACTTTTAATCCCAACGTATGATATCCTTGAGACTGACATGGTGTGCGACATTGTGGGTCCCACTTCCCCACGGTACCAAGACATATATACCTATCTGCATGATAATACTCTACCCCTAGATCTTACATGCAATCAATGAAAATCCTTTGTTCACCGCTCTTCCTGATACATTATCATCGGTGATACACTTTATTGTCGTGGGTATGATGGAATCCTCCTTAGATGTTTGAATAAGACTGAAGCCTATAATACACTAACGGAGGTACATAGTGGTGTTTTTGGGGCCCATTCAAATGGTATGGCCTTGGCCAAAAGGATTCTCTAAGCTAGATATTGTTGGCCTACCTTAGAACATGATGCTTGTGAGTTTGTGAAGAAATTTCTTCCCTGCCATCAACATGCAGATTTAATTCATGCACTAGCACATGACCTTTAGCCTCTCCTCTCATCGTGGCCCTTCTCTCAGTGGGGTTTCGACTTGATTGGAAATATTTATCCACCATCTTCTGACAGACACACATTCATAATTACTGCCACTGAGTACTTCACCAAATGGATGGAAGCAATGCCACTCTCATAAATAACCGGTACTCAAATTTCCAAATTCATCCTTTACCATATTATCTATAGATGGAAAACCTTTTAAAAACCAAGCCATGAAAGATCTCTATGACACCTTTCACATCCAACATCATTGGTCAACACCTTATTACCCCCAAGGTAATGGATAGGTAGAAGCAACCAACAAGACCCTTATTTGCATCCTTAAGAAGGTTGTCAATAACACTGGTTGAGATTGGCACCTCCATATTCATCTCGCCCTCTAGGCATATAGCACCTCCATCCGCACCCCTACAGGTGCCACCCCCTATTCTTTAGTGTATGGTGTCGAAGCCATCTTGCCAATCGAAGTTGAGATCCCATCGTTGAGGATTTATCTAAAGAATCTTATCAGTGAGGAGGATCCTCGTGTTGCACGACTTGCACAGCTGGAGTTACTTGATGAAAGATGAATCAAATCCTATGATCATCTTCAAGCCTACCAAGACCATCTCAAGCATAACTATCAAAAGAAGGTTCTTCCTCGACAATTCCAGATTGGTGTACTAGTCCTTAAAGAGAACCAACGTACTTAGCAGGACCGCGATAAGAAAGGAAAATTTGAAGCAAATTGGTTGGGTCCTTATATCATAACCGCTAAATACAGATCTGGGGCATATAGACTTTCTACACTTGAAGGAGAACCCCTAGAAGAGACTATCAATATCATGCATCTGAAGAGGTTCTACACCTAAATCCCCCACATATAAAAATATAAAAAAATCAAGAAAAACAAAAACAAAAAAAATAGTAAAAAGAAATAAATTTGTCCTATGGTGAAAACCACCTTTGGTGGCACCTTGGATAAGTATAGGTGGTGAAAACATATTTGTAGGCACCATTTTTAGAGGGCTTAATCATTATCTACCTGGAATCCTAGTTAATTTATTCTTTCATCTGCCCTATCATCCTCACCCATCCCATCCTCGGCCGCTTGGTATATCTCTTGATTAAGCATTGGACGATCCACCTTGACTATTCCTCACCCTGAGCTTTTTGGTATCCTGCTCTAAGCTTGTATCGTTCATTTAATCATTAACCAATTGGTGTCATCATATAGGATCATCCATCATGTCAGTCTCCATCTAGATCTCATCATGTCACGTTGGTCTTCTCGTCCTTAGTTGAACTACATTTCCCCTACGCTTTTACGTAGGCAAGGTTGATCATTTTATCTGCCCCCAAAGCATTTTGACTATCCCGTGATGGTCACTCATCATCTGTCTTCACTGTCCCCTTTTCGCTTTTATCCATGGTCGGTTGTCATTTGTCTTTTTCAAACTACGTTTCCCCTGCGTTTTCACATAGGAAAGGTTGATCATTGGATCCTCCCCTGGGGCATTTGTGTGTCATGTCTTGTTTCATTCATTATCAATCACCATTGTCCTCTTTCCACCTTATCCATAGTCTTTTCAAGAACTATGAGGGCTTTGCGCTTTCACATAGGCAAGGCTAATCTTTGATTGGCCCCTAAGCCCTAGGTCTGTAGGATGTGTCATTCGTCTATCTTGTGTTGTGTCATTAAGCTATGCCCTTATTTAGCTAGTTGTTAACAAACGAGATCTGCTAGCATTAACAAATCCAATCAGTTATGAATATCCCATGTCATATCGATCTTTTAGTTTAGTATCCATCATCGGTCTCAACAGGATGCATCCTTCCTAACAAACCTCATCAACCCCATTCATCCTCTTGATCCTATGGCAAAGGATGTTTGAAATTTGATTGTGATCTCTTGATGCTTTTGGTTTTTGTTTATCATTTGAGCTTCCTATTACAATTAGTTAAGATCACCATAATCTATCATATTATGGTGTGTTTTGGCTAGTTCACATAGGGGCATATGTTGATCTTCTATTGTTGTTGTCTGTTGGGTTGTCCCACGTAAAACCCAATAAGATCCATGTGATCTTGTGTTACGCTGGGGCATCCCTTTGTGCCTGTGGTTATCCCAATGCCTAACCTGACCAAAGTTTTCACTACTTTGGGATGTTGGGATAGCCTTCTTGTTTGTGTGTTTGTTACAACAGGAGGCCCCTGCCCTACCGCAATTTGCACTCTCCTCTGTCATCTCCTACTTGTCATCCTCTCTTACTGACTCTTGGCCTCAATCTCCTCTCGGGCTCCATCCTATTGTCCAACCCCTCCCATCTCCTCCTGCTCTATCATGATCTGCACCCTCCTCTGTCGTCCCCTATTCGCCATCCTCTTTGACTAACTCCTGGCCTCAATATCCTCTCAGGCTCCTTTCTGTTGTCCACCCCCTCCCATCTCCTCCTACTCTGTCATGATCTGCACCCTCCTCTGTCGTCCCCTACTCGCCATCCTCTTTGACTGGCTCCCAGCCTCAATCTCCTCCTCAACTCCATCCTATTTTCCATCCCCTCCCACCTCCCCCTACTCAACCTGTACCAACACTCTCCTTCGTTGTACCCTACCTCCTAAATCGGTCTACTGAATAGCTCCACCCTCCACTCTGCGTATTATCTCCACCTCTGGCTCATCCTACCCACCTACATCTGGCACCAGGCCTACCCCACCCTCCTGTCATCTTGTATCTCTCCCACCCATGAGTCCTGCTACATCCACCTCCACCCTAACCATCCTCTGCTGTCTCCTACTCCTCCTCCTCCTCTCTGGCTGTCCCACTACCTCCATCCCATCCCCTCCTCTTCCTTGCTGATCCACACCCTCTGCATCCTCCTAATGTCCTGTTCCTCTCCCCTTTCCTCCCATCTACACCTATCTCCTCCTATCTCCGCCCTCCCTCACCCCCCAACACTCATCCTCTGATCTGAATCCTACGACTCCTAAAATAGGCACTAGCAGTGTAACCCTCTCCCATCGGTGGTTGTGCCACCACCGGTCATATCGTACCATCACTCCTACATTCTCCACCCCAACAGCTCTCCCTGGGTAGGGTACCTGCCCTGTTGTCACCCACGCCGCTCTAGCCTCCCTCGGTCTAAAACTA
Source organism: Sequoia sempervirens (assembly GCA_007258455.2). Lineage (NCBI taxonomy): Eukaryota > Viridiplantae > Streptophyta > Pinopsida > Cupressales > Cupressaceae > Sequoia > Sequoia sempervirens. The sequence goes on from VDFB02271358.1 coordinate 845,752,055, forward strand.
GGCCCCCATGGTCACTCTCTGGTGAGTCGACAAAACCTGATAGGTGCATCTAGAATATCCTATATCAGCCCAAACTGCCTCACCACCCTGATTGGTTGATGCATCTCCACTATGCGCGGTTAACTCCCAATCAAGATGCACCAGCTCATAAAATAACCTCTTTGTCTCTCTTCCTCCCCCCTTCATCCCCTAAACTATCGATACATATATGACCGCCATAATATGTCTCTCTCCTGTAGATCATCTATCGCTCTGCTTCACCCATCCATATCTCCTTGCATCTCATACCGCAACACCCAGCCCCTCGCCTCCCCATATCCCCAGGCCACCGGCTCCCTCTCATCCTCATCTCCCACCCTAACCACTAAGGGTCTATTCACCATAATATGTTCCCATGCCCACACCTGTAGAAGGGTCTTGTGTGTCAAACTCACTGAGTTCCAATAGTAGATCACATGCATATCCCTATATAACTACGCTAATACACAAGTACCCCACGAGATCTGTCCCTCACGCCACTCAACAATATGTTGAATTGCCTTCATGTACTGAAGACCATAGAACCACCTACTATGATCTAATAACAATATCCCACTAATCAGTCCACATAGAAATAATGGCAGGGGTGGTACCCCCACTGTCAAACATCTATCTAGGTCCAACTGCTCACCCTGTAGTGGTAGATCCTCCTGTCCAAATAACACTGTCATAGTGTGATCTAAATTGGCCCCTCTCGACACCACATCACTAACTAATAGCCCCACTATTGGCAGCTTCAGGATGCACCATACATCCTCTAGCATCACCATCATCTCCCCCATCGGCAGATGAAATATCGATGTCTCTGAGCTCCATCTCTCTATCAAGGCCATCAACATCACTCGATGCACCCTCATCACCGGCGCCTGTAGAAAGTGCAATAAACCCGCATGATCTAAAGTCACGTGATAGATGTCGGTCATGGCTACAATAGTCATTGTCAATACCTCCGACCATCGCTCATGTGTCCATAACTGCACAAAACCCTGCATCCATATTACCCGATTATCAATACACTATATTCCCAGCCCCAGGACATCCCTTGCTTTCCTCTTTTCTTTGCATTTTTCTCTCTCTCCTTTTATCCCCATTTTTCCCTCATCGGGGCCACCTTATCTTTCTGGCTAAAGCGGATGTGCCCCCACAATGGGACGAATCCACCCCGAGCTGAGGCGACTCGGCCCTGGATCAGGGCAATCCCGTCCTACATTGGGGCGAACCCGCCCCGAGTTGGGGCGGATCCGCCCCAGGCTAGGGCGAACCCGCCTTGAGTTGGGGTGACTCTACCCCACGTCGGAGTGAACTCGCCCCAAGTTGAGGTGGATCCACCCTGAGCTGGGGTGAGCCCTCCCCGAGTTAGGGTGACTTTGCCCCGCGTCGAGGTGAACCCACCCCAAGCTAGGGCAGACGTGCCCTAAGGTTGGGGCAAGGCCACCCAGCACCAAGGAAAACCCACCCCTAGCTGGGGTGACTCTTCCCCCAGCTGGGGCAGATGCACCCTATGGCCGGGGTGACTCCGCCCCCAACCAGGGTGGATGCGCCTCGAGCTGGGGTGACTCCACCCAACACCGGGGCATGTGCACCCCGCGTCGGGGTGATTGTGCCCCATGCCGAGGCAAATACGCCCCATTGTGCAGTGGACCTGCCCCTATTTGGGGTGAATTCGCCCCCTGGCTGCTCTACCCAACCCCCTCTAAATGCCCTATTTTTATCCCTTTCCTTGCCAAATCAAAAACTACCCATTTTCCTATTTTTCCCCACCAATCAAACCCACATTTTACATTTTTGTTTCACCATTTTAAAACATGCTAAATGTTTAAAATACACAAGAGGGGTTTTCTTACTAACCTAGCAAGGCACCGCAAAGTGGGTATGGCATCTCCATACCTCGTCCGCCCGATGAATGATGTCAGAATAGTAATCTTCCAGCATCGTTGCTCCTTCTCCTCTTCCTCTCATCTCCTCTTCTCTCAACTGCTACAGTAACAATGGGACAAGGTAATTCTTCAAATTACCTTTTAACCCTTCTTGCCCCCCCCCCATTTTTCAAATAAAAGGTATTTTTTACCTTTTATTTAACTTTATTTTCTCCTCCAACTAATCCCCTTCTTTCCCAGAGCCGCCATTTGCAAACCGTGTGTCCAATCAACTTCGTTCAAAATTCAAAGTTGCTTAGTTTTTTGAGCTCTATCCAATGGTGTCTTCTATTTCTTTCTATTGAGAAGTTGTCTGAGGCCCCTTTTTCTTCCCCAACCACCCTCTCGAGGGGGCATACCCTATCATTTTCCCTCCATCCCTTCGTGGCAGTCATTGGGGCATCCCGCTCCTTTTTTTCCTCTACTTGGGTAGCTCATTCAGCCTCTTTCATACTAGGGCATCAAGCCCTATCACTTTCTTCATCACTGGCATTTTATTTTTCTTCAAAACACTATTATTCTAACAATATTTCAAAGAGGGGAAAAATGTAGACATCCAAATTTGATCGCTCCCGTACAATCAAATTTACCTCTTTATTCATCCATTCCATCAATATTAATTTATTTAATTAATATTACACTTCCCGCCTAAGGTTCTTCAAGTATTTAATTTAACAATTAAACACTTTATCTTATACCTTTTTCCTCTCTAATTTAAATAAATACATCAATTTATTTAATTTAGTCATTTTAACTTTTTTTGAATTAAAATCAATTTAAAATTCTTTTTTTCTCTCTCCTTGTCACATCCTCCATAATCCCTCTCTAATCTGGATTAATTTAATTAATTCATGATTAAGATGTGCATCCTCTTAATCAAGGATTAATGTCACATCCTCCTACATTTGCCACTTGTTTCTAATCTCTCATTAACTATCTTAATCAAGTATTTGCACAACCTTAATCAAAGTCATTAGCCACTTTTAGCACCCCTTTTTAGTCAACCTTTTCATTTGCCTTTTTTGGAATTGACCCTCTTTCCCATGTCAATTTTTAATTCACATTTATTAATCCTAGGCCTCTCTTCTCCCCATGTGAATTTTTAATTCACATTTTATCCTTCCAAGACTTCTAGAACATTGGACTTGTCACCTCATCCACATGTGACCAATTCCCACATTTTTGGAGACCCTTTCTTATCCATTAGATTCTCCTAAGAATGTAAATTTTTAATTCACATTTATTTCTCCAACCACTTTCTCTTTTCCCATGGAAATTTTTGAAGAATTCCAAAATTCCTCAAATGTCCCTTTCATCCCCACTTGGGGAAAAGAAATTCCTTTTTGAGGAAATCTTCTCACTTTCCAAGGTACTTGGAAGGTACTTGTCCTTCCTCCACATCATGTACCCTCCTTCCACATCACTTACACATCATCTCACCCTTAGCCACTTCACATTCCACATGTCAAAATGTGAGGGCTTGTGAGTCCTCAACTCACCTTAGCCCTTCATCTTGGCCTTGTTGGATACATCTCAACCATTGCATTCTCTAAATAATTCAAATTCCTCTATAAATACCCCCTCCTCTAAGGCATTTTTAACACTTAGTCATTTTTGCAACTAAATGTTGTCATTTTGAACACTTAATTCACAAGCATTTCATTCATTTAGCTAAGCCATTTTAGTCATTTTCACTATCATAAAGTCCTATTGTCAATCTTGCATAAAGAGCCATCCAAGGAGCACACAAAATAATCAAAATCAAGGGCCAGCTAAGGAGTTTCAGCAACAAAGAAGGTATAAGCAGATTACAATCTTCATTTGTTTCTTTGTTTTATTATTCCTTAGGCTAATATTGAGGTGTCCCTTTGTGTTTTTCCTCATTGTATTTTAGTTATTTTGCATAGTTATAACTGGACTAACATTTAGGATGATAGATGTAATCATGGAAAATCAATGTCATTGCTCGTTGATAAGTTGTACCTGTGTTTTTTAATCCAAAAGGAATCATAACCCAACAAAAGGTTCCCAAAATAGATGTAAAGGTTGTCTTATAGTGATCTTGTGGGTTGATAAATATTTGATTATAACTAGAAAATCCATCCATGAATGATAACAAAGCATGTCCGGCAGTTGAATCAACAATCATATCAATATTAGGTAGTGGAAAATCATCTTTTAAAGATGTTTTATTCAAATCACAAAAATACATACATATCCTAATATGATTGTCAGATTTGGAAACTACAACAATGTTTGAGATCCAAGGAGAATAATCCATAGGGCGAATGAAACTTGCATTAAGGAGTTTTTCAAGTTCTCCCTTGACATGCAAGGCTATCTTAGGATGCATCTTATGTATCTTTTGGAAAATAGGTTTAGTATTTTCAACAAGAAAAATATTGTTTGTTACAATATTCGGATCTATTCCTAGCATGTTTGAATATTGTTGAACCATATATTTTTGGGTCTATATACTCCTCTTGCACTCTTAGGGTCTTTCACCTAAGAAGGAGAGAGATAAACCTCAAAAACCTAGGGGGTTCATTCAAATTAAGCAATGTATGATGGAATGAAGACTAAATGAAATGATCTAAATGCAACTAAGCTAAACCATTGAATGATTAAACATGCAAGACTAATGAAATATGCTTTGTTTGAAAACACATGATGTAGTACAACAATGAACTGAATAAATGAAATATGCATAACAGAAATGAAAGGGTAAGATCAGAGTGTACCTGGACAAGATGTAAGGAATCCGGAATGTCTGGAATGTTGATTGATGATGTTTTTCAAGCCAAATAGGACTCATTTGCCATCTATGGTGAATCAGTCCTTGTTCTGATGAATTCTTCTGAGAATAGGATTTTGATTACTGAGAACTAATTTCTAAGAAAAACACTTTTTTAGGCCCATAGATGGGACTAATTCACCATGCTTGGAGAATCAGTCCTCCTTCAAGGATCTAAAAATTTAGAGGATGATTTTGTAGCTTCAAATCTATAATTCAACCTTCTATAAGTGTCTGCTTCATATTCTACTGGAATCGGGTATGAAAATGACTTTTTCTTGATACCTTGAATCAAATGAAGAGGAGATGACTTGAATAATTTGGAAATGCAATATTCAATCATTCTTAAGCTTCCAATAATCCTAAATCTACAAACAAACAACACGAGAGAGAGAAATTGTTGATTGTCAAGGCATGGGGGTTTGCCTTGGTCAAACCCCTTTTAGGTAATTAAACCAAATTGATGAAATAAATGAATGAAACATGCAACAATGGAATAATTTACCTTGAAATAATGATTGATCTTGGATGTCTACATTAATACATATAGAATCAGACCTTGAATGCTTTAGAATGCTAACTTGAAGACTTCTAATGGAGAAACCCTAACTTGCTTGACTTGAATGAGAAAATAGATGATGAATGGATAATGAGAGATGAAATAATGAGCATCATATGTGTGATTGATGTAAAATGATGGTAAAAGTACTTATTTATAGACAAGTGTGCCTTAGTACTCGATAATACTTCATCACAGGTCAACATAAAGTGAAAATAAACTTTAAATTTCACTTTTTCCCACTCAAAAGTCAAAATGGGGGCCAAATAGGACTCATTCGCCACACATGGTGAATGGGTCCCACCTAGATGGCACTGATTCACCATGCATGGTGAATGGATTCCACAGGGGCCATTCTAACACCTTAGAGGCCAAAGAATAAGGAGATAAGGTTTAAATTACAACTTTGTCAGGTGTTTGATCAATTTAATCCTCGAGGTGGACAATATGGGTTAAAATAGGTCTATTAATGATGATGTAAATTTTAGATAGGGTTTGGGACACAAAAATTAGTGTGAAAGTGTAATTAAATACACTTTACAACACTAAAATGAGGTCCACATAGCCTAGGAAGGCACAAAAACCAATATGAATGTGTAAAACACACTACAACACTTGTTTATCATTAAATTCACTTTACAAGCCTTCTAAATTAATGTCATGATGTATTAAAATATGTTGAATTAGGAAGAAATAGGTTCATTAAGTCTAGAAAAGCATGAAAGTATCTTACAGCACTTTTATAAGACATCAATAAACACATTTTATTTAGTGTAGAAGGGTCCAAGATCTGGTGTGGATGCATGAAATGCCTCACACCACCTAAATCAAGTCCTCATTAAGTCCATTTATCATGAATTATCCCATGTCAAGCAAAGGGTACTTTTTTCTACAACACATTTAGCCCCCACTTTAGTGAGATGAAGAACTTGCTTCGGACTCACACTAAAGTAGACATTCAAGATAGACCCACATGTACAGATACAGATGACAAAGAATGACAAAGATCAAGGAGGTTGCGTAGGCCCCCATGATCAAAGATCCTAAGTCAAACCATCAAGATACAAAATCATGCAAAGGAAAGATGGAAAGGAAGACAAGATGGGAAAGAAGTACTCACTCTGGGCCCATAGAACTTTAGGTCATCTATAAGTTGAGAAGGGCCAAAACATACTCACTCTAGGGCCACGAAACTCCTAGTTGTCTATGGGGTGAGAAATCCCAAAAAGAGATACATACACTAGTTGGCATGCACTCACAAAAAGTGGCTATGGGGAAAGTCATGCTGCTAGTTGGGCTTCCCACCATGCCAAAGTTATACCTCCTGATAAATTTAACAAGGCACCACAAAATAAAAGGGAAATGGTTTTCTACTCAAGCTTCATGAGACAAGCAAAACTCCGTATGCTTAGAACTCATGAAAAAAATAGGATGGCACCACAGGCATGCAAGTTGTGTTATGAAAGGTGGCCAAATGAGAATGCAACAAATGTAAAATGCAAAAATGTAATGTGAAAGATTGTTCAAAGGAGTCTTGTTCAGCTTATGTAAGTTCAATAAATTAGGGAGCATTGTGTCTAATGTCTCCAAGAGAGGACCAATCAAAGGATAGTAAATTCAAAACTTAGGGGATGCAATGTGTTGCATCAAACCACCAAGAGGAATGTAATATGATAAGAAAAATCACACTTATGAAGGACATCACACCCAATGTCATCCACAAAGTAATGAACACACCATATAAATGACAAGGCTATGCCAAGAATGCAAGTGATTTATGGTATTATATGCCCCCCACTGTAAAGTAATTGTTACACACTTGTCAGTGGGAAATTGCTTTAAAGTAGAAGAGAAAAGATAAATGCAAAAGGAAAACAAGACATGAGAGACAACTAGGAAAGCTCTATGCCAAGTCACATGTTTCAAAGTTAGGCTGCATCATGTCAAGGAAAAGGAAAAGAAAATAAAGAAAAAGGGAGTATGTCACATGCGAGTCAATCTTAAGACATGTCGTCCACATCTCAAGCTTGCTCTTATACATTCATGAAAAGTTAACAATGAGCCAAAAGAGACAACTACAAGTGACATACAAGGACAAGGCTATACAACACCTTTCCCCCATTTAGTGCAAGACAAAGGTGAGCCTGAAATGGATGATGGTATGCTGCCCCTTGCAAAGGATTCAAAACATGAAATAGTGAGTATGATATGATCCTACAACTATGGCATGGCAAGGAGTAGCAACTAACATTATTTATGTGGATAAAGAAGAGTCTTGGAAGAGTCTAGTGTGTTGGTATTGATGTTGAATGAAGGAGAATAACCAATACCATGAGTTGTGTATTGTGTGTTAGGTCCTATAGGGTTGTGGATACCTTGTTCACGAGCACCAAAACCTTTTCCACTATACCCAAGTTGTTTTAAGATTTTATACCCTTTTCCATAAAGCTTTTGCATTTCTTTGGAATCAGGTGGTTGTTCGTTGTTGCATTCATTAAGGGTTGTTGTAGAGTTTGTGGCATTGTCTAAAGTGGTTGAGGTGGATACTTTTGAAAGGTTGTCTAAATTATTTGATGATGTGATAATTGGTTGGTTGTGTGTCTCAACTTTCTTTTGTGAAAATATATATTCACCCATAAATGAGGGTGTGAATTCTAAGGTTCCCCAATCGTCACCAAATAACTTAAATACTGATTCTGTTTCATTGTGTTCAGTTTGAAGAGGATCTATATTGGATGTTGGAATTAATGTTTTCAGAGGACTTGTAGTTCCTTTTTCAAGCTCCAAACAACTTTCAGACTCAGGGTCTATTTCAAATTGATAAATCTTGTTGTTATAGACATATTTCATTATATGATGAAGGGTTGAAGGCATTGCATTCATCTCATGAATCCATGGTCTACCTAAAAGAATATTATACAAAAGATCATGATGCATGACATGGATAGGAGTCTACAAAGTAACCACCCCCATCATAATAGGCAAAGTGATTACACCGAGCGGTTGTTTTTTTATATTGTCAAATCCTTGAATAGAGTCAAAATTAGGTTTTATTTGTGATCTATTAACTTTTAAGTGATCTAGGAGACTCACACTACACACATTAAGGGCATAACCATTATCTATGAGAGTGCATTTGATACCTATGTGATTGAATCAAGCAATTATCATAAATACATCATGTTGATTATGCAACTCCAAAGGAGGGAGCTCATGTTGATGGAAAGTAATGTCAAGATTTTGTTTTGGGATGAGAGCTACTGCATCATTTGGAGTTGCACCATGAGGAGTTTCAATTTGTTTTAAGGATATTTGAAGAAGATAGTTGTAATTGGGTGAATTTTGAAGTAAATCCCAAAGAGAAATCTTTGTAGGAGTATTCTTTAGTTGTTCAATAAAGTCATACTCCTTTGTTTGTGAGAAGTAACGAGGAGCACTAGGTGGATTGGGTAAAGGTGAAGAGGTTGGAGTTGGTTGTGGCAATTGCAGATTATTTCAAATGTTATATGTATGAGCAACACTATCAGTACCAGATTGTTGTGATACATTAAAGGGATGAAGGGGATGTGAAGGTGGGTAGAGAATAAGTTTAGGTTTGGGTGAAGGGTTAGGTGAAGGGGGAGAAAGGGTGAATTTAGGTTGATTAGAAGGATGAAGCAGATGTGAAGGTGGGTAAAGGATAAGTTTAGGTTGAACATTATTAACATCCCTTATCAATTGAGATTTTTCATTGTCTGTAAAGTGTATGTTGTCTTTGTCTTGGTGCATAATCTCGTCCTTAGAAGGAGAGTTCATAGGAGAACAAAAAACCACATGTTCATGACAAGGAAGGTTTGGTTCATCCATAATAACTTCATCACAACTAGGGGTGGGATTAATAGTTGAATGTGTTGGACTATTGATAATGGGGAGATTAGGAAAATATTGTATTTGATTGTTTGTTTCTAAATTTGCATTCTCTTGTTCCATGTTGTCTACCATACTAGGAGAGCTTGTAAGATGTTCATCTAAGGTTGAAATTTGCAAAGTAGCTTCATCACAAGTATGAAGAGGATCAATGAATGACTTGTTTTGCTCAAGAGAGTTTTTTGTATGGGAAGGGGAACAATTAAAAGTATCATGATTCGCATTGGTTATGTTTTCTAACAACAAAGTATCCTCTTCACAACTAAGAGAGATACTAGGAAAAGAACAAATGTAAGTATCATGGTCATTTATGATTTCATTACTGTGTTCCCTAATGTTTTCCAAAATAGGATAGGTAGGGGAAGGATCATAAAGAGGGTTGTTATTGACCTTAAAGATTTGATTATTTGAGACCAACCTATCATCCTCATCATTTACAATCTCATGTTCCTCAAAGTTGTCCACATAATGGAAATTAGGTAAGGTGGTGTCTATGATTTCATTTTCGTGTGCTAAAATATCTTCCCAAAGGGGATAAGGAGAAGAACAAACAAGATCCGTATGATGCTCAATGATTGTATCTTTTTTCTCCAAGATACCTTCGTCACTAAAAGGAGAGGTATTGGGAGAAGAAAAAACATGATCATCATGTGTATCTAGGTTTGTATGATCTTCTATCACATCATCCACACAAATAGGAGAGATAGAAGGGAGTGTAAGACAAGCATTAATACTTTTATCCTCTTGTGCTAAGAGACTCTCATAATATTGACATGCAGTGAAGAAATGACAATCATGCTTATTAACTAACGTTTTGAAATAAAAACCTATGCTAACTCAAAATGCAATATAAAAGGCTAAAATAAAATGCAATTTTCAAAGAACAATTGACTTATTATAATATAAAGTGCAAATGTGAAAGTTAAACTATGCATGAAATGAGCTAATTTAGGCTAGTTTTGATGAAATGCATGCTACAAAAAGGCTACCAACTATTATATACAGGTTAAGGCACCAATCAGAAGCCTAAAAACCAATTTCTAAAATATAGAAAATGTTGTTTAAGGTGCCAGAAGGAACTGATTCGCCCAAGGTGGCCAATGAGTCCCAGTATGAACCTTTTTCAAAAAAAAATTGAAATCTGAGGCTTATTTTTATGAAGTTAGAGAGCCAATACACAGACCTAAATAAAAAATGCAGAATTTCAATATATCTAAATAAATTAAGATGCAACAAATGCAACCTAAATACACTTTTTATGAATGCAAATTTTAAAACCTAGCATGCAAATCCTAATGCAAAATGAATGCAAGACTAGATCAATGATGAAAGACACCAAATCAAAAAATAAAATTATTCAGAAGTTGGGTTCACCAAAATGAACCATAGATTTTTGGGTCTATATACTCCTCTTGCACTCTTAAGGATTTTCACCTAAGAAGGGGAGAGATAAACCTCAAAACCCTAGGGAGTTCATTCAAATTAAGCAATGTATGATGGAATGAAGACTAAATGAAATGATCTAAATGCAACTAAGCTAAACCATTGAATGATTAAACATGCAAGACTAATTAAATATGCTTTGTTTGAAAACACACGATGTACTACAACAATGAACTGAATAAATGAAATATGCAGAACAGAAATAGAAGGGTAAGATCAGAGTGCACCTGGATAGGATGTGATGAATCTATAATTTCTGGAATGTTGATTCATGATGTTGTTCAAGCCAAATAGGACTAATTCTCCATATATGGTGAATCGGTCCTTGTTCTGATGAATTCTTCTAGGAACAGGATTTTGATTACTGAGAACTAATTTTTGAGAAAAACACTTTGTTAGGCCCATAGATGGGACTAATTCTCCATAATTGGAAAATAAGTCCTCCTTCAGGGATCTGAAAAGTTAGAGGATGATTCTATAGCTTCAGATCTGCAATTCAACCTTCTATAGGTGTCTGCTTTAGATTCTGCCGGAATCGGGTCTAAAAATGACTTTTTCTTGATACCTTGACTCAAATGAAGAGGAGATGACTTGAATGATTTGGAAATTCAATCTTCAATCATTAGTAAGCTTCCAATAATCCTAAATCTACAAACAAACAACACAAGAGAGAGAAATTGTTGATTGTTAACTGATGTAGAGTCAGGAGGCTCAACCTTAATCAACTTGGCAACCTGCCTTCAAGAGGTATCTAGAAAGATTAAAATGACCATATAAAGCAATTCAACAAGTCTTCCAAGTTCAACAATCATCAGAAGCACAATTTCTCAATTTCACTCCTAAACCCCCAGTTTTAGTACAAACCAAGTTTAGGCATTTTCACCAACATTTTCCAAAACACCTAAAAAACTCAAGGATGATTAAGATACCCTTTTGAAAGTTATAAAACATACAAGAAAACCAATATCAACTCTTTTGGAAAAAATTCAAAGATCCAATACTCCTGCCATGGAAAAGGCTAGTGGATTAGCCCACTTTTACAAAGAAAGTACACTTTAAACTCCACCAAACTTTATGAAACCTTGGGGAAGCAATTAAAATGTCCAAAAACTAATAAATTCACCACTAGTTTCCAGAAATCACTCTTCCAACATAGCAAAGCCAAAAACCCTTGATTCTAGGCCTTCAAAAGGAGGGTTTATTGTAAATCATACCTCCAGACCTTTCCAGACCCTGCCACCTATTCAAACACACATAATTATGCCTGAACAAGCTTTAAACTTCATCACATGGGTTATTTCTTCTAGAAAAATCATAAACCATCATTTAGTTCCTCACTTTCACAAGGAAAATCACCCAAATTCAACATAGGGCAACACCTAAAACCCACAAACACACTTCCTCTGACCTCCACATCATTTGGAAACCTATGTTACAACAAATTGGGTCATTCCACCAAGTCACAATTGCTACAGTAGGTGGAATGCCCTAAAAACTCATTTTATTACTCTCAAAACACCAACTTGCACCAAAACAGAGCAGTTTCAGGAAAATAGAGATAACTCACTCCAAAATTAATGGTTTTCAATCAAACTTGAAGCATTTGAAAGTAGACTCAGTGCCCTAAAATACCATGTCAGCCTTCAACCAAGATCTGGAGTTGTATGGACTGTTGCAGCCAAGCAAAGTTCAGGAAAAATCAAAAGAAAGCGCAGTTTCAAAGCAAAATTGAGTTTTTTTATTCAAGATCTTCAAAAATTGTGTTTACAACAATATAATCAACCAAATATATCTTCAATAACCTCCTCCAACACCTATAACCACCTAACCACCTTCCTTTAAGAGGATTTTAACCCTTTACATTGCTAATTATGCATTGTTTACTAATAATTAACTTAAGATTTTCAACTTAGAATTCCTTCTAAAGACTCAAACCTACATTAAATGGCTCATTTGAACCTTATTACATCATGAGTGGTCTCATGGACCTCATTTAGCACACCATTACTCATACTATCACTAACTCCTAGACTAGCCCTCATAGAATGCACTTTGCAATTACATGTTTTTTAGGTGCTCCTGCACCATACTCCCCGAGTACAAAAAAAATTATGCCCCATAAATTACTCCAAAGGTTTTCTCCAACTCTCTGCACAATCCCTTCAAACCTGCTCCAAGTCACCTGCATGGAAATCTTCCTCCAAGGGACTTTATACCCTTCATACTTTGCTTTGACTGCACCTTGCCATGCTTGATCCTACTCAAATGAATCTGCTTGCTGCCTTTTGTCTTCATTAACACCTACAAACAAAAATTCAATACACAAACTGAAACAACCATGCATTAGTGTCTCTTTTTCATTCTCTTCCATGAGCCTTGGCCAATTATACATGTATTTTTGCCCTTCAATTCTATTATTTGCAACATAATCTGCATTTTTCCCTTCCACTTTCATTTTAACCATTGGTCTGACCACTGTCAGAAGGATGAACAAATCAGTGATTCCCTTCACTCTCAGCCCCTTATCCTTCCACTTCACACCTGCACTCAAATGAATTATGCTTGGATCCCTTGTCTCAATAGCATACAATAGCCTAATTGCTAAACTCAGCAACCAAGGACAACTCACTGTCCCAATCTCAGATTTTCCTCTCTTCTCCAACTCAGTTGGAGACCACACACACTGTCTTCTCTTAGCCATTCCCTGGCCTAGCACCTTCAACCTCTCAATCCTAGCCTCTGTCCTTATTGCAACTCTCTGCAAAACCTTTGCCATATGTTCTTCACCTCTCATGGTGACCAACCTCTGCTCAACTCCTATAGACTCTCCAAACTCTTCCATAGTCTCTTGCACTGTTTTCTGCCAATCTTCATAGCTTACTGTCTTTTCCCTGACTTCCACAACCTGCTCATCACCTACTCTCAAGCCTTGTATCAGACCCTTGGCTTCTACCATCACTACCTTCATATCCTGCACTGTATTTTCAGACTTATTAACTTCTTGACTGTTTATCTCAGATCTTTGAGATTCCATTTCAAGGACTTTGGTCCTATCAACTTCAAGAACACTATCCATTTGTCCTTCATCTCCTATGCTCTTACATTGATTTTTCACAACCAACCTTCTCTTCATCACTTGCCATTTCCTTTAGCACTCATTCCCATTTATCTTCAACCCATATTCTTCTTCTACCTCTGTGTTTCCAGTGTCACAACTCACTGTTTTTGCAATGCTTGACTGTCTTTTATCTTCGCTCATCCTTAAAGGACACAAAACCATCCCAAACATGATCTTCTCATCACCTTCAAGCCTTTCAAGACTTCTTTCATTCCTCTCATCATTTTCCTTTTTTGTCACTTTCTCATTCTTCATTTTCTCAATTTCCAAGACCTCTTTATCCTTAGGTCTGCCATCCTCACCTTCAACCTTTTGCTGCATCTCGTGCTCTTTCCCAAACAGTGGACAACACTCTTCTTCCCTTGTGGCTCCATTATGCCAAAGTTTCTTTTGTTCAAGTAACTCACCTTCATTCTCTTTGATTTCATCTTCTTTTCTTAGGACCTCTATCCCAAGCACCTTCTTCTCACAATACCCTGTCTCAGCTTTATGTACCACTGTATTTTTCATGGGTATCTGCCCTAGAACACCATTATCCTTTAATGAACAAACTTCTACCTGTCCTTTATCTTTGATACACCCTTCAAGCTTACCTTTCCCTCTCAAGGTCATTTCGCTCTTGCTTCTTCCTTTCTCATCATCCTTTACACACTTCAACTTTGAATCTGCTGTTACCCATGCTATCTCAGCAATTCTTTCATAGGTGGTGACTGCAACTCTTCCTTCATCACATTCTCCATCCTTTCCTAGTGCCTTCAGGGTCTTTTCACTTCTGACCTTCACTTTCTTTGTTTCCTTTTTGTCTTCAAGCTGCTCTGTCTTATTCAATACTTGTTGATGGTGCTTTTCTTTCTCCACTGTATCTATGCTATGCCCTTTTTCCTCATCCTTGTCTTTGTCTTCTTTATATCCTAAGAACTTTTTTCTTTCCTGCAGTAGCACCCTTGTTTTCTTGTCTTGGCCATCTTCCACCAATGAAGTCAGAACATAAATCCTCCCATCCTTTTTAATCTAGTAACTATTATCCCTGCCATAGTACACAGCAAATCTTTCCCAACACCATGGTTTCCCAAACATTAGATGACAAGAGTGCAATGGTACAATATCACATAATATTTTGTCCTTATATTCACCTATTTGAAATTCAACCCATGATTGTTCTTTAACCAAAAATGTGTTCTCACCATTCATCAATGAAACATAATAAGGTGAATCATGTGGGAACCTTTCTAAGTTCAATTTTTCAACCATTTCAAGAGCTACCAAGTTATCCAAACTACTTGAATCAACCATAACCTTGCATATATTACCTTTGCACTTGCACCTAGTCTTGAAAATTGCATTCCTCATCTGTTTCTCCTTCTCATTCAAACCTCTGGTAACCATGATGTCCTTTCTCCTTCAATCTTTAAGAGATCTACTTCCTTGCTCTGATACCACTCTAATGCAGAGTCAGGAGGCTCAACCTTAATCAACTTGGCAACCTGCCTTCAAGAGGTATCTAGAAAGATTAAAATGACCATATAAAGTAATTCAACCAGTCTTCCAAGTTCAACAATCATCAGAAGCACAATTTCTCAATTTCACTCCTAAACCCCCAGTTTTCGTACAAACCAAGTTTAGGCATTTTCACCAACATTTTCCAAAACACCTAACAAACTCAAGGATGATTAAGATACCCTTTTTCAAGTTATAAAACATACAGGAAAACCAATATCAACTCTTTTGGACAAATTCAAAGATCCAATACTCCTGCCATGGAAAAGGCTAGTGGATTAGCCCACTTTCACAAAGAAAGTACACTTTAAACTCCACCAAACTTTATGAAACCTTGGGGAAGCAATTAAAATGTCCAAAAACTACTAAATCCACCACTAGTTTCCAGAAATCACTCTTCCAACATAGCAAAGCCAAAAACCCTTGATTCTAGGCCTTCAAAAGGAGGGTTTATTGTAAATCATACCTCCAGACCTTTCCAGACCCTGCCACCTATTCAAACATGCATAATTATGCCTTCAAAAGCTTTAAACTTCATCACATAGGTTATTTCTTCCAGAAAAATCATAAACCATAATTTAGTTCCTCACTTCCATAAGGAAAATCACCCAAATTCAACCTAGGGCAACACCCAAAACCCACAAACACACTTCCTCCGACCTCCACAGCATTTGGAAACCTATGTTACAACAAATTGGGTCATTCCACCAAGTCACAATTGCTACAGTAGGTGGAATGCCCTAAAAACTCATTTTATTACTTTCAAAACACCAACTTGCACCAAAACAAAGCAGTTTCAGGAAAATAGAGATAACTCACTCCAAAATTAATGGTTTTCAATCAAACTTGAAGCATTTGAAAGTAGACTCAGTGCCCTAAAACACCATGTCAGCCTTCAACCAAGATCTGGAGTTGTACGGACTGTTCTAGCCAAGCAAAGTTTAGGAAAAATCAAAAGAAAGCGCAGTTTCAAAGCAAAATTGAGTTTTTTTATTCAAGATCTTCAAAAATTGTGTTTACAACGATAGAATAAACCAAATATATCTTCAAGAACCTCCTCCAACACCTATAACCACCTAACCACCTTCCTTTAAGAGGATTTTAACCCTTTACATTGCTAATTATGCATTGTTTACTAATAATTAACTTAAGATTTTCAACTTAGAATTCCTTCTAAAGACTCAAACCTACATTAAATGGCTCATTTGAACCTTATTACATCATGAGTGGTCTCATGGACCTCATTTAGCACAACATTACTCATACTATCACTAACTCCTAGACTAGCCCTCATAGAATGCACTTTGCAATTACATGTTTTTTAGGTGCTCCTGCACCATTAACGCATGGGGGTTTGCCTTGGTCAAACCCCTTTTAGGTAATTAAACCAAATTGATGAAATAAATGAATGAAACATGAAATAATGGAATAATTTACCTTGAAATGATGATTGATCTTGGATTTCTACAACAATACATGTAGAATCAGCCCTTGAATGCTTTAGAATGCTAACTTGAAGACTTCTAATGGAGAAACCCTAACGTGCTTGACTTGAATGAGAAATAGATGATGAATGGATAATGAGAGATGAAATAATGAGCATGAGATGTGTGATTGATGTAAAATGAGGGTAAAAGTACTTATTTATAGACAAGTGTGCCTTAGTACCCGATAATACTTCATCACAGGTCGACATAAAGTGAAAATAAACTTTAAATTTCACTTTTTCCCACTCAAAAGTCAAAATTGGGGCCAAATAGGACTCATTCACCACACATGGTTAATGGATCCCACCTAGATGGGAATGATTCACCATGCATGGTGAATGGGTCCCACAAGGGCCATTCCGACACCTAAGAGGCCAAAGAATAAGGAAATAAGGTTTAAATTGCAACTTTGTCAAGTGTTTGATCAATTTAAGCCTTGGGGTGCATAATATGGGTTAAAATAGGTCTATTAATTATAATGCAAATGTCAAATAGGGATTGGGACACATAAATAAATGTGAAAGTGTAATTATATACACTTTACAACACTAAAATGAGGTCCACACAGCCTAGGAAGGCACAAAAACCAATGCGAATGTGTAAAACACACTACAACACTTATTTATCATTAAATTCACTTTACAAGCCTTCTAAATTAATATGATGATGTATTAAAATATGTTGAATTAGGAAGAAATAGGTTCATTAAGTCTAGAAAAGCGTGAAAGTATCTTACAAAACTTTTACAAGACATCAATAAACACATTTTATTTAGTGTAGAAGGGTCCAAGATCTAGTGTGAATGCATGAAATGCCTCACAACACCTAAATCAAGGCCTCATTAATTCCATTGATCATGAATTATCCCATGTCAAGCAAAGGTTACTTTTTTCTACAACACAATTTCCAAGCAAACAATTCAGGAAAATCATGAAGTAATGTTGCAGTCTCTTCTTGTTCTTCATCATCAAGGCATTTCCCAATCTTAATGATTTTATCTTTATCATTCATATTCATTGGAACATCAATTGTATCCCCTTAGGGGAGAGCATTTGACTTGGGAAACTCAGGGTCATATGGTGTTGTATTCATATCGTGCTCATTACTTATATCATTTTACTTGGTATGAATCATAGCACAGGTAACCTGGTTCATGGGAGGAGTAGAGGATGTGTCACCATAAACTCCTAACATGTGTTTTAGATTTTCATCACTTTCAGCATACTCCCATGATGGTGATAGATCCATATCAAGTAACTCGGGATGCTTTATTGTAAGAGTATGTCTTAGTTTACATTAAATAGTGTTGATGTTCAAAGATGGTCATTGAGAAGCTTTCGTTGTCTTAGAAAAAGAATATCCCAACACAGTTTTTGTCTCTTGAGGATTAGGTTCAATAGGAACTCGAATACCTTCTTCATGTTTCCCACATTCTTTTCCATTATAGCCCAATTGTTTTACAAGCTAATAACCTCGTCCATAAAGTCATTCCATTTATTTTTGGTTAGGGGGTTGTTGAATACTATTTCATCAAAATTGGTTGTATAAGTTGTGTTTTCATTCAAGTGAGATGTGGTAGGTGTTGAAGAATATTTTGTGTCATTTTGAGTGGACATTATCGTGGGTTGTTCTTATTTTTCATCTTCTTTACGTCTATGATGTATTCTCCCATAAAGGAAGGTGTGAATTCTAAAGATCCCCAATCATTGCCAAATAATTTAGACATAGGTTCCTCATCTTGTTGGTCAAGTTCAAGAGGTTCGATATGAGATGTTAGAATTAATGTGTTCAAAGGACTTGTGGTTCCTTTTTCAAGTTGTAAGCAAGTTTTAGGCTTGGGGTCTATTTCAATTTGATAAATCTTGTTGTTGTAGACATATTTCATTATATGATGAAAATTTGAGGGCACTGCATTCATCTCACAAATTGATGGTCTTCCTAAAAGGAGATTATACAAAAGATCATAGGGCATGACATGAATAGGGTTTTGCAAAGTAACCACTCCAACTGTAATAGGAAAAGTGATTACACCAAGCGGTTGCTTTTTTGTATTATCAAATCCTTGAATAGATAAAGAATCAGATTGAATTTGTGACTTATCAACACGTAATCGATCGAGAAGATGAACACTACACACATTAAGGGCAGAGCCATTATCTACGAGGGTCCTTTTAATACCAATTCAATTAAATTGGGCTATAATAATGAAGGCTTCATTTTGCTTACCTAAGTCAAGGGGAGGGAGCTCATGTTGATGAAAAGTAATGTCTAGATTAATTCTATTCATTCCTTCTATAAGAGCAACCACATCATTAGAGGTTGTGCCTGGAGAAACTGCTATTTTTTGTAATGTTGTTTGAAGGATAGTATGATAGTTTGGTGAATTCTGAAGTAAATCCCAAAGGGATATCTTGGTAGGAGTGTTCTTAAGCTATTTAACAAGGTCATACTCCTTGGTGTGTGAGGTAACACAAGGAGTACTAGGTGGATTAGGTAAGGGTAAAGAAGGTGGATTTGGTTGTTGCAGTTGCAAATTATTTTGGGTATTGTAGGTGTGAGCAACAGTATTATCACTCGATTGTTGTGACACATTGATATTAGGTGAGTAAAGAGTGTATTCAGGTTTATTGGAAGGGTGAAGTTTATGCGATAGTGGGTAGAGAATGAGTTGAGGTTGAATCACATTAACATTTTTTGTTTGAGTTTGTTCACAACAAACCTTAGTAGAAGACATAAATGAGATGAAATATGAGAGGGCTTTATCTAACATGTCAACGTCATCATGACTAAGAGGTTTGGAAGGTAAAGTATCATTTTTGGGTTGAGGTTCTTCAAGAAAAACCTTAGTGGATGATATAGGTGAGATGAAGCCTATGAGGGCTTCATCTAACATATCAAATTCATCATGACTAAAAGGTTTGGAAGGTAAAGCATCATCAATTGGTTTAGGTTTCTCATGACAAGCTTTAGTGGATGAAGTGAGTGAGAGGAAGTTTTGAAAAACTTCATCTAACTTATCTACATCATCACTACTAAGAGGCTTGGATGAGATGGTGTTTCTAAACTAAATCATGTTATTTATAGATGGACTCGATGTGTGTGGTGTTGTGTGTGCATTGACTAATGAATCTAATCTAAAAGAACCAGGAACTAATGCTAAAAAGGAAACTTGCAAAAATCTAATGCTATTCATGATTTCCATAAAAATATTTGAATTATAACATGAAATATCTGTACAGAAACATAACACTACCAAAATCTAATAGGAAGAACAAAAATATGAAACAGAATATAGGAAAGAAAAATGCAGAATGAACACTGGGACTAAGTTGTCCATGGTGGCGATTTAGTCCTAGTGAGGTATTTTGAAAGTTTTTCTAAAAAATTTAACAAATAAGAATGTGTTAAGTACTATAGTATGCAAATCTATGATGTAAATGCAAAATTTCACTATTGTGCAATGAAGGGAAATGCATTAATGCAAGCTAAAATGAGCTTTTCACTAATGCAAGTTGTAAAACCCTAGGATGCAATTTTAAACAATGCAATAACTAATGCAATGTAAATTCAAGAAGAAACCTAGGATGCACTTGAAAATTAGAAGGGAAATATGTTCAAAATGCAGGTTTACCAAAATGTAAAAAAATATTTTAGGAACCCTATTGGACACTTGCCCTTCTAGGATGTTTCACCTAAAAAGGAAAGGAATAGGGTTAAAAATCTATTGTTACACTCAAATATTGATGCAAGGAGGGATAAATGATACCTAAATGAGATTTCTAATGCACTAATTTGAAAATGGAATGATATTATGATGCAAAACCTAAGAAATATGAAGTGTTTGAAAACACGGTGAGGTATGCAAAAACACCTAAGAAAGCAAATAAATGATGAAATAACTTAATAGGACTGGAAATGGGCACCTATAATCTAAAGAAGAGTTGATTGGAGATCACTGAGATCAATGAGATTCTGGAGATTCTGGCTTTTAGGTCAAAAGGGACTAAGTCGCCATGTGGGGTGATTTAGTCCTGGTTCAGGAAAACTGTCCAGCAAGTTGTTTTTGCCAAATGGGTGTCTAAAACTACAAAAAAAATTGGAAACCAAGTTTAGTGGGACTAAGTCGCCACTATGGGTGACTTAGTCCACTCCGGCTTTTCTGCAATTTTGAAAATGGAAACTGAAGTCTATAGTCTGCACTCTACTTTTTTACAGGAATCTGGATCTGAATCTTTGAGAAACCCTACAAACCAGATGATTGTTTGATTTATAATGGGGGTTTTCCTTGGTCAAACCCCTAGTTGGTATTTAAACCTTGAAGAGAAAATAAAATCTTCATAAACCCTAGCCTTAAGTGTGTCTAAGACTAGGAAAGTCTGAAACAATGCAAAACCCTATTCTAAAGTGCAAGAATAAGATTGTTTAAAGGAAGTTGAATGATGCAAGACTTCAAAGCAAGAAACCCTACAACATTTTAAACATGATTAAATTACATGCAAACCTTAAATCTGAAGATTGAGTAACAATGGAAGATGGAATCACTTTGAAAACAAGTCTTTGGTGTGATGTGATGGCTAGTTGCATCTCCTCAACCTAGATTTCTCCATGATTCACCACATGCATCCATAGTCAACAACATGAAATGCAAGATTGTGGATGAGAAGTGAGCTTGAAGACCTACAAAAACCTTAGTTTGTTTCCCTTAAGCTTCAACTTTGTTGTAGAAAGATTGACAAAACTTCTTGAGGGAGATATTTTGCTCTTGACTTTTGATTCTTGTAAAAATGACTAAAGGTTATGAAAAATGATCTAAAAACTTGTATTTATAGGCATTATCACCGAAATATTCATTATTTTAACTTCACTGGCCGACATCCCTTAAAAATTTGAATTAAGTCGGTGATTTTCCTACTCAAAAGTGGAAAATACCCCAAAAGGGACTAACTCACCACCTTGGGCGATTTAGTCCCATCAGGGATTTTTGAAATATGTTTCATGAAATTTGAGTGGTTCAAATACTGCTTGTCAGGACTTGAGTGATTTGTAAATGAAATAGGCCTTAAAGTCCAAAATCATGAGCATTAGGGGCCTATAAATGCAATTTTTAACAAGTGATTAATGCAAGATGTCTAAAATAGGAGCTAATTAGGCCATAGATTATACTTTCTGCAAAGGAGTATAATTTATGTGCCCACACTAGGTATTTCCTTGCTAGGATTTTTTATGTTTCTATTGCTACAAAGAATACAACGACCTCTCTTAACCTATTTTTCTTGTTATAGATTGCTTCTTTCATTTTAGAATTGGAGAAATGACTAATTTCTTAGGGCCCTCGGAGGAGCACTTACCTTGTTCTCTACCATTGGAGCTAAGACTACAACCATCATTTTCAAACACCACAAGAAACTTTACATCAAACAAAACTACATAGTTCCCCTTTGCCATGATGTCTCTAAAGGGCCTATTTTTCTCATTAAGGGTTTTTTCACTATCCACCCCATTGTAAGGGATTTAGGGGGTACTCTTACCCCCATCCATAAATTCCTAGAGGATATGAAATTATAAACAACTAAAATAGCATAAATATATAATAAATCAAGCTAGAACAAGCATGTGAAGCACAAAGGTACATCGAAGGCAATGAATGTGAAAAAAATAAAGGACTATACAAGGACACCCATGAAAAAATAAAACCTTGATGGGGGAGGGATCTACCTCCCCCACCACTGCCACTTTTAGGAACCCTCATCTCCTTTTTCCTTGATCATCTAGCTTCTTATTTATCCAAATTTAAAAGAAATTATATTTTTATATTCTAGATTGTATTCTATACACATTCAAAAAATGAATTTTTATTAGTTTCCAAACAAATTAGGGAGAGAACACTCATTTTTAGGATGTATCCATTTACAAGTTAGTAAAAAATCATATATTCATAAAAAATTAATAACAATATATAAATTGCATGATGTTTGCTAAGTTTATATTGAAGCAATTTGTGAAATATTAAAAAAAAAAAAACAACATTTTAGTGGGGGCACACCAAATGCTATGTTATATTTTTATAACAAGAAAAAGAGCACTTTGTGTGCTCCCCTTATTTGAACTTCTTAATCTCTGCCATTTAAAAAAATGAGTAGTTTACAAAGTAGGTTTGAAAAGCACTATGACTCTTGTTCTTGTTAGATCTTCAAATTTTGAGCATGACTATTTTCAATTGCTTATCCAAGATTACTTTTTACTTAATTTAAATAGAAAAAAATAGTGGTCACTTAATATCCCTTGTGCTCCCCCATTTCCTTGCACATACCAAAAGAAACATTAGGAATAAATAGCTTATTTTGGAGTAATGTGGACATTAAAAGGAAATGAAATAGCCATTTTAGCCAATACTTGTTTTGACAAAAAGAGGAAGGATTAATTATCTTAGATTGTAAGAAAATAAACTTGGTCTTAGGAATGAAGTTATCATGGATAATGTATAGAGTAAAGGTAATCTATGGTTTATACTCCTCCATTTGAACTACATAAGGGATCAAAATAGGGAAGAATTTTTTTATAAATTGATGTTCATCTTAGATCTAGGATATGGAATTTTTTGAGAAGTTATATTATCAATGGAGTATTATCAACTTTTGGTGGGACCTTTGTCTTTTGAATAAACACCTTAATGATGATTGGATCTCATTGCTCTAAGAATAATTCTTAGAAAATATATGGACCCTAGGTTAAGGACTGTATTATGTAATTTTAAGGGGCTTCAATTGTGTAGACTTACAAGAACCTAAAAAATAATTAGAGAATGCTAATAAATGAAACACAAATACTTTAATTAAATCTTTTATTTCCATTAAATCTAATGGAGACAAGTGAACATGGAGTAAGAGTAGATTGGGATACAACATAGTATTTAGGAGTATTACAAATCCTTATCAAAAGAATCCTACCGCCCTCCCATGCTAGGGGATATGATCTCGATTAATAGGGGTCTCCCCAATGCTAAATCATTTTTTTTGGATCGCAACATAAGGAAAAGTCCACATGATATATATTAAATCTATTAGGGTCATCTAGATGTGACATGTGTAAATAGGAGAGAAAAATTCCCACTTAGTTTTGTGAATGTACGTTTGCAAAGTAATTACAAGTTTGGACAATAAAAGGGGGAATCAAGAATGGGCATGTAGAGTCAAGAATGGGTCACTTTTAGAAATGTAAATGAATGACTACTTAATTAGAAGAAAAAATTAACATTCTATCTCTAAAACTACTATAGGATCTCATTCCATCATACATGCTATGGAACATATATTTAATAATAAATCAAAAGATCCTTTGGGACAGACATAAAAGTGGAGGTTATGTGGGATATAATAATTATGGCCACTTTCCAAGAGATTCGAGAAAGTTGGATAGTAATGAACAAGGAAATTAATGGAATGATGAGTTTTGAATATTTGTCATAAAATGTATAGTTTCGCATTTAAACAAATGGATAGTAGATACCAATGAAGACCATATGGAACCCCTATATTCTATATGAATCAAAATGAATTTTGATGGTGTTGTAAAAGGAAACCATATCTTGTAGGAGGGTGTGTTCCGAATAATAATGAAGGACAACAAATTATTATTTTTTCTTGTGATTTTGACTTAGAAACCAACAACATTGTAGAAGGTGGAGTGTTTCTTTGGGGGATGGAGGAAGCCAATAAAATGGATTAGAGGAATCAATGGGTGGATAGAGTCTTCAAGCTTATCATATATTAAATGAAAAAATTTCAAGATGGATCATGAATTTTAGACAATATTATTAGAAAGGTAAGGTCATTTTTAAGTAATTTTAAAAGCACTTCATTCACCCACGTAAAGAGGGAGTAGAACTATGTCACATACTCAAAAAAAAAAAAAAAAAAAAGATAGGATTGATGGAAAAAGAAAGGAGGAAATCATAGAATTAGTTTAATAACTTCTTGGATGAATTCTAGAGGCTCTTGGTAAACAAAATAAGTTAGGAAGGAGAGGAAGGTTCTTAATAAGGGACAAATTTTATTTATGCATTAATGATCTTAAATTTTCAACATGTAGTTAGTGTTGGGAGTTTGTGCAGTATGTGTTTTCATTGTTGTCAATAGGTCTATGTTGTTGCATTGATGTCAATCTTAGAGTTGCTTTGTTTTGTTTCATTATGTTGTCATTAGTAGTCTCACTAGTATCAACCTCTAAAGTTGCCTTGATAAACATGTGTGTGGTTGAATTTTTGTAGTGAAATTGGTTTGGTGGTGATGAGAAAGTGTTACAGATGATGAGTTAATGTTTGTGGTGCTTGGTTTCTAAGTGCTTTTGAGAAAATTTGAATAGAAGATTAAAACGTGTGGTAAAGAGTGTTTAGTGTAGCAAAGTAGTGTTCTGGTTTTTGCTCCACATTTCTTCATGGTTGAATATCTACTTATGCAGTTTAGATATGTTGATCAAAGTTTTTTAGAGGTGATATATCCATATTTTCTTGTCCTAGATCATTGTGCAAAGAAAGTTGTGTTCACCAGTGTGTGAACTGTGAAAGCAGTGTTGTCTAGGAGAAATGGTTTTGCTCTGCATTTCTTTGTAGTGTGGTTTCTAGTTTTGTGAATCTGAGGGTGTGCTTAAATTTCTCATATCTATCTTCATTCTAAGTTGTTCAAATTTTGGTGCTCCACAAGGTTGGATTCATGTGTTATAGTATGTGGAAGGTTAACTAGGTGTACAAGATGACTATGTTCTTCAAGTGAAAGTTTTTGCAAAGGAATTTGTTGGATTTCAAGATGGTGATGGAATATTCCACATTGTTTTTTATTGTTTTGTTTGGTTTGAAAGTCATCTTTGGATAGAAGGAAGTGTGTACTCAAATTTTCAATGGTGTTTGCACATGTTCGATCAACCTTGGGTGTTTACACTAATTTTTGATATGCTTCAGTGTTTGTGGAAACATGGTGTGGCATGTATGAGTGGATTTAGGTCTAAATTGAGACCTATGATGTGGTTTTATTTCATTCCTCTCCACCATGGGAACATTTAGTTCCAACCTAATTTGAATTTGTACGTTTGAGGTGCATAGCCAACCTTGTGAAATATTTTCAAGGTTGTGATGGGTATATATGTGTATTGAGTTGATGGAGGATGTGTGTATGAAGTGTGTGTGATGTGAATTAAGATGTGAAGTGTGAAAGTGTGAAGTGCAATATGAGATTTGACAACTAAGACTATTGGAAGTAGTAAGAAGAAGGTGTCTACATTCCTTAGAGAGTGTGAATGCACAAGTGGTGTAGTGGTGGAACTTTTCTATTGCTTTGAGATGGATTTCTCATTATAACAATCTTCTTTCTTCTTTTTTTATGTAATTTTCTAGTGAGCCCTTCTTTTCTTCTAGGAAATGAGCCCTTCAACAGTGAGCCTATTGTATTTGGTGTTGCAATTACTTTATATTGTGAGTTAATCCTCACTATGGTTTCTCCCTTCTTTGGTTTTCCATGTAAATCCGGTGTTCTCATGTGTATGGATGTGTTTGCATTACTTGTTCTCGTGTTTATATTTTTCTAATGCATGATTGGGTTCAATGATTGATAAAGGTTTAAGAACTAATGTAGATCTTAATGTTAATGAGGGTTTTGATGTTTTAATGTACAACTGATTCACCCCTCCTCTCAGTTGTCTTGTACATTCAACAGTTAGTAGTTTGGATATTTTCCATCTCTTCTCCTTAATGAGAGGTCTCAACATACCTATAATTATACACATATTTTTAGGTGGTCATGCATTATGAATAAGTAGGGCTTATGGCCAATACATGCTAAATATTAATAGTCATACTAAATATTCATTTACCCCTTACATGAAAGGTAAAATTATGGAAAATAAAGGGTGGATAAATCACCATGAAATGATTAGATTCTTTAATTTATCACCATCAAGTTTGAATATAAGATGGACTCTAGATATATATTGTATACTTGTTCCCGCATCTCATTCAAAAATGGAAAACAGTTAGAGTAATAGGAATATGAAGTAAAATAAAATGGTGAGAGTTGAAGCAATATGGATAACTAGGAAAGAAACATGTAGAATTATGGATGTTACTAGGGTGGTGGAGAAATTTGAATAATATATGAGAAAAGTGAATTTTAATCCTAAATTATATATTTATATGCTTCAATAGTTGAGTTTGGTGTAGGATATGGATGGAATGATATGTGTGAGTTTGAGTGAAACTAGGATTTTGTTACTCCTCAACCCATGATAGTTTATTGGAAAGAAGAATATTTTAAACACATAATAGGAATTCAATTTTCAAAAATTATCTTTGTGGTGGTTGGATCCTTCCATTTATCAACCAACATTACAAACTAACATAATAATATCATATAGATACACCTTCCATTAATCAATGAGGTAGATGATGTTGAGGAAATTCGGATAGAGGGGTTTGATTCAAGTTATAAGCCTTTTGGGGGATAGTTTCAATGGGTCAATTGAAAATAAAGAATACATGCTAAAAAATATCCCTAAACTAGTCAATGATTTGTTGATGATACCATTTTCATTGGAGGAAATCAAGGAAGAAAAATTCTCCTTAGGTGCCAAGAAAGCATTAGGCCTTGATAGCTTTCAAGTAGGGTCTTTTTAGAAAATTTAGCACATTGTTAGCAATGATTGGCTAGCAATGATGGGATGTAGGAGGAGGAAAATAATTCCTAAGAGTTGGAATAACATATTTTAAACTCTCACAATGTCTAAGGTAAAGACTTTGAAAAAATTATTGGATGAGTATGAGAGGGTGTCGAGCCAGATGATTAATAGATAGAAAAGCTCTCTTTTCTTTTTTAATACTCCAAAGCACAGACATATCAAAATTGCCAAAATCCTAGGTTGCAAAGTGAAATCCTTACTCTCCACCTATCTTGGTTTACCTTTAAGCCTTAAACCCCCAGATTCTTTTTGGAGTTCGTTGATTGATAGGTTCAACAAGAAGCTTGCTAGATGGAAAGGAGCTCTTCTAAGTCAAGTAGGTAAAATTCAGCTTCTCAAAGCTTCTCTTCAGAATCTCCCCATATATGCCTTAAGTCTTTTTAAAATTCCTACTAAATTTGTGGATGCTATTGAAAAGATTCAAAAAAGATTTCTTTGGTCAAGTGTTGAAGAAAGAAAAAGATTGCCTTTAATAGCATGGGACCTAGTTTGTAGATCGAAAAGTGTTGGGGGTTTCGGTCGTAGAAAAATAAAAATGATTAATAAAATGCTTCTTGCTAAGCAAGTATGGATATCCTTCTCATCTTCAGGAGAATGGAAAGATATCTTATTAAGCAAATGTATGGTAAATAATGGGTCTCTTAAGGCCTTGCTTGAGTCTCCACTTCTACCCCATGGATCGCCTTGCTAGAACAATATGATTGTTGGTAGAAAGGTAGTAGAATTAGGAGTAGGATGGCAATTTAGGAGTGGAAATAAAACTAGGTTATGGGAAGATAGATGGTTGTTTAAGGAGTCCCTAGTCAAAACTGAAAGATTCAACAGGTGGGCTGAAATATGTAAAGCAACTTTTGGTTTGTATGTCAAAGATTATTGGATGGAAGGAAATTAGGTGGACCTATGCTAGGTTAGCCAATATTTGGCTCCGATCCAATCCTTTTTGATGGAGGTTAGACTAAGCCAGAACTAGTTGGATGATTGTCTCGTCTAGAGAGACAACCCCTCAGGAAACTTCTTTGTGTCTTCAACAGTCGCTAGGCTATCCCTTTACCAAGGTCCCCCTCCCATCTGGACAAAAGCTTGGATTAAACATCTGATACCCAAAGTCAACATTTTCTTCCGGATTCTTCTTCAAAATAAGGTGCTCATGGTTGACAATCTTTGCAAGCGTGGTTTTCAAATTCCTAACAAATGATATCTCTGCAAGAATTAGGTGGAGTTAGTTTATCATTTTTTTTTTCATTGTACGTTTGTTTCTTCAATATGGGAAAATTTTCTAAATCTTTGGAAGATATCTTGGTTGTTCCCCTTGTCAATTGAAGATTTTTTTAATCAATGGAAAGCCCCATCTCAAAACCCTACTATTCGTAGGTTGTGGGATTTTACCTTTCCTCATGTTGCTTGGGGAGTTTGGAAAGAATGAAACAATAGAATCTACAGGGACAAGGAGACGTCAGAGTCTATTGTATTTGATAAAAAATTTAGATTAATGATGGAAATTTTTAATGCTATCCCCCAAAAGGATTGTGATCTTGAGGCAGTGGTGTACGCTCCCTATGATTTAAGGATAGCCAAGGATTGGAAAATCAAAATTGATGTGTCAAGGGCTTCTAAACCAGCTAAGAAAGATAGGGAGGGAGTTAGCTGGATTTTTCCGCCAAATGGATGGGTAAAAGCCAATTTCGATGGGGCAACAAAATGAAATCCAGGGGTGGCAAGATGTGGTGGAGTGCTTAGGGATTTTAATGGCAATTTCATAGTGGTAGTGGCCACATCCCTAGGATCCCAAACCAATCATATGGCAGAGTCTGTCAGAGCTTTTCAAATCATTAATCTTGCTCATAAAATGAATTTTAAAAATCTATGGCTTGAAGGGGATTCCAAAAATATCATTGAGTGTATCCTAGGTAGGACCCCCCCCTCTTGGACCATTAAGACTTGGATTGAAGAAGCCAAATTGACCTTAGCCAAGTTTGATAAAATAAAAGTCTCTCATGCCTATAGGGAAGCCAACAATGTAGTGGACTATTTTGCAAACGAAGGGATCAAATGTAAAGGTTTGTGCACGTGGCAAAAAATCAGGGACCTAGATGTTGAGGTAAGGGCTTTATTAAATTATGATGTTATGCGTGGGAAAGAAGCTAGTCATTCTAATTATGAAGAGGGAACATGTTAAGTACATCAGAATCATAAGATTTTATGGGGCCGAGTTAATTAACTTATCTGGAAAGAAAGTGTGGCACGCCTTGTGGGAAAATTGGTTAGGCGACGCTACTTTGTATCAAGACTTTGGCTCTAGTAAAATTTGTAGAGTAGTGCTTGTAAATATGGGAGGATAAAGGAAAAGGATCAAGTTGAATAGCTTTGAGATGCACACAAGGAATCTGAAAGTTTGGGATCAGGTCAAACATGGTGGATTACTTCCTTTTCTGCAGAAACTTCATGGACCTGATCAGAATGCTACTGAGTATTTCGAAAAGAATTGGAACAATGGAGAAATCACCCTCTTTGGTAGGAAAGTGAAGTTGGACAAAAATATTATTGTAGAGGTGACTGGTATGTCTACAGAAGGTCTAAAAATTCTTTGAGATAGAAGATTTTCCGATGAGGCGGTGATTAGATTTCCAAAGAAAGATAAGGAGAAATCAAAATTAGTTAAAGTCTCCAACAACTACTTCAAGGCCGACTCCATAAAAGTGCTATGGAGAAAATTCCTTTGTATCATTATGGAGTATATCACCTTGGATGGGATATTTACTAGGGTATATGGTTATCACTTTGCCCTACTCAATCACTTTCGCCATAAGGTGAGGGTTTCTCTTCCTTATTACTTGATTTTTTCTTTAATTAATAGTCTTGAAGACCATAAGAAAAACCCCAAAATATATCCTATTTTACATACGGGGCTTATCAAACTAATCTTTGAACACTTTCAAAACCTAATGACCCCTTCTAACCCTATTGTCATTTCGGCCTCCGAGGATGATGACACTGAAACTAGTAGTTCGGAGGACAAATCTTTGTTGAATTCAGAGAGGATTGTTGAGAACCCTCCTTCCCTCATCCAATCTGACAAGAAAACCCAATCTCGCAAACCTCAGCTTGTAAAAGCTAGCCCTGCGACTGAGCCTAGTAGTTATGCTCCTAAAGTCAAATGTGTACAAAAGGAGCCTCCTGTTAAAAACTTAGTCCCTTATTCTGAGGATACTCCAGAGGATAACTCTGAGGACCCAGTGGCCAACAATGACTCTTCCTCTTCCCACCCGACGATGGACAGAGAATAAAGAACTAGGTCCCCAAGAACCCTTAACCCTGATGAAAGCGGCTTCAATCAAGATAGGGAGTCGGTTGTTGATTTCTTGGGCATTGCTAGGAATAGGGTTGTTGACTATTTCAGAGTGTTAAAATGGGATTTTCACGAGATTAACGGCCTGAAGATAAAAAAAATTGGGACCTCCAAAGCAAACTGGAAGAATTGGAAGTTAAATTGTCTACGCTGAGTAAGGTAGAAGAGGGGCGGAAAGAGAATATCACTAGCAAGGAGTTCGAGGACATTGAGGCAGGGTTAAAATTATGGGAGTTGAGATTGATAAAATTAAAAACTTAATGAAGACGACTATGGAACAAAACCACAGAATGGAAAGACACAATGCCATTATTATTAACACTATGACAGAGAAGTTGGATAAGTCACAACAGGGCTCCCTGGTTGTTGACCTGGAAGAAAATAAAGACAAAAACAAGGAAGAGGACACGAGGATATTGAAGAGAACTAGAGCCAACCTGAAGAGGAAAGTGCCTCCCTCTCCACAGATGATTTAAACCTTCAAGAATGGTGTCCAGGAGATGCAGAACGTGGAAGCTGAGATGGAGAACGTGTTAAAGTTCATGGATTAACTATTGCTGGTTTTTTGTCTGAGTTTTTTTGGCGGGTTTTTTGTTGGCCTTCGCTGGCCTTGTTTTTGGGGGTTGTTGCTTTGTTCTGGTTCTTTTTTCTTTGCAACCTTTTGATTCGATATACTTTATTGATATATCTTTTCCTTGGTTGTAAACTTTGTGGTTTCAGGTCCCTATAAAACCCATTTTTTCCTTTATCAAAAACATATTTTAAATTCTCCCTATATTTTTCCCAAGGCCTTATTACTTTGATATCTTTCACCTAATTGAGCTATGCAAATCCATCTATAAAATAAGTGACAAAATACATGACCAATAGTATAAATGTCTTACTATTAAACATAATATCTAAAGAAAAAAGATATCTTTTGGTGCATAGGAATATTTTGGATGGAAATAAGTAAATAATCATGAGACCATCCACTCAATAAGAAGAAGACAGAAGGATGGCATGATACTCAAGTTAGACACAAACAAAACATATGATAGGGTTCAATGGAATTTCTTGATGATTATTTTGGTAAGATTTGGCTTCTCAAAGAAATGGATAAAAAAAAAATTGATGTATGTCTCCACTACCTCTTACTCCATTTTGATAAATAATACATTGATGGACTACTTTTAGGCCAAGTGATTTTTCAGGTAGGATGACCTCTCTCATCTTTTCTCTTCCTCATTATAATAAAATCTCTGGGATTACATATTAAAGAAAATTTTATCAATAATATTATTAAGGGATTATAATTCTCTTGTAGATTATATATTATCACCCACCTAGAATTTATAAATGGCACCTTTCTCTCTAGCGAGGTGGCAATTAAAGAAGCTAAAGGTTTTAAGAAGATTCTTGAAAAGTATGAAAAGGTATTTATTCAAAAAGTTAATGTACAAAAATAAATAAATAAATTTCCTTACAAAGCTTTATGAAAAGAAACCTACTACCTTCCCTTCCTATGGGGGGTAAGAACAAGAAGTTGGGTCCACTTTTTGGTAAAAAAATGGAGGTTTTTTTCTTGGAAAAAAAAGTTTTTCATAGTTGGATTAAAAATTTGAAACACTTACAAATAAAACCTTAAGAAATTCCAACAATATAAAATATAGGATTTTGAGTCTGGGTTTTAAATATCTAATTTATTCTAATACCTAGATGATACAAATTAATTTTGTATATGATGTAAAATATATTTTTTATCTCACTTTTCTATGGCCATAACATCGCAAAATGGGGAGCTCTTCCAGTGGTGGTGATGGCAGGGACGAAATTTCAAATTCTAAAAAGACGGGATTTCTTAATGATGTTGCAGGCGTTAATGGTGGAAAATTTACTAATGGGAAGGTGATGTTAGGAGGGTCCTTTGCTGCAGGTAAGTGTTGTGGGTCCCCTCTTGTTTCTAATGTTCTTTCTGGTGGGAAAGGGGCTTCGAAGGATGTGTGTCCTATGCATTCCTCGTTTTCCTTCTCTAAAAATGTGTTTCCCGAACCTAAAAAGTTGGGAAATGGCCTGCCATCTGGTGGGAGTGATGGGACTCCTGATTTTGTGTATCTTGGGATTGATAAGGCTCAAAATGATCTTCTTTCCAATTCTAATCTTAAGTGGAATAACTTGTTTGGAGCCAAACCTAAAGGAAAAAGTACTTCTCCCCCGGTGTCGTTTATTGATAATGCTAAGACGGGAGAGTACTCCATTTTTGTCCCAAACAATATTGTGGATAAGAGTGTGTCAAATATGGATATAACTTTGCTTGGAAAATTTGTTGGTCCCCGTCCTCATATTGAGCTGGTGTGCAAATTTTCTTGGAATCATTGGAAACCTAAGGGACAGATTGATGTGGCGGCCATGGCCAAAGGTTTCTTTTCTTTCTCCTTCAACTGTGAAGATGACTTGGTTTCGGTGCTAATGGGTGGCCCCTAGTTTATTGGCAAATCCTCTTTGATGCTAAAAAAGTGGGAACCTAGCTTTAACCCAAACTATGCTCCTTCTCAGCTGCTCTAGTTTGGGTTCGTCTTCCAAGTCTCCCAATGGAATTTTGGGATGAGGAAGTATTTAAAGGGATAGCAAGCACTTTTGGGTGCTTGTTATCAATTGACCAAATGACGGCTTCAAGGAAGCGTCTGGTTTATGCCAGATTCTGTGTGAATGTGGAGCATTCTGTGGATTTACCTTTTTGTGATAAATATTAAATCTAAGTTTGGGGTTTGGGACCAAGAGATTGAATTTGAATTGAACCCCTTTGCATGTTTTCACTATAAGAAAGTCAGTCATTGGGATAAAAGTGTTCGCTTAGGGCTCCTAAACAAATGACCAAGCAATAGAGAGAAAACGATAAGGTCTCAGAAAAGGCAGGGGAGATCTTGGAATCCAGGGAGGCAGCGCGGTCTGAGATGGTGGAGATAGCACCTGTGGAAATGGCCTCGGAAGGGGATGTAAAGGGCGATGAAGGTCAACTTTCTATTGAAGAAACAAATCAGGTTTTGGTGTAGGAGGATGTTGTTATGTCATCCCCTGTTAAAGAGGTTGTGGTTACCACGGATGTAGCCAGTTCTAAGGTTAGTAAGGATGTTTTGAATTTTGGAAGCATTGAGGTTAGGTCTCCTTCTTTGGGGGAGAAGCTGGTGAATGTTTTTGAGAGTAAGGCTGAAGGTCTGGAGGTGGTGACAGAAGTTAAGGATTTGGGTGAGATTGAGGACCTAGACAACCCTCCTTATACTTAGGTTCATGGTTGAAATAGGAAAAAGCACTCTCCTTCTTTGGGAGTAGTGACTAGGAACAGGCAGAGGTCAAATTATGGGTCTGAACCGCATGGTAGGGGTCAGCCTCCTACCAATGTCACAAGGGAGAATGAGATTTGAATGGATATTATTGATGGTATGCAAAGGACCTTGTTGGATATGTGCTCTAAGAGCACAACCAACAAGTTATCACGTAGATTATTTCCTGGAATATAAGGGGATTAAACCACCCTCACAAGCATGATCTCCTAGCTAATCTAGTTAGAGATCATTATCCTGATATTGTGTTAATTCAAGAAACTAAAATAGGCTTGGATAAACTATCTAGGTTGAGGAATAAGCTTTTTACAGATTGTGGGATGCATTGCTCTGAAGTTGTTGAGGCTTCGGGTGGAATTGTCTCTTTCTAGAATCTTAGGGTGATTTAGGGGGTTGAGGTTTTCAATGATAGTAATCATGTGGCTACTTCCTTTACCCATTTGTGTGATATATTCTCCTAAACTTTGTCCTATATATTTTCTCCTAACTATAAGAGTGCTAGGAAAAGATTATGGGAGAATTTATGCTCCTTTAAAGCTGGGAATCAATTTGAGAATTGGTTGGTTATGGGTGATTTAATACTCTTCTTTTTTATTCTGATAAGAGGGGGTGTCACAGTTGGTGGCTGAGAGTAGATATGATCTTATGAATTTTATTAATGATAATGCTCTTTTGGACTTGGACCTGAAAGGTGCTTCATACACTTGGTTGAATCAGAGAATGGGGGAGGCCCTCATCCAGGTTAAGCTTGATCGTGCTCTTATTAATCTGGTGTGGATGGTTAGGTACTCTTGCTCATTTTAATCTCTCACGAGACTGGGTTCATATCACCTTCCTTTGGCTTTGTCTGTGGATCCATTGGGAAGCAAGAAAAATTTCTTGTTTAGGTTTGAGAAAATGTGTTTATGTCATCCTGATCTGGGTAATCTTATTTCAGCTTGGTGGAATATTCAAGTGGATGGTTCTACAATGTTCAGAGTTGCTAAGAAGCTTGCTAATGTCAAGGAAAATGTTAGAAAGTGGAATCACACCTCTTTTGGTCATATCTTTATGAAAAAGAGGGGGTGACCAAGGAGCTTTAGGTTGTCCAACAGTCTATTCAATTGAATGGTTATGATCAAGCTATTGTTCAGAAGGAAAATATTTTTCTTTCTAAATTGCATAATATAGTGGCGAAGGAAGAAGAATTTTGGAATTAGTGCTTGAGGATCATGTGGTTGAAGAGCAAGGACAAAAATACCAAGTTTTTCCACCTTTCTACTCTGAAACACAGGGCTAACAATTAGATAAATGTGATCAATTTTAATAATCAGGTTTTGGACTAGGATATTGATTTGAAGAATGTTTTTGCCTCTTATTTCTCCCAGCTTCTTTCAGGTGAGGGGGATCTTAAAGTGGTCAGTCAGGAGGAAATTCTCAAGGGAATCCCTCATATTTTAGATGATGAAATGAATAAACAATTGGTTTGCATTCCATCAACGGATGAAGTTCAGCATGTTGTTCTCTCTTTTGAAGGGAATAAGGATCTAGGTCCTGATGGTTTCCCAATGTTTTTCTTTCAATCCTATTGGGAAATCATAGCTAAGGATGTTGTTGCAACTACTAAGGAATTTTTTTAAACTGGCTCTCTTTTGAAGGAGTTGAACTCTACGTTTCTTGTTTTGATCCCCAAGAAACCTGGCATTGCCTCTTTTGATGAGTTTAGACCTATTAGTCTTTGTAATTCAGTTTATAATATTTTTTCTAAAGTTATGGCTGTTAGACTACAAAGATTGCTTCCTCTTCTTATTTTGCCTCAACAGAATTGCTTTGTTGTTGGTAGGAAAATTTTGGATTCTATTCTTACTATTCATGAGAATATCCACTCCCTTACTATTAACAAGAATTTTGGTTTCATTCTAAAGCTTGATTTAATGAAAGCATATGATCGTATCAATTGGGGGTTTTTGGTTAAGATTCTCTCATCTTTTGGGTTTGTTGAGAAAGGCTTGGCTTTGGTGCTTCAGCTTATCACCTCTCTGTACTTTTCTGTTCTCATTAATGGGTCCCCATCTCCCCTTTTTGAGTGCTCCAGGGGCTTGAGGCAAGGAGATCCTATTTCTCCTTTTTTTTATTCTTATGGTGGAATCCTTGGGTCATCTTATCCAAAGATCTATTGATAGTGGGGCCATGGTTGGGCTCACTCCCTCTTCCAATAACCTCATTTGTTCTCACCAGCAATTTGTGGATTATTCTATCATGCTTGGATAATCGTCGATCAAGGAGGCCAAGGCTATTAATTCTATATTATAGAGATATGAAGCAGCGTCGGGTCAGAAGATAAGTTTTCCTAAGAGTGTCATGTTCTTCTTTAACACTCCTATTCTTAGACAGATTAAGATTTCTTGTATTCTACAGTGTCAGATTGGGGAGCTTCCTACGTCTTATTTGGGCCTTCCTTTGTGTTCTAAAGTTCTTAATTCTTTTTGGAGGGGTATGATTGATAAATTTAATTTGAAATTGGTTGGCTGGAAGGGTGCTCTTTTGAGTCAAGCTGGTAAAGTTCAGCTAATTAAATCCACCTTTCAGAATCTTCCTGTTTATGCTCTTAGTCTCTTTTATATGCCTAGAAAATTTGTGGACATTTTAGAGGGCATTCAAAATAATTTTTTGTGGTTTGGTGTGGAGGATAAGAGAATATTTCATTTGGTTTCCTGGTATGATGTGTGTAGACCTAAAAAGGTTGGAGGGCTTGCTATTCATAAAATCTAGGCTTTTAATTCCGCTCTTTTGGGCAAGTAGATTTGGAACCTTTTGCAAGCTAAGACTGAATGGGCGAAGACTGTCTGGAGTATATACTTACATAATGTTGATGGTGTAAGGGGGTTCTTATCCCAGGAATTTATTCCGTCGTCTGGCTCTACTCTTTGGAACTTTATGGTGAAGGCTTGCACAATGGTGGCTAAGGGTCTTTTCTAGGTTTTGGGAGATGGCAGAAGCATTTTGTTTTGGGATGATAATTGGTTTGGTAATATGCCCCTTAAAGATGAACCTTGGGCCCAGCCTTTTAGGTTGGCTTGTGAGGAGCAGTTTGGCAGATTTGTTGTTGATTATATTGAGGGTCGCTAGAAGAATTTGCAAGAGGTGGATCCTGGTCTTGTTGTCATGTTTGATGCTATCTTTGTGGTCCACATCCCCTCTTCTCCTCAGCCTGATAAATTTATTTGGAAGCATGATTCTAATGGTATTTTCTCTTTTGCTTCAGCTTTTCACTCTAATGACTCTTTTGTTGGCCCTCCTCCATTTTGGGCTTCAGTCTAGTCCCCCAGATTGATTCATAAGGTTAATATTTTCTTCTAGCTCTTTTTCCAAAATAAAATCTTAACGACAGATGGTTTGGTGAGAAGAGGTTTTGTGTTGCCTAACAAATGCTTTCTTTGTGAAGAGGATGTTGAAGATGCTTATCATTTGCTGATCAATTGTAGATTTGTTAGAATGATTTGGGAACATGTGCTATCTCTATGGAATTTATGTTGGGTGTTTCCTGATTCTATTAAATACTTGTGATCCCAATGGGTTGGTCCCTTGGCTAATCCTTCTCTTCAAATTTTGTGGTATTTATCTCTACCTCACATTATTTGGGGTGTTTGGTTGGACCGAAACATTAGAATTTTCAGGAATTCTTCTCTCCCTGCTATCTCCATGGCGTATAAAATTTGTGCTACCATCAGAGAGAATTTTCTAGCTGGGATTACTTTCCATAGTGGACTGAAGTTTACTCTAACTCCTACTGATGTTTCAATATCTCAAAAGTGGAAGTTACCTTGTGATATCTCTCTTCTGATGACTAAAGAAAAAGCTTCTAGAGAAGGAGTTGTTTGGAAAGCTCCTCCAGATGGTTAGGTGAAGGTGAATTTTGATGGAGCTACTAAAGGAAATCTGGGACCTGTAGGTTGTGGGGGAGTGATTATAAATTCCAATGGTAGGCTCATTTCTATGGTGGTGCTCCCTTTGGGAACCCAGAAAAACCACTATGCGGAAGCGGTTGCAGCTTACCATGGCCTCAAGTTGGAAAAAATTAGAGGTTATAGGAAAGTTTGGGTGGAAGGGGATTCTTTAAACATTATTAACAATTTGAAAAATAGCACACCCCCCTCATGGACTATCGAATCCTTGATTTGGGATTCTATTGATATTATAAAGTCCTTTGATTAATGCTATATATCACATATCCTACGTGAAGGCAATGTGTTAGCACATTTTTGCTAACATAGGTGTGAGAGAGACTAGGGAATGGGGTCTTAATGACCCCCTCCCCATAGAGGCTTTAACAACTATAAACAATGATTCCATATTTTAATTGGTTTACCTTGTCATTAGTGATGGAGGTGTGCATGGTTTTAATCACAAGGCTGGTGATTATGGGAAGGAAAGGTAAGCAGGATTTTAATTGAAAGCTTGGTACGGGGGAAGTGTGTCACAAGGAACAAAATTCAAAAATCTTTAAGAGGCCCTATCCTATCATTTGTTACACACAGATTCTGGGTGGTGAAAGAAGCTTTTTGGAGAGTTTGCTTCGGCTCTTGTCTGAGAATTTTGAACAGTTGAATTCTGTTAAGGGTGCAATTATGGGAGGTGATAGAAACCAATCTGAACCATCATCATGTGAAGCTACTAGAAAGAAGAAGTAGGTATGGCATTACACCGTATCTGGAAAAGGGTATGTGCAGGATCATGATGGGCCAAAAAGTGGCAATATGATGGGAGTGTGTAGGGTATGTGGCTGATGACTTTTTTTTTAACCTAAAATCGATGAAATGAAAAAGGGTTTTTAAAGGAGATTCTCAACTTTCCACCAATATAAATTATGCTTTACTTTGAATTTAATAAGTAATTATTATTTGTTTTCTATTTAAATTACGACTAAAGTCCTGATTGATATGTTGATTGAAAAAAATCTATAGCTTTCAAACGGTATCACATTTTTTGAATCTAAAACATGTGTCACATTCTATGCTTCACATACTATAGTATTAAAAAAAGAAAAAATGAATTTCATGAAGTTTTGACCAAGTTAAGGTGGTCAGACACACAAGCTTTTATATTTTTTAAAAGTTGTAATAAAAAATTCATAATTAATTATTTAAAAAAATATGTATCACATCAGGACGAGTCCTCTACTTATATATAAAATCTTAGAAAAAAATATTATCATTTTATTGTGGTTAGGGTGGTCAGACAGACACCTACTTCTTATTTTTTCCCTAAAATTTAAGTACTACTACATTCAAATTTCAAATTTTCACTAGAAATAGATTTTATTTTTTTTAAATAAACCTAGTAGTTTAGAAAATACATTCAATTTGCTACATATTTTTGAAATAATATAGATAACGCATTCAAATTTTTACGTCAAGTTGCCTAACTCTAATTTTTCAGAATTTTTTGCCACTTAAGGCCCTGTTTTTTCCATGATGATCCTGCACATACCCAAAAACTCCATGGTAATAACCCTTAGTTGACCATGCTCTTTGCTAAAGGATGGAATGATAAAGTCTTGAAGGTGTATGGCATGGAGTTTGATTTAACTGAGGAATTCATTGTTGGTATTACCAAGTTGGCCATGGATGGAATGAAGGTCTTTAGGGACAAGAACAAGGCGGAGACAATGATGAAAATTTTCTTTAAAGATAACGAAGAGAAGGATTTGAGGCTAACACGTAGTGAGGGTTATCAGAGGAGCTCCATTAAGGCCCTGTGTGGATATGTAGTGAAGGAATTGATGTGGTTCATCACTCTGGAAGGTCGCTTCTCTATGGTTAATGCTTATCATTTTATTTTTCTTAACCATTTTCATCATAAGAAGTGTATTTCTTTCTCGTACTACTTGTTAATGTCTCTGGATGCAGGCCTTAGGGATCACAGGAAGAATCCCAAAAACCCTATTCTGCATGTGGGGTTGATTCTCTTGATTTTTGACTATGCGAAGACCTTTGAGGTTGCAAATCCTATGGCCACTCTGAAGGACAAAATGGCCAAACCTACAGAGGAGTATGAAACGGCCTCTGACGAGGAACCGTCTACCAAAAAGGTCAAGAAAAGGAGGATAATTTTGGATAAAGGGTTGGACTTAGATGAGGATGTGGAGGTTGTTCCTAATTCTCTTGCCTCGTTGGAAGCAGTTCTACACTCCCCTGTGACAGGTAAGCTGAAAAAAGAGGGCCCGACAGTTGATGAAGGCTATTTGACATGCAATGAAGAGGACGATGTTGGTTTTTTGAGTAGGGGTAAGGAGGGGATGCAAGATTTGTATGGTGAGGCGTCATCGCCTCCCCCTGTTCCCAGGCTGTTGAAAGGGACAAAGGAGTGAAGTCACAAGAAGAGGGAGATACAGACGGCTAGCCATGTTTTGGAAAAGGGCTTTCCTCTCTCCATTACTGGTGGACGGTTTGTTGCTAGTCTTTGTGTGAAAAATTGGCCGAGCAAAAGAAGGGTAAGGAAGGTGACAATGATGTTGTGTTCGAGACCCAGAATGTTCAATTGGAAACAATTAAGAAGAGGAAGGCCATTGCTAAAGGGATTGCTAAATCCATCTGAAAGCTCAAGACCCTAATTTCAGTGGAAAAAGGTAAGGCCTCTTATGTTGGCCAAGGTAGGGTTAGTTCTTCTGAGGAGGAAGAGGTCCTAGGGAAAGATGTGTTTAATATTGATAGAGAGGACATGGGTGATGTGCTTGGTGCTACCCGGGGGGGCTCTATTGTTTTCTTTAAGCTTTTTAAGTGGCTCTTTCATGAAATTAACAAAACCAATGTGAAAGTGAGAGGTATGTTGTGTCAGGCTTAGGGTTCTTCAATTCAAAATTAGATTGATGAGATTTTTGACTCATTAAATACTGTGGCCGATACGGTAGCGGAGGAAACCCTCAACATGAAAATTAATTTGGAAGGCAGGATCATCACTCTTGAAGAGAAAATGGGGAAAATTTGGGAGACTATGATGAGAGGAGGAGAGGGGATTAAATCTGGAGGGAAATTTGAGTCTATTGATGTTACCTCCCCTGTGACTTGTTCTAAAAAGCGTGCTCATGTTGAAGATGGTGATACTATTGGAAAGCAGAAGGAGGCGGAGGGTGTTACTGGGAAAAGTGGTGAAAAAGGTGTTTTGATTATGGAGGTTATAACGGAAGGCCCTGGGGCCAGGACCAGGAACAAAATCAAAGCTTAGGGTGGGGCTGGTAAAGGTTTTTCTAATGTTGGGGATGACACTCAGAAGGAAATGACTAGCAATGTTGAGGCAGAAGATATATTGAAGAGCATGTAGTGTTGCTAGCGGGTGCCTCCTTTTTGGCTTCTTTTTTGTTGTTTGGTCGTTGATGTTGAGCTATTTTTTGGTTTCTGTTTGTGTCTTTCGTAACAACTGCACTCTGATATAAATGGTTTTGGGCCCCTTCAAAACCTGTTATTTACCTATAATCAAAAACATGCGTGTGTATGGAAAGAATAATTTGACCTAAATAAAAGTATTTTTCTAGTTAATTTTCGAGAAAGATGTGTATTGTAGTGAATTTCAAGATGTGGATATTATTTTTCTAACTTTTTATCAAATATATTTTCTTAATTAATTTTTTATTATCCTTAATTACTATTTTTGAAAACCCCTTGTGTATCGAAAATATATTTTGAACTAAAATAATCATTAAATTGTTTATTTCATTGTGTAAAGAATGATGTCTAGATTGATGACATATTTTTTAAAAAATTAAACATTAAAAGTTATTAAAAAAAATGATATCTAACATTTCAATTTTATGGACTAATTTCCTTAGAAATTAATTAATAAATAGGAAAACATGTCCAATCATAACAAAATTACATATTTGAAAACTGGACATTGTCATCAATAATGGGTTTTAATTTTGTTGATTTTTTTATTTAATCATCAACCATGTATTATTAAATATAATTTTTGTCTTGTTATTTTCATGGCATTGTATTTGCAAGTCCAAGATTGAGGGTGGGGTTTCCAAGCCTTTAAAAAAATGAAAACCATGGGTTTCAAATTTTAAATTTTATGAAATGTGTACCCGTTCAAAATAGGAGTGAAAATATGATGTAAATTAAAATGGGCAATCATTTCATTTTAAAATGTGTATATATTTTAAAAATAAAAAAGGGTACCCATTTCATACAAGTATACATTTAGGTTTTGAAGCTCAATCCTAAATGGGAACTCATTTTTTATGAAACAAGTACCTATTGACTTCAAACCTAACACTCCACTAAAATTGGACCCATTAGCTTACACTTATGCAAGGGATAATATCAAGATCAATAAGAGTCTCCCCAAGGCTAACTCCTTTTTGCATCACAACTCAAGGAAAAGTCCTCATATACGATATATATTAAATATATTAGGGTGGCATGGACCCTCTAGATGTGTCATGTGTAAAAAGGATGACAAAACAAACTCCCATATTGTATTCCTTTAATGCATCTTAACAAAAAATTACAGGTTTGGGCAATGAAAAGGTGGCATCAATAATTGACACCTTTTGTAAACATAAATGAGTTACTAACTAATTGGAAGAAAAAACTTAAGATTCTAGGGCTAAAATTACTATGGTATCTCATTCCATCATACATAATATGAAACATCTAACAATAAATAAATCATAGGATCCTTCAAGACAAAGAGAGAAATGTGGAGGTTTAATGGGATAGAAGTATAGCCATCTTCTAAGAGATTGGGGAGTGTTGAGTAGTGAAGAACTAGGATAAATAAATAAGATGAGAAGGAGTGGCTTGAAATTCAGTCAAAACCTTCCCAGTTGCACATGGTCAAATTCAAACCAATGGATAGTCTACCAAAGAAGACCATATGACATCCCTATATTCTAAATGGATCAAAATATTTTTATGGTTCTATAAAAGGACTCATGGCTTGCATAAGGAGGACTTATTCCAAGAATAATGAAGAACAACTAATTCTTGGTTTTGCTAATAATTTTGGCTTGTAAGCTGACAACATAACATAAGGAAGGTGATTCTTTAGTGAATGGAGGAAGTCATTATAATGGGTTGGAGGATTCAATGTGTGGAGAGAAGCTCCAATATTATCATACATTATATGGAAAGAATCTAGGCCAAATAATTAACTTTAGGAAATATTCTTAGTATGTCAAGATCCTTGTATAGTAAATTTGAAAGTACCTCATTCACCCACATTAAGAGGAGGGAGAACTATGCCATATACTACACAACAAATTAGGGGATAGGATTGATGAAAAAGAAGGGAACCAATCACCAAATTGGGTTAGTAAATTCTTGGATGAAGCTTGAAATCTCTTAGTATAAATGATGCAAGGTAGGAAGAAGATGAAGGTTCTTAATAAGGGATAGTTTTTATTTGTGCATTAATAATCTTGAATGATAATTGATATGTAATTAGTAATTTAGATAGTTGGCATGTAGTCTCTTTAGTGAAGAGCCTCAAAAATACCTATACCAATACACATATGTTTGGATGGTTAGGAATTATGAATAAGTAGGGTTTATGGCTATTGCATGCTACCAATTAATATCCATACTAAAAAATTATTTCCCCCACATGTGATATAAAAGTATGTTGAATGAAAGGGGGTTCAATCAGTATGAAATGATTAAATTATCTCATTTCTCACTATCAAGTTTCAATATCAATGTCTCATTCAAAAGTGGTGGATGATAAGAGAAATAGGAATAGGAAGGGAAAGAAAATGGTGAGATATGAGGTAAATTGGATAACTATGAAAGAAGTATTTAGAAGGGTTGATGCCAGTAGGGGTGGAAAATTTATAGAATATATGGGAAAAGAAATTTCCAATCCTAACTTATGTATTTGGACACTTCAAATGTGGGTATTGGTGAAGGATATGTGTGCAATGGAGTGTGTGTATTTGAGTGAGACCATGGATTTATTATTCCTCAACCTAGGATATTATATTGGAACTTGGAAGAATGTTTTTGACACAGTGGCATAGGTGCTTAATTGTACAACGATGCTCTTTTAGGT
The DNA here is from genome assembly GCA_007258455.2 of Sequoia sempervirens. NCBI lineage: Eukaryota > Viridiplantae > Streptophyta > Pinopsida > Cupressales > Cupressaceae > Sequoia > Sequoia sempervirens. Next base: position 845,796,231 of record VDFB02271358.1, read on the forward strand.
TGTTACATCCTTCATGCTTTGAGACTCAAATGTTTTGGGTATTAATAATCAAAATGAATCTTTCCATGATTTTTATTCAGACCACTTTGAGTACATCATTGCTAGGCTTAGAAAACTACACAAGGGTTTAAAATAAAATCTAATTGCATTAAAGGTGAAACTATCTTATAGTATAGAGTGAGGCTATATGAAATTTTGTGACTCTTCTTTAGATAAGGATTTAGATAATGCTATTAGTATTGTTTATTCTTGTTTAAAAATGTTGAGAGCTTGCATATATATATATATATATATATATATATATATATATATATATATATATATATATATATATGTTAATTTTTATAATAAAAAAAGGTTTTTTTGATGTCATGTAATAGATTATGTCATCTATGAAAGATCTAGTGCACCATATTAACAAAATTTATGCTTATATTTTTTTGGCTCATATGTTCCTAACTTAAGTTATATATAAGAAGAAAAAGCTCTTAAATGATTAAAATAACTCTTCAAATACATATAAAATAAATAATATAAATAATATAAATAATAATTCTAAAGTAAAATTAAATAACTTTTAATAAAAAATATATCTCAAAACTAAAACTTCTAAATATTTTTTTAAATAAATGTATTTAAGATATCTATACAAATTATATGTATAAAAAAAAAGCATTATGAAATAAAGTGTTATGATACACCAACATTTTGTTAATCATTATGAAATAAAGTGTCATGATATACCAATATTTTACTAATTATTCTTCATTTAATCAATTTTGAAAGAAAGATATTTGCTTAAAACATATTTTTAAAAAGACTAAAGTATGAGAGGATCTCATATAACTCTTAAAGTATCATGAAACACTAACATTTTATTAATCATTCTTGACTTTTAATTTTTATTTTTTTTCAATTCGTAATTCTCAATTGGAGTTGAGCGCTTTTGATTGGAGCTTTCAACTAGTGAGGCCACAAATTTGGACCTCATCCCAACATGGATGCACAACAACCACCACTCCCGCAAGCACAGTAGCCAGAGCTTTGAACTAGTGAGGCCACAAACGGGGACCTCATCCCGACATGGATGCACAACAACCACCACTCCCGCGACCACGATAGCCCATCTCGACATGGATGCACAACAACCACCACTCCTGCGAGCACGGTAACCCACTAGGGGCACAAAGCCTGCGAGCAGACCAGCTCAGCGAAGGAGTGGCCCCCAAACACTAATGCCTGGTACAATGGCATGGCGAGCTCCTTCCTCTTCATCAAGAGTGTATTCAATGCTAGTCCTTTTCATGAGCTATCCTCCTCTTCATCTAGGGTGTATTCTCGTTGGTTCTTCTCCAACGTCAACAACATTAGCAACAATGCTACAGGTCAAGTTTGGAGACTTGAACCCTGATAGACATAACAACGCCGCCACTCATCCAATACACCATAGGCTTATACCACATTCTTAACTTTTAATTAATTTTAAAATTATAAAAATTTAAAATATAAAAAAGATATTTATATATTTCTTAAAATGTAAGTGATATTGAAAAAACATCTTTACCGAGAATAACCTTCTAAAAGAATAAAAGTGTAGAGAAGATATTCATATGATATTTAAAATATCATAATAGGCCAAATTTTTATCATCCATTTAAATCAATAAAAAAGTGTAAAAAGGATATTCATATCACCCATGTTTTTATATTATTAGAGGCTGGGGAAAAACTTTATTTTTCAAAATCAGCAGTCTCCATTCAAAATTTCAAAGCATCTTCCATTTGTGACACGTTTTCAAAATGAAGTTTATGCGTTCAAACCAAATCAACGGACAAATATCTTATGCTACAAAGCGACGGATAACACAATTTTATTTTATTTACTTAATACACTCTAATTTTTATTTTAGTCCAAACGAAATTGACTGAATGTGATATGAAATAAAAAAATTAATATAATTTTTACTAGAAAATTATTTTATTAATTAACTTAGTGAATATTTTCCAATAAATCAGGCAAATTATTTTATTGAATTGTTTAGTTGAATCAAATTGAATGTCAGTTTACAGATAAGTCTTAAATCATATCATTGAGTTAAATTAAAAATCAAATGATTTTAGAAATAAATATAATTATTCAGATAAAAGATAAATAATAAAATTAAGGGGGCGGTGGGCCTAGTTCGATTGGCTAAAGCATCCTGTTGCAGTAAGAGGTTACGAAATCTAGTCTCCCCACCGTCCCTGTGATACCGGAGGGCATGTCGCGCCAGTCAGGCGCATTGCAGTTTATAGCTGTTGCAGGCAAGAGGTTACGAGGTCTAGTCTCCCCACCATCCTGTGGTACCGGAGGGCGTGTTGCGCCAATCAACGCACTGCAGTTTATAGGGGATGGGGATACCGGAGAATTCCAACATCACCAGTCACCATGTGAAAAAAAATTACCAAACACATTACATTTTATAATAATAAAATAAAATAACTTTTAATATCCACCTGTACATATCTTTCCTGAAGTTTGAATTTTTCCACGTTCTTCCCTCAGTCATCAGTCCATTTCAATCCACAAAACTACAAATTAAAATTTCTTGCTGGTCTAATAAATTGGCGCTGCACTGGTTTAACTTTCGCTGCTGTCGTTTTCTTTGACCTTCTGAATTACTCTAAAACACCTCGTTTCTTTTGAAAGTTTCAAATTTCAGCAATATCTAGAAGATTCCGTACTGGAACATTATTCTTGTATAATTTATTTATATTTTCAGTTTTGATGATTATTCATAAAATTGTTTTCTGAAATATCTGAGGATCTGGTTTTAGATTGAAACCTCTTTTCCACTCGAAATTCACTGTATATTTCTACTTATCGCTAAGAAATACTGTGCAGTCCAGTTGAATTCTCAGGCAGATGGGAAGCAATTCTAATCGTTATGATGAGTCATACAATTTAATGGAGGAGAGCATATTGAAGACAGTAGCAGAGGTCATGGAAGGTGCGGGTCATGTGACCACAGGGAGGGGAAATTTAGTTACTACAGAGAGTCCTTGGAGTGGAGAGTATGTTCCTCGTGGGCTGCTACCTCAACAATATATTTTTTCTCCTGCAATTGAGGAGATGTACAGACAGGCCATGGGGAATCCACAACTATCAAGCTCCTCTCTGCAAGTTCACCATCAGTTATTTGATAACATGCTTGCTGCCCAAAATACAGTCAGAGTAAACAGTGCATTCATAAAGTACAAGAAAGAGTCTCCTAGTGGCTTCCATTTGAGCCAGAAATGTTCAATGAAGCAGAAATCACTCAAGAGATGCTTCGATTTTTTAAGAAGAATGCATCAAAATGAAAGAGCCAACTCCAGTTGGGAAGTGGATGATCGGTTGCTGGAGGAGTCATATGCGTCCACACATAGGATTGCTGAGCGCATCAGGAGAAACAAACTCAGTCAACATTTTTTGGCTTTACGTTCTCTTCTTCCTCACGATCCCAAGGTGAAATCTTGTATAGTAATCAAAAGAAAATGTTTTATGAATAAAGATTTTTCTTTTAAGACTGTAAGAATCAGGTATTATGTAGTCTTTCAATAAATTGCAGTATGTCCGGTAAAAATTTTTCATATAATTGGTGATGCTAGCAGCATCACACCTTCTGATACTTGTCTGTCATCGTCAGCAATTCACCTCCAAAAATTTATCGTCATGACAAATTTATCTCTAAGAAAATTCACCATCAACAATTTGTAGAAAATTCATCACCAGCAATTTCCTAATTGTATATGGGATGAATTGCTGGTGGTAAATTTTTCAGGGCAATGAATTGATGGTAGTGAATTTTCCACCATTGCTGGAGGAAATTGTATATGTGATGAATTATTCATGGCGATGAATTGCTGGTGGTGAATTTTCCAAATTGCTGGTCCAGTGAATTTTCCTAGAGCCCTAAAAAAAATGGTTTAGTCAATTGAACCAGAACCCACACCCATTAATAAAGAAAATCTTGTTCAGTTACAGCTTCCTTAACCGACCTGGTTTTATTTCCATTTTTGCAATTGCAGAAAGGCGACAAGCATTCCATCCTTTCAAGTGCTATAGTGGAGCTGAATCAGCAGAAGCTTCGAATCACAGAGCTTGAGCAGCGCAACAAAACGCTAATGAATGCAGTCACCCAAAATATATGTGAAGATTACAGTAGTTTGTCATATGGCAACGCAGAAGATTCAGGAAACAATGTATTAAAGAGTTCCATTTGTGAAGAAGCTGTTGTAGTGGTTGAGGAAAGCGACATTGCAGATGAAGCAATCATGCATGTAACCCTGAAAAATATAGCTTCCAATTCTACGGACGCCATTATTAGCCTGGTCAAGTGCCTCAAAGAAATGAAATTGGGGGTTGCTAGAATCCAATGCCGGGAGTTAGACTCGATTAACCCAGTAATCGAGGTCACAATCCAGAGGCAAACAACGGTACTGTCTTGTATACAAGTTATTTTTTCTTGTAAATACAAAATAAGGGCTTAAATTTGACACTGAAATTGACTACTTTGTTGTATGATGGTGAAGGCAGGAGAATGGGAGCCATTCGAAAGGAAACAGTTGGAGGAAGTGGTGAAACGTGCTCTCAATCCAACCTAAGTTGTCAGTCTGAAAAGGAGTTTTATTATGTAATCATAGACATTTGTTAATGGGTGAAGTTAAATTTTCCCCCATTGGAAATAGAAGAATTATATCATTTTAAGATTAGTCTTTCAGAGGCCTCTTATCTTGTTCTGGATGAGTAAAGATTGTATTTTAAGTTTGAAAGTTACATATATAATAATATTTATTCTGAATCTTGGTAGAATTTTCTATTATGAAGTAATTTAACAGTTTGTTCAGTTTTCCTTTTAAATTATAGAGCTGGAAAAGAAAATAAATATTCTTTAAAGTTAGTTTAGTTTAATTCAATAAGATGGGTGTAATTTTATTGAGAATGTTGATATTTTATAATAAGTTTTCTATTTTTTCTTTACAACAAGGGTGTTCCTGCGACCCAGCCTAGCGGCCCAATAGTTCATACATTGGGTACCTGGGGTGAGCTAGGGCGAGACTAGCCCCCTACGGGTGAGATCCCCCGCCCGCAAGAAGTCCCACCTCTTAAACCCAGGAGAGAGTCTGAGAAATAATGTAAATGTTATTTAAGTTGAGATTAGGTGTGTCGTACATCTTGCAAGTCTTAATGTTTTGATTTTTTAATTATTTATTATTATATATGTCCTCGGGAAATAGGATGTCCCTCTTTATGCTTTGGTCATTATGTATGTATAATTTACTTTTAATTTGGCATTTACATAGATATAAATATATTTGTAAAAGAATATATTGTCGTGAAAGATGTATAAGAGCATTTATAATAAAGATATGGTCTAAGAAATATTATGACACATAAGAGCATGATTGTGAGAGAGGTTACAAAGTGGATTAGGAATCTTGAGCTACTTATGATGCATGTTATGACAAATTATAAAATAATTTTACTATATGAGATTTTAGCATCATATTTGGGCCCATGATAATCTCTTATGGCGGAATTTTCAGGCCTCTATGAGTCCATATATTAAGATCTTGAGATGAAGATACAAGAGAGAAGTATTTTTGTAGGGTTATGTTGTTAGCTTTCTAGTAGAGAATGAGGATGTTGATCTCCCTAGAAGAAAAAACTTGATATTGTGATGTAATAGGTTTATTGTTGCTAAATAATACATTGGTTTGAGTTTTGAAGGTTGGATTTTTCTCAAAAGAGTTTTCCCAAGATATATATGTCATTTTCTCTCTTGCAGTTTCTTTCTATATCTCTTTTATTCTTTATTTTAAAAGTGTTGATTACATGCTAGAATACTATTAGAGTTCCTACAGATTTGATTAATGTATTAATCTAGTTGAAGAGTTAATGTGGAAATACCTATTATGATCAATAAGTATTAGTTAGTTATCAATCCTTGTATGAGTGGTATTTTCTAGTGGATTTAATTTTTTATTTTAAGCAATAATATGTTAAGCCCTGGTAGAATATTGAAGAGGTTTAATGGAGTTTCTCATGTGTATGCATGTTACATGGCTATGACTTGAAGCTCATATTTGGCAATACATTATTATCCTCTAATATGGTGGTTGTATTCATTTATCCTATGGTTATGTGTAGCAAAAGAATTTCTATGTTGGGTGTGTATTTTTTACCACCTAGTCGCATGGGAAAGCACTAAGCATGTCTATTACCATAAGGACTACGTCTATTGGGTGCATCATTTCAACTCCTAATTTTGTGGAGGCACTAGATGATTGGCCCCTAGTTACATGTGGGTTGTGGATTTGGTATTTTGGTGACTTGGAAGATCCTAGACAACCTAGTTTCTTTATTTGCATGTACTTAGTTGTGGTTATAGAATTGGTCTTTTGGTGTCTTGGATTTCCAATACAACTCTCTAATCCTTTTGGATATTTATACTTGCATGTTTTCAAATTCAATTTATTTGGATCTATGTGTTAGTATATTTCCTATTTTAAAATATGTGGGTTTACATATCTATGATATTTCATTATTTTAGAATATAGATTTAGTTTCTTTCAATTTTTTGGGTTACTAGATGTATAAATGGATTCATATTTGCATGGATGGTTTTATAAGTTTTGAATGTTAATTAAAATTTATGGTTTTTTAGATCTATAAAGAAACAATTGTTCAAGGTTTTCTAGATAGAGATAGTTGTATATTTCTATGCACACTTTGTGCATGGTTAGAGGAGGTTGGTTTTAGTCTTTTTGGATGTGGAAGTGTTGGTGTGTTCCTTGTCACTTAAGATTTCTACAAGGTTGTTTAGTGGATACCTAAACTATGGTTACTCTATTCTGGGTTTGTGAAAAAATAGATCTAGAGTTTATTTGGTGTTCGATTCATTGAGAATCCACATGTTATCTTTGGTTGTCTCTATTTTGCATGTTACTAATGTGGTTTTGAATCTATTTAACACATTGTTCAAGATATGTAGGTTTTTTTTTTTCAAGTTTAAGCATTAATCGTGATTTTTTTAATACCTTTTTAGATGTCACATGTGCACGAGTCTTGTGGGCTATCTAGTATGGATTTTATTACATTGACCTTTCATGGTCACCTTGGTGAATTGGTATGTTCATTGCAATGATATAAGAGATGGTATTTTGAGTACCCAAGAAAATAGGTAGAACCCACAGTTATTGACTATGGTGATGTAGAAGGATCTAGATCACGATTCAATGAGAGATTTGTACAATAATATAGTCATTTATATCTCCTTAGTTGATATTTTGATTCTACTTTATCCTCTAAATTATGTGGCCTTATAGTTGCGTGGTTGTGCATTAGCCATGGGTGATCTTCATTTAGGAGATGTTGATCATGGTACCATATGTATCTTCAGAACACCTTTAGTGGGAGTTTTGACAATAATATAGATTAATAACTTGGTGATGGATGATATTTTATAGTGTTTGTTAGTAACATGAAGGGTCTCTTAGAACCTATTGCTTGTGTATATCGAGAGTTCACTAATAAATTTATTTATATTGACAAAGGATGCTTATCTTCATTCTTTTGAAGATGTTGAAAACTTGTTAGGATGGAGGGCTATTGGAGTCTTTGGTTTACTTTTTAGTTATGATTTATAAGTTTAGATGGATGATCCATGGTATATAAGGATGTGGAAATTTTATTTCCATGTAGATATTTTGGATATTTTTGTTGAGTTATACTATTGAGGTGATCATGATGTCATGTTCCTATGTCCTACATTGATTTTATAGTGGAAGTTCTAATATTAGTTTGTGGTAATTTGACTAATGAGAGGTGTGATCATTTTCCTTGTGATATTTTATTTATTCTAGTGTTGCATTGAAGAGTTTGATTGGTATAAAATGATGGGTTGTACACCTATTTTAGATTCTTGAAGCTAGAGATCTCTTGATTTTATAGATCATGTGTTGAAATGATTACTTTTTGATGAGTTTTCAATACGAAGACTAGTGATCTTCTACATCTAGGTTAGATGTGAGTTCAAAATGGAAATATTAAAGAGATTATTCTCAAAGAGTAATTATGGAATTTTGTATCCTAGAGGAGAAATCTCATCCTCAGATCTGGTCCTCTAGGTGTTGAATGACCTGTTAAGTATTTCCTACCTAGCTTTTAGATGCATCTTTTATTTGTTTCTTGTCTTCTTGCATGTTTTATTTCTTGAGCGATTGATTTTTGTTTTGAGGAAATTTTTGTGGAGTAGATATATGGTTATGGTTTTGATTATCTCCTTATATTTGATCTTGAGCTATAATTCTAGTTTTGAGTTATTTTTGTTGAAGAGTATAGAGATCTTTAGTGGATTGAGCATATTGCCCTATTGTGAGAATAGTTATTTGACCTTCCTTCATTTGAGAGTCTTGCATCCATTTATACTATTTTTCACATTGGATTTAATGGTTAGATGTTGTGATCCTTTTTGTTTGGGGATTTAGAAGGAGGTCTTATAAAATTTTGAGCACATGTTGGTATTTGGAGAAGGATATAGTTTGATTTGTATATTTTCTCTCTATGGTTTTTTGTGTATCTCATAGGTTTGGTTCATTTCATGCTAGAGATGAGTTTATTGTTGAGTTGATCATTTACTATTATTTTACATCATTAATTTTTGTTAACTTAAGGATGGTTGGAGCTCTTTAATCTTTTTTTTTATATGATGTGAAGAACTTGGGAGAACTATGGTGATTAGGGGAGAGTTTTTTAGCAATTGGATTGTATATTTATAAATTATTTTGGGTTCTTCAAGGCTATGTGATAGAGGATTCATCCACATCCTCTATTTGAGTGATGTTGGTGGATTATTTGGACAATTTGTCTATTTCATTCTTAGCATTACTTATGTAGTGGGAGCCTTAGGAAGGTATATGAGTCATGTTATAATTTGGTACATAGGTCTTCAATTTTTGTGTATGTCTGTGTGTTTTTTACCATGTGAGACTAAATTTAAGATTGAATTAGTGCACGATAGTGAATATGCAAAGACTTGTAATTGGCAATTAGAATTTAGTTATGTTGATAGTAGAAGGTACACCTATCATGTTGAAATGTAATAAATGGGGAATGGCCTTAGGGATTGCACTCTAGGGTTCCACACATTTTCATATGTATTTCATTTAATAATTGAGGTAGAAGGGGTTTGATGAATTTGGACAAGATATAGGACTGACTTACAACCTCAAAAGTGAGTCAACGTGCCCTTGACCAAATTTTAAATGGACTTAAGGATGAAATGCAATGAAATGACTAGGCTAATAATGTAAATACCTATTCTAATGTAAATACAACAAACACAAAAAAGTCACAGAAAAATTCAGATTGCAAAAATGGACTAAGTATCTAGTATTGTGCACCTTTGATTTGAATTTGGAGCTGATTTTTGAGAACCAAGTCATATTGTGTTCAACTATATCCTAGTAGGAGGATCCTAGATCTAATTTTATAGTCCTTTGATGCCTGATTAGAGCCTTTCGTTTCTTCTTGTCCCACTATCGGATCACTATCAAATATTGTTGTAGCTAATTTTTAATTTGTCAAGTCATAGTGTAGTGTTTGAATGCAATAATAAATTGTAATTAACCTTTAAACTTCTCCCAATCTTCTTCATATTTGAAACCTACACATTCAAAGAGAGAGGAAGGGTTGTGCCATATAGAGGCTTGCTTAGTTAAACCTCATGTTAGTGTTTCCACTTCCACAATGGCAATCTCAATCAAAGATAGATAAATGATAAATGAATGATGAATCAACAATGGTTTGTAATTCAGCACTAAAAAATGGTTTCCTTGAAGGATTGAAGTCGTGCACATCTCCTCAAGGCTTGATTGTTATTGGATTGATTTTCTTGAAGACCTACAAGGGTTAGATCTCACAAACAATATGATAACATAAATATGAAAAAACTCATACACTTTGACATGATGCTTGGATATTCAATTACTACAATAAATCTTTAAAATACTGCTCTTGACTTGTTGCTAATGCTCTTGACCATAAATTCTCCAATAATTTCTAGATTATTTTTAAATGATGCAATAACTAGGTATTTATATGCAATTATTCTAATCTCCCTAAAATTAAATCCCAATATAGCCGACATTGGACATTTGAAATTCAAATAATAAAATCCCACCCTTGACATATTTAATTTTGGAGGAAAAATAGGGGGAGTAAGTCACCCTAGGTGACTGCATGTCCTAGCCCTATTTTACGAGACTTAAGGTGTCAAGGATAAAATATTAAATAAATGTATTTGTTTTTTGCTTGCAATTTGTTGATAAATGTTAAAATGGGACATGAAATGTATAATTTAGGAAATTAGGTGTACAATTAGGTCCATGCACTTAGGGGGGAGAAAAATATAGTGTGAAATTATCAAGGGTGAAACATTATGACGTTACATTTATCCCCCACTTTAGTGAGAGTATGAACATATGCTCAGACTCACACTAAAGTAGAAAAATATGCTAAGAGGGGTTTGATTGTCCAAATATTGAAGAGATACTAGGATGAAAATGAATCTAGGTGGAGTGCACAAGCCCCTAGGATTCAAGATCCCATGGAAATACAACATAAAGACAAGGGAACACACACGTATGAAAGGAAACACTTCAACATACACGAACATACACAATGTCAACATAAAATACAAATGGAGGGTATGAATATCATGGGCTACCAAGCTATGTTATGCCACACCCAAAGGTGTTCATGACTCATAGGCTAACAAAGTATGATATTTTCTAGGTGAATCATAAACAGAAGGCACCATGGGCTAGTGAATTCTGATATTCACTAGGTGATCCCCCATGACAAAGTAGAAAAATGAGAAACACACAAGGGCTAGTGAGGTTCGATTTTCACTAGGTGTGTACCCATGTCAACCATACCAAGAATTATATGCCTTGATAATTTTGATAAGGAGCTACACAAATGATCAAAATGGTATGCCAACACATCACTAATTCCAATGCATGTGAAAAAAAGTGAAGAAAAATTTCTAATACATATGCCCCCACCTTAAAGAAATTGCTAAACACCAAGTTGTGAGCAATTGCTTTAAGGTAGAAAAATGATAAATGAAATATGATAAAAGGTCATGAGAGCTTATTTGGAAATCCCTATGCCAATGATATGTTTCCAAATAAACTACGTCATGATAAGGAGTTGCCCCCAATGCAATGTAACATTTACAACACAAAGATGAACACATAAGGGGTCCATAGATCTAAGGTTAGTATACGTCTTTGCTATAGTGATTTAATAGAGCCTAGAACTAGCATCATTCCCCAAATACTCATGGAACTATGAACACAATGAAAGAATGACACATAAAGAGAGAACAATGAGCTTTTGGGTCAACACGGAAGAGACCTTAATGCCTCAACACCTTGCATCATCCCCACAAGAAAACACAAGACAAAACAAAAGAAAATGTTTATGACATAGAGAAGTATGGAGATACAAATAGAAGAATGTCACAACATTTTCATTTCATTTGTATCCTTGCACCGATAAAGAAACAAGGGTCCTCCAAAGAAAAATCACAAACATAAAGACACGAAGAATCACAACATGAGAGATCACATCACATGCAAGAAAACAAAAAACAACACAAAGGAGTACTATACATGCAAGCCGACCTAAAGAAAATCATATGCATCCCAATCTTTCCCATCATATATGGAAGTCAAAAAACTAGCCACAGAGACTACAACAAGCGTCGTACCAAGAGCATCACCAGGTTCAACACATAGTGAGTCACTCTCATCAAGAGGATCATCCTGGTTGCCCCCATCTAAATCCATAAACTTTGAAAATAGTAAAGATAGCTCGTTATGCACTTGTTCATCAATTTTAACATCCTTATCTTCATCATCTAAATTTATCACCATGGGAGGTTTAATGACAATGTCAATTGTATGTTCTTGTTTCATTTTTTATTTTGGTTGAGAGATGTAAAGTTCAATTTCATGTTTTGGTGGAAGTTGTAATTCAGCTTGATATTTTTACATGTGGTTGTTTGATTATCAGGTATTGTTTTATTCTTTTCTTCCAACTGACAAGCAATAGCATGGCACCTACACCTACACTCTTTAGCATTTATGTTTCTTCTTGTATGGTTTTCAATTTACGAAGGTGTAAGAGTGGGTTTCTCAATCATCAGCCTCTTTTATTCCCTTAGGGGAGGAAGTAAAGGGACCACAAGGGTTTGGTAAACTGATGTCTCCTTAGGTTTATACACTTTTTTTTTCCTTCGAAGGTGGGTGATCCTACAATACTGGTTTACAATTTTTGGCCAAATTGGACATTGAACTGATTTTTTCTAACTAAATCTTCACATTCGAGCACCTATAGCAGCTAAACCGTGAGGAATTTGAAGATGATGCAAGCTAGTGATTTGTGACATTTTTTCTATAGATTCTAAATATATTTTTTTCAAAAAATTGGAATCATATTGCACTTCTTTTTCCATTTCCTTTGAAAACTAGATTTTTCAATAAACACATTTTTAAGGAGTGATGCTCACCATATACAACATAACTTTTTTTCCATGAAGGATAAAATTCTATTTTTTTCGAATTTAGATTTGTAACTATGATATCTAGCGCTTTCATTTGGTTTCATAGTGTTTTATTGAATATGTTTTCCTTAATCAAGTTTCAAATTCAAACCAATTACAATTCAAACATAGGTGAACTATACACAACATAACTTGTTTTGTATGTATCAAAATTCAAAAAAAAAATTGTTCGATCAAGGACTTCAATATCTAGTGCACTGATATTTTTCAAAAAAAAATTGATAATTTGCTATTTTTCCACATGTGCAGAATAGAGAGGTTGATTTTTAGTGAAAAACCTACATTCACAAGAAATAAAAATAAATATAATAATTAAATTAAATTTATTTAAAATTGTACTTTTTGGGAAGCTTATAATAAGGACTACATACTTACAAAAAATAAATTTTAACTGAATTCATTTGATCCCCCAAAAGGTAAATCAAAAGTTGTTTTTTATCAGCATTTTGATAGGTGTAAAGGAGACTCAGTTATAGGTATGGTTTAAAACTAGTGGGGTTCTATCCAAGGGGGTTTGATCTAAGGTGGTTCAATCAAATCCTCTTCAATTGGAATCCTTTAAATAGAACTTTTCAAGGCTTAGATCATTATATTTTCTAAAAATATGTGATTTAAGCAAAAATCAGGATCTCCCATAAATTGTAAACCAGTATTGTGGGATCACCTAGGTGCAAATGGGATCATGCAATTGTCTCTTAGTCTTTTGTTTGATATGGGTGGAGGAACAACAACATATTTACCTTGTTTACTTGGAGTTTTTTTTCTTCAAAAATGGGGCCATCCACAATGTGTGAGGTGGGAGGAACAACCATAGCCTTATAATTTTTAGGAATATTTCCAAGGGATAACTCTATCATTCCCTTTGCCTTAAATTTTTGATATGACCTGAAAAATAAATCTCATGATGTTTGACAAGTTCCATGGGTTGAGGCCAAAATAAATCCAAGGAAATTTTTTCACAAGAAGACAAAGGATTAAACCCACTATGATGTACTGTGTATATTTGGTTTTCCAATGGGAACTTTATGTACCTATGGACAACTAATGGGATGACATCTTGGAGCATAGCCATGGATAGCCTAACTTCACATGGATTTTTTCTGACATTGGGATAATAAGGAATCACACATCTAATTGTTTTGGTCCAACCTTAAGAGGAAGAGTGATCGAACCTATTGTAGGGTGAGCAAAACCATCATGATTTTTCCACCATCCTTTCAATTTTTCATAATAATCTTGATAAAGCTCATGCACATACAAGAATTCCTCAGTGATAATATTCTCTAAACACATGGGGTCAATGAGTATCCCTTGTGTAGGTTTGTCATTGATACGGTCAACAATATAGAGAGGACCATTGGGCACATGTATAGATGCATCAATATGGGTGAAAGCAATGTGGGGTAACAAAGTGGTTTGGTTTGGCCCTTCTTTATTATAGCCTTGCTTTTATATGTAACGGGTTTTGGGTCCCTTCAAAACCTATTTTTACGTGAATCAAAAACAAAGCGGTTTGGCCCTTATGAGGTTGAACATCTATTAGAGCAACCATATTATCTAGAGCATCCTCATCATTATTCTTATCATTATTCCCATCATCATTCTTATCATCACAAGCTTGCACAAAGTTGGATGGGATCTGTGAAAAATTACAATTTTAGATTTGGTGAGGCAACAAACTTATTCCCTTTGTCATTAACATCAGCCAACTGGATGTGATTAGAGTTGATGATTTATTGCATTTGGTGTTTAATAGACATACATCATTTTGTGTCATGTTCATTTGTACGATGATATTGGCAAAAGTATTTTGGGTTAAAATTTGGAGCTAATGCTTTTGATGCATCCATAGGTCTTAGCAAAGGTAATTGGATTAAAGTCTTTCTCAAAATTTACTACATGATTGAATGAAGGGAATCAGGTAATTGGGTAAATTTCCTATCTCTTGCCCTAAATTGATATGAATTTGAACTTATGGTTGCAACTTATGGTTCAATGTAATTGGTTTTTTGAGGTATGATTATCTTTATAAAGATCCTATTTTGTTCCTTGAGTGGTTGATATTTGTTTTGAGGTACGGATTCAAATTTATTAGGAGTCGATGAAGATGTTTCTTCATACTAACTACCAGAATTCTGATAGTCATGAAGAGTCATACATAATTGTGTGAAGGATGGATATTTCATTAACAAGATCTTATCTTTGATGCTAGGTTGCAAATTCCCAATGAACACTCTTTGAACCTCAACATCAGGAAGAGAATAGTTGATTTGTGAGTAAATTAACTATTGTCACATAAAATTGCACCCTACTGAACAAGAGTTTATTGTTCTAATCACACAATGGAAACAACCTCAATGTTGTGGGACCTTGAGTGAATGAGTTTGAATCTCTGGAGAAGGCCAGCTTCCTCTTCTAAACTAAGTGCAAATGTGTTGGTCTAACCCAGCACATGAAACCTATCACTACCCTAATCTAACAAATCACAAAGGAAAAGGGGATAGAAGGAAAACATGAAAATGAAAGAAGGTAATGCACCAAGATAGAAATGTGTTTCTTCCTGCTTTTAAACAACATAATACATCAACAAAATAGCTAAAACATACACTCAACCATGAAGGTAAGATGATTTTACTCAAACATGCAAGAGATGCAGTGATAATAGCTAAATTTTATTAACATAGAAGCATAGAAGCAATCCTTACAATGGAAGAATGTAAAAATTACATTTTATGTAAGAGAGAACCCTAGAGAAGCCAGAGAAAGAACCCCCAAAAAATATACAAGTGTCGCCTTTATAGTTCAGGCATAACTGAGATGAACAATAACTAACCCTAACCCAACTTGGGTTACAAATTTGATCAAAGAAACCCTAAGATCTATTCAATAAATTCATGCCCAAATCAAGCATGATTGCCATACCTACTATGAAAATCACACCAAAAGGAGACTAGAGAAAATGAAACTAGCACACCATCCACCTTCCCATGAATATTTTCCATAAAACGGCATCCAAAATCTCATGAAATCAGGGAAATAGGTATGGGAATGGTCAAAGAGGATGAGCAACAACAATGAATAGGCATGGCATCTATAAATCCACCAAGAGAAGTCACCAAAATACATTAAAGATGTCCTTGAAACCCTAAAATTCAAGCTTAGCCAGTGGGAGTAATTACACATTAATGACATCGGTGAAGAAAATTGTGCCAATTCGTGGATCATTGGGGCGTCATGCCCGAAAAACACCTTTTAGAAGCTTATGAATTAAATGGTTTCAACCTTTGAAAATATATCTCTATCGAGGGTTGAGCTTCGGGCCTACATCATGTTATCTTCATTAATCATCAAACTTTAGCATTGAACCATCGAAGATCGAGCATCGGGTTGTTAGATGTCGGGAGTCGGACAGTCGGCTTACTATGTACCAAAAGAAGAAATTGGGGAAAATCACGACCACTGAACAGGAACTTTTCGAACATCGAGGGTCAGAGGGTTGGGCTATTAGATGCAAGTCTACAATGAAACCAAAGAAATTAAAGAGGAAGTCCAAAGGCCGACCCCCGAAACTTCTTACTTAGACGAATTTAGATCAGTGAAGGAATGGAAGGTGGGAAAGGGGAAGGCTGATGGCTGACACCTAAAACCTAGTTGAAGGGTGGGAAAGGAGATGAAGGATGTAGAAGTGTGGAAGAGGGCGTCCAGGGAAGAACGAACCTCAAAGCCCAAAAATTTGACACTTAGAAAAATTTTAAGAAAATCCAAGGCGAGCTTCAGTGGTCGAAGGTAAGCCCTGAGGCTTACCTTAAGAGATCAATAGAAGGTAACAAGGAAGAGTGAAGGCTGAAGGCTGATGGACGAAAAGGGAAGGAAGGGGAGAAGGAGAAAGTAAGAATGAAGGTAAGCAAGTAAGGGACAATCTAAAATCTTGAAATTCTGGGATAGCCAAATTTGGAACACTTCAAGGGAAACACAGGCAAGATGACCCATGGAAGATCACTCAGATCGGATATCAGTGATGGGTCATCAAAAGGAGGCATGAAATGACAACATTTTGGTGATTTCTGCAAGATGATTGTCATCTAATCATGGAGTCCAAAGGCATTACAATACATTGGGCATGGGATCATGAGGGTACAACTTCAACAACTGGGCCTTCTAAGAGCAAAAAAAACATGTGCAACTACACTTGGAGGAAAGCATGGAAACTAGGAACATACATTCTCTTAAGGAGAATGTAGGGTGCACAAAGCACTTCATGGAAAGTAAGATATTTACGATATGTGAAAAGAAAGAAAAGAATAGAAGCTTACCTTTGTAAAAGATGAACCTTTTGAAGGGATTGATCTCCCTCAAACCATAGTTATAGACCTCACCTAGCTGCAACCACTGAAAACTGCTACCAATATGCATGGGAATGCACAAAATGCCTGCAAGGTGAAGGATCTCTTCACTATAAATTTTTCCATTGCAAGGAAACCATATGATGGAAGTGTTAGATTCATCTAACACTGGTGTCTCAACTGAACATACAATAGCAAGGGTGAACTTTGAAGGCAAGTTAGCATCCAAGAACAAACCTTCTATAAGAGGAAGAAAATTATCCTCGCAAAAGGATAGGCCAATACTATCACTGCTAACCTCCTCATTGCATGAGCTGAAACAAAAAGAAAATGTTTCTAGCTCACATGGTGATGCAAAATGTGCCAAATCTGATTTTTGATTTGCACAAGGAAATGCTTCTTCATGCACCTCAAATGAGAAACTTTGAAACTTGAGCATACAAACAAATTGAGCAACAGGAGCATCACTCCCCAAACAAATGTGTGGCTACTCAATGGTGGATTTTTTAGTGTGTTGGTTCGATGTGAAGCATTGAAAATCAATTGCATTATCCCTAATGCCAAAGGTCACATCTTCATCTCGAAGGAAGACCTCATATTCAACATTGCTACATTCAAGGATAGCATAAAACCAACAAACATCATAATTACTTGTATTGATGCACACTTCATCAACACATGCCTCAAATTTTCGAGACAATTTGGGTGAAGAACTAAATTCTTCAATTTCTCTCTATGTTTTAATTCCTTCTTGGCAATGAGTTGCAAAAAAATAAGACTCTTGGCATGTAATGGTTGCCACGTCCTTTGTTGTTTCCTTACTCTTATGTTGCTTCCCACAAAGCTCCTCTTTTGTGGATGATGATTTGGCATTTAAACCTAAACAAAAGGTTCTATAACATCCCAAAAGAGGTCCTCCACCTCAAAATTGTAGACCTCAATAGATAGGGGATCTTCATCCATAATAATAGGGGATAAACATGCATGTTGCTGCTACTGCTCCAAAAACTTGGGGTTATCTTCATCCATCAAGATAAGACCAATTTTTTCAAAGGCTTCAATTGATGTAGTTATATGTGATCTATCCTCCTTATCTTCAAAAAAACAAGGAAGGGCATCAAATGAGAGGATTAATTCCTCTATTGCATCAAATTTTTCTACCTTTTTATCGTCTTGTTGCTGCAACATGGTTTCATCTTCATCCTTTTCTTGCAACAGACCAAGACACTCATTTTCAAGAGCACATGAAGGCTCCACAAGAACAACCTCTTCACTCCTAGCTCGAAAGTTCTACTCCTTTTGTTCATTTGACCAATTAGGATCCCATACCACAATTCCACCTTTGAAGAGTTAAATAGGGAAAGAGGGAGCAAAATGGTCAAAAGGGCATTAAAACCCTTGTTGAAGCTTTAGAAGGGGCTATTCAATAGGATTAAAAGATTGAGTCTCCTCAAGGATGTGTTCTTGTGAGGAATGGAAGCTCTCAAAACTTGGGATCTCCAAAATAGGAGATTTACTTGATGGCATGAGAGGTTGAATGGGAGTTTTAAGGGGCTGATTAGGATTCTTGAAACTAAAAATTTTGTGCTTGCAAACCTCTTGCACAATAGGTTTCTCTAGAACAAAAGGAGGGCTAATGGGGGTTTCAAGAGGCTTGTTAGTTTTCTTGAAACTTACAAATTTATGTTTTCTTACCTCCTCTTTACCAGGTTGTTCTAGAATAAATGAAGGTGCTTGTTTGAAACTAGGCACACAAGGGGTTGCCTAAGTCTCAAACACTTGTGCTAGAGCATGGGCAAGATGAATTTTTTTCTTTCCTAGCAACATCTCTTGTTGTACACTCTTCTTGTTTCCTTCTTTGTGCCTCCAAATTCTACTCATACCTCCATTGAGCTTCTAAATTTTGTTGATATGAATAATGAGCTTGATGGAAAAACTCATCATGTTGTGGGAATTAACATTGTAGCCCCTGATAGGCTTGATTAGACCACTCCTCCTTCTATAGGTCAAGCTCTTGTTGTCTTTGAAGCTCATCAATTTTTCTATTGAAATTAAGAAAAATGCTTGTGATTTCACTTGCATTTAAATTATCAAAATTTTAGCGTTGAGTAGGAGAGGAACAAGGCTAATTTAAAAATTGATGAGTCTCTCAAGGGTTGTTGATAAGAATATGTAGGCATCCAAGAAGACTGAGCAAGGTAGGGTGGGTGATATGCATTTTGAGAAAGTTGAGAACCCATAATAGTAGGGTTCTATGGAATGAAATGGGAGGTATAACTAGCCTGATATGGTTGATTGGGAGGTGCAAAGATGACACTATCATGAAATGGTGGAGTATACATATAGTTTCCATTATAACTAGACATTTTTAAGCATGGGAAACACTTTGAAATTTTGAAAGGAAAGTAGAGGACTTCCCAACTAAATATTTTAGGTACATACTAAAGAGTCACCCAAAGAGTTGTAGAGCTACTAGATGCTTGAAGAACACCTCCAAAGGCTGAAATGTTGAAGAAGGCATCACTTCTTCAACGACATGAAATGGAATTGGGCTGCTTGAACCAGCTGATTTTGAATGGAGTCACCATGGTGTTTGAAGGTATGCCTCAAAAGGAAATATGCATTGAACAAAACATAAAATTCTTTAATAGAGAGAAGTAGTCCCACCGAACATACCAGAAATTGTTGTCACATAAAACTACACCCTACTGAACAAGAGTTCAATGTTCTAATGACACAATGGAAACAACCTCGAGGTTGTGGGACCTTATGCGAATGAAAATGAATCTTTGGAGAAGGCCAACTTCCTCTTCTAAACTAAGTGCAAATGTGTTGGTCTAACCCAACACATGAAACCTATCACTACCCTAATCTAACAAATCACAAAGGAAAAGGGGATAGAAGGAAAACATGAAAATGAAAGAAAGGTGATGCACCAAGGTAGAAATGAGTTTCTTCCTACTTCTAAACAGCATGATACATCAACAAAATAGCTAAAACATACACTCAACCATGAAGGTAAGATGATTTTACTCAAACATGCAAGAGATACAATAATAATAGCTAAATTTTATTAACATAAAAGCATAGAAGAAATCCTTACAATGGTAGAATGTAAAAATTATAGTGTCTATAAGAGAAAACCCTAGAGAAGCTAGAGGAAGAACCCCCAAAAATATATATAAGTGTTGCCTTTATAGTTTAGGCATAACTAAGATGAACAATAACTTGTTAGGGTTAGAAGACATATATCTAACAATTAAATGT
This sequence comes from Sequoia sempervirens, assembly GCA_007258455.2. NCBI lineage: Eukaryota > Viridiplantae > Streptophyta > Pinopsida > Cupressales > Cupressaceae > Sequoia > Sequoia sempervirens. The sequence goes on from VDFB02271358.1 coordinate 845,816,496, forward strand.
AGATTTGATCAATAAAACAGAGGAAATAAAAACACAAAAAAAAATTAACACAGAGAATTTAACGTGGTTCACCCAATCTGGGCTACATCCACAAAACCGTAGCCATCCAATGATTTTATTATCTAGTGCAAAACTTATTACAATCTCGCAAATAATCGCGTTTTCATCATATTGTAACTTCCATCCCAGACCCTTATAACAATCTTAGAAGCTTCTAGATTAGGGTTCTACAAAGTCATTTTTTTTTCTTTTTCGGTGATGACGCAAAAAATAGGGGAGAAAAAATCTCTCGGGGGTTCCCGCCCCTGAACCCCTACCTGGGGCCTCGAACCCTAACAAGGATACATGAAGAGTATATAGTATAGCATGATCAGTCGCCACATACCAACATAACTAACGCTAACCCAACTAGGGTTACAAATCTTATCAAAGAAACCTTAAGATCTATTCAAGAAATTTGTGCCCAAATCAATCATGGTCGTCATACCTACCATGAAAATCATGCCAAAAGGAGCCTAGAGAAAATGAAACTAGTGCACCATCCACCTTCCCATGAATATTTTCCTAAAAAAGGGATCCAAAATCCACATGAAATCAGGAAAATATGTATGTGAATGGTTAGAGAGGATGAGTACTAGCAATGAGTGGGCATGGCATCCACAAATCCACCAAGAGAAGTCACCAAAATGTATTAAAGATGTCCTTGAAACCCTAAAGTCAAGCTTGGCCGCTAGGAGTAGTTGTGCATTAATGGCATTGGTGAAGAAAATTGCACCAATTCATGGATCGTTAGAGAGTTGGGCCCGAAAAACACCTTTTAGAAGCTTGTGAATTAAATGGTTTCAGCCCCTGAAAATGTATCTCTATCGAGGGTCAGGCTTTGGGCCTACCTCGTGTTGTCTTCATTAATCATCAAAATTCAGTGTTGATCCATTAGAGATCAAGCATCGGGCTGTCGAATTTCAGGAGTCGGACCATCGGCTTACTATGTACCAAAAGAAGAAACTAGGGAAAATTGTGACCATTAAACTAGAGCTTGTCAAATATTGGGGGTTGGTGGGTTTGGCTATTGGATGTCATTTTACTATGAAACCAAAGAAGTTAAAGGGGAAGGCCAAAGGCTGACCCCTGAAACTTCTTACTTAGACAAATTTAGATCAGTGAAGGAATGGAAGGCAAGAAAGGGGAAGGCCAATAGCCGACACCCAAAACCTAGTTGAAGGGTGGGAAAGGAGATGAAGGATGCGGAAGCGTTGAAGAGGGTGGAGGGAAGACTGACCCCCGAAGCTCAAAAATTTGACACAAACAATTTTTTAGAAAATCTAAGGTGAACTTCGATGGTTGAAGGTAATGCCTAAGGCTTACATTAAGAGATTGATATAAGGTAACGGGTCAGAGCAAAGCCCAAAGGCCGATGGAAGAAAAGGGAAGGGGAGAAGGAGAAAGTAAGCAGGTAAGGGATAGTCTAAAAACAAAAAAAATTGGGACTTAGCCAAATTTGGAACACTTCAAGGGAAACAAATGCAAGATGACCCATGGAAGATCACTCAGATCGAATATCAGTGATGGGTCATCAAAGGGGGGCATGAAATGACAACATTAACTATTATCACCCTATGAAGTATGTTACCTTTTCATGTTTTCCTTGTTTGCACTTCACTAAATTAGTTAATGTAATTTCAGGACCAATGTTCGCTTGAAAGTGTTGGAGAAATGCATCAACAAGTTCATTGAATGAATGTATCAATTTATTCGAAAATGAGAAAAACCATTTCAAGGCCATGTCTTTCAATGACCTAGGAAAGATTTTAGCTAGGAGCTTATCCTCAAAGATGAAATCACTACATAATGTCATATACTTTTCAATATATGACTATTAGGATCTCCTTCACTAAACTACTTGTCAAACCTAGGAATCTTAATGTTTTGTGGCATTGGTGTTTTCAAATTTTCAAGTGACAATGGGCTTCTTTTGACATATTGCAATGTTTTCTTATTTTAATTTTGGTTCAATGTGGATATTTGTTGTTGAAGTGTGGTTACATTTTACAATAGTTGATGTATGACCAATTCATTGTTTGACATGTTTTGAGAATATGGTGAATATGGTGGGATTGTGTAAGAACTTGGTGGACTACTATGTTCCAAGTTTATAAGAGGATATGAATATCGAGGTGTCACATGTGATGTCACAAAACTATAAGGATGCCCACTAGAGAACCCTAAGGTTGGAGTTATGCCATTTTTTTGTTGTATCATTGAAGCTACAATTGGCAATGTGTATGTACAAATAAAGGGTATAGTTTTTGGGAGAGAAATTTGGCTTCCTCAGATTTAAGCATATCCCAAAGCTTGAGCACAACTAGCCATCATAGGAATGTTGGCATCCATAATATGGGCTACACTATGCAAAACCTCTAATCCTTGGGCATCATTAATCAATTTCCTTAAGTTGTCTACTATAGGAATTGTTTGTCCCACTAAGGATTTGGTTCTTAAATATTCTTTCAATCCCTCTAAGTCTTTGTCTAATTGTTTCATATTTTCTTCAAGAACATGGGAAACAACAATCTCAACATCCATAAAGGTACTTTTTTGTGAAATTTTCATTGGTATGGTAGGATTAGGGATAGAATCCAAAATGGGTATGGTATTGGAAATACCTTGCATGAAAGAGTTGGAGGACTCAAGATCCACAACAGACGTAACAACAATTTGGAATGCCATAAGTATACAACTACATCTCACCGAAGTATTAGTAATAGGACACTAGGTCGCTCATGCGAGTTTCAAAACACTAGATGTGTCCACTATTAACACAATTGTCAAACAGTCATAGTAAAACACTCAAGAGAAAAAATTAAAAAGTAGAAGCGTATAGAAAACACAGAAATAGAGGTTTGATAGAGATCTAAGCCAAAAATAGCTAGACTAAGTCACCTAGGGTGACTATGTCATGTACAAGTTGTTATAGATTTCAAAGTTTGGTTGTCTATTATACTATTTAAGGATTTCAAGTCTATGTGCAAACAAGTCTGATAACTTGGATTTTTTTCTAGAATTTGTCCAATTTATGATTATATAATTCAAAATGGAAGTGTGCAAAAATTTTCAAAATGTTCAACCAACAAATGACAATTGTAAATACATTTCTAGATCTAAGATGTAAGAGTTGACTGATCCTAATATGTCAAAATTTGAAAATGATGATGTTGATGCAATTTTAAAATAAAATAATACAATGTTTTTCAATTTTTGAGCTATATGCAAGATGCTTAAATGAGTGCAATGAATAATTTTTAGAATTTTTTTTCAAATTTAAATGACCTAGTGCAAATTTTGAAATACAATTTGAATGTAAATTGGACCTAAGATGAATGAAATTAATTCTATTGTAACCTATACTATAATATTATGTCAGTTTTTAAAATTTTATGTGTTTTATTTTGCAAAAATAAATGCCTAAATGAACAATACAAAAAATGCAACGTTAAACCTAGATCTAGGATAATTTGCCTCAAATTTTAGAAGGTATATAATGTTAATGTGTCAGGTTCACCAAAATGAAATGTAAGAAAATGGGGAATGGCCTTAGGGATTGCACTCTAGGGTTTCACACTTTTTCATATGTATTTCATTTAAGAATTGAGGTAGTGGGGGTTTGATGAATTTGGACAAGATATAGGACTGACTTACAACCTCGAAGGTGAGTCAACCTACCCTTGACCAAATTTGAAATGGAATTAAGGATGAAATGCACTGAAATTACTAGGGTAATGATGTAAATACAACAAATGCAAAAAGTCACAAACAAATTCAGACTACAAAAATGGATTGAGCAAAGTACTATGCACTTTTGATTTGAAATTGGAGCTAATTTTTGAGGACCAAGTCACCCTGAGAAACTATGTCCCAATAGGATGATCACAGATCTGATTTCATAATACTTTGATGCTTGATCAAATCCTTCCATTTCTTCTCGCCGCACTATCGGATCACTGTCGAATATTATTGTAGCTAAGTTTTTTTTTTTGTCAAGTTGTATGGTTTGAATGCAACAATAAACAATTAACCTTCAAAATTCTCCCAATCTTCTTCAAATCTAAAACCTACACATTTAAAGAGAGAGGAAGGTTTTTTCCATATAGGGGCTTGCCTTAGTCAAACTTTGTGTTATTGTTTCCACTTCCATAATGGCAATTCCAATGAAAGATAGATAAATGATAAATGAATGATGAATCAACAATGACCCACAATTCACAACTCAAAAATGGTTTCCTTGAAGGACTAAAGTCAGGCACATCTCCTCAAGGCTTGTTTTTTGTTTTCTTGACTTGCTTGAAGACCTACAACCTGGGTTAGATCTCACAAACAATATGATAACATAAATATGAACAAACTCACATACACTTTGACATGATGCTTGGATATTCAATTGTTGCAATAAATCTTTGAAATGCTACTCTTGACTTGCCTCCTAATGCTCTTGATCATAAATTTTCCAATAATTTCTAGATTGTTTTCAAATGATGCAATAACTAGGTATTTATATACAATTATTCTAATTTTCCAAAAATTAAATCCTGATAACCGATATTGGACATGTGAAATTCAAATAATAAAATTCTACCCCTGACATATTCAATTTTGGAGGCAAATAGGGGGACTAAGTCACCCTAGGCAACTATGTCCCAACCCTATTTTGTGGACTTAAGGTGTCAAGAACAAAATATTAAATTAATGCATTTGTTTTCTACTTGTAATTTATCGATAAATGTTAAAATAGGCCATGGAATGCTTAATTTAGGAAATTAAGTGTACAATTATGTCCATACACTTAGAGGGGAGCAAAACATAGTGTGAAATTATCAAGGGTGACAATTTACGATACTACACATGTGTACCTTATTTTTTAGGTATAGTTATTTTGGATTATTTAGCATTACATGTGATCATTATTCTAGTTATTGTTGAGTATTTGGTAGATGCATCCTATTATGGAGGAGATGGACTTTGGTGTATGTGTTCAATTTGAAGCATTACATTTAGAGCATACTCTTGGCTTTTCTTTCCTATATTTCATTTTTGGGCATGATGGAGGATCAGAGTGTTAAATTCAAGATGATTGTAACTTGATGGATGTTGCAGATACTTGGTTGAGTTTTTGAGGACATAGGAGTTAGTAACTTAGTTTTTTTAGCATGGTTATACCCTTAGTGGTTAGTTCACTAATTTTTTTGTTCCCTTTTCTCTTGGAGAGTAAATGAAAAGTGCGATAATATTGGGATTATGTGTGTCATATGTCATGCAATCCTTAATGTTTGAATTATTTAATTATTTATTATTTTACAAAATGTATGTCCCATTTTATGCCTTGACTAGTATGTCTTGTGTAATTTATTTTTAGTTTTTATATTAACAAGAGTAAATATATTTTTAAAATAATATCTTGTCATGAACCATGTGTAAGAGCATCTATAACAAAGATATAGTGTAAGAAATATTATGATAGGAGAGAGCTTGATTATGAGGGAGGTTACCATTATGCTTTGCACACACCCCCTGTCGAAAATAAGGACCCCTCCCCTCTTTTTTTCTTTGGTTTACTTTTAGTTTTAAATTAGATCTTTAGATTGGTTCCTTACTTCTTTTGGTTTAAGATTTTTTTTTGATATTTTGTAAGACAAGGAAGATTTGTGGAAAATCCCATTTGTGGGGATTTGTTCAAGCAAATCTTGCTTAAAGAAGCCCGTGGGATATAGCCTTGGTGAAATCCTGTAAATCCTAAAAACCCACAAAGAAAAGGGGTGTGTTAAAATTCCATAACATCTAAATACTTGCAACTTTGTTTGCTGCTATATAAAGGACTTTGAATGTCATTTTCACCATTTAGCATTTCGAATAAGGGAATTAGTCGCTATCAAAGCTTTTGACCCTCACCCACATCGCTCCACCATTTATAAATGGTATCACTATCTCTCCATTTATCATTTTACGGTATTCAATAAGATGCATTTAATCATTGTTTCTAGAAAGTAAATTAGGGTTTTTGGGTTTAAATTAATTTCACTTCATGTGTCGGCCCAATGATATACACTTCTCTCTCTCTATGTATATATATATTTATTTGGGTCATGGTAAGTTGATTTTTGTTTTTTTAAACATAGCTTTTAACTTTTTATTTTAAATGCCCATTTAACGTAAAGCCATAAAGCCTATGGAAATTTGCATAACCCTCACCATTTGCATAAATAGGTTAAGAAATTCCATGTTTACTAGGATTTCTTGGAGTTAAGTTTTAGAGTTTATGGAAGGTAAATGTCCATGAAATTTCATTTTGCGAGAATTTGGTAGTATGGTTTTCCATGACCCTTCCATTTTTTAAAGAACTTTATTTTCAAGAAGAACTCGTAATATCAAAATTTCGCAAAGCTTTAAGTCTATGGGATTTTTCTTGTGGGTTTCTTATCCTCAATTTCCTACAAAGGTTATGGAAATTTAAAATTCACAAGTTCTAAAACCTGCATGTGTTAGGATTCCACAAGTTGTTAATAACCACAAAAACTTATTTGGCCCTAGTTCCAAAAAGAATGTTTTTTGCTTAAGCCCAAGTATTGCAAAGTCTCAAGATCTAAAAACTTATCAAGTTTGTTTTTCACATGGATTAGGGTTACCCAAATTCTCGCAAATTCCCATTTGTGAAGATTTTAATGCAATTTTTCTTAGGAACTTATCCCCACATGATTTGCAATATTTGTGAAAGGTAGGCCCCTATTTATCACAATAGTTTCAATTGTCTCAAATTTCTTGTATGGTTGGTTTCTCTGCAAAGATCAATAAAATTTGAAAACACACGAATTTGAGAGTATAAATGTTTTACTGAAAATCCTTATGAGATGATTTTGATTATATTAATTATTTATTTTTAAGAAATGTGAATATGTAATGTATTTTGGATATTCCTAATTATGTGATGCTTCTCGTAGGTTTTATGGAAAAGGCAAATAGAACATAAAAATGAAGTACAGATTCCAAGGAGTTAATGCTCCTTCAAAAATATCGTCAACTTAGCTCCTGATCAGCGACACAAACATTGGACATGTGGATATTGAAGAGCTTAAAGAAAGGATCTTTGGGGATAGGAGGATGGATGTTTCCACAAAAATAAAAAAAGTAGAATAACACAAGTAGTTGGGTTTCCATCATCCATGATATGTCCAAAATTAATCATGGGAGCTTGGGAGTATTACACAAAGATTCCTAAAAGATAATCTCTACATATGAAAGAGTCTTGGTGAACCTATCTCCTAACTCTATTTCTCATACCTTTGAGATTCCTTCCTTCTCACATATGACAGTCACTAGCAAAGAGTATGTGACTAGGGTGTTTGACACTAATCCTAGTGTTACCTTGTAGGTTGTTAATAACCATTGGATGAAGTTACTAAGGGGAGATTCAAGCAAGTTTCCCAAGACCCTCTATAGGAGTGACTTCCAAGATGAAGTCAATGATTTGGTCACCCTATTTAGTAGGGTAATTGGGATTTCATTGGCACCAACCTTTGAAAACTAAATGTTCTACTTCATTGAGGAGATATTGAGGGGACAAACAAAGTTTGACTAAGAAAAGATAATAAGTGACAATGTGCACAATCAATTTTCCTTTATGAAGAATTCCTCGGTTTTCTTCGTGTCTTATTACATTGTATATCATTTTCTATCCAATTTTAGATATAGGGGCTTGACATGTAAAGGCACTATAAGTATGGGCCCTAATGATTATAAGGTATACAATTTTACCCACAGCTACAAGTGCAGAATGTAAAACATCATTATAAATGGGTAAATGATGCCTTCTAATGTTCATTGTCAGAACTCTAGAAGGGTATTTGAGTAGAAGGCTCTCTTCATTAGCCATGGAGATGCTTAGGAGGTTTGGGTATTGGTTTATTCAATTCCCAAATTTCACATATTTTAGAATTGGAGGATTCTCAAGAGCCCCATATAAGTTTCCCAAGTGTCTGAATGACAAGATATTCATGTTGAAATTAATAAGGCATCTATGTACTTCCCACCTTTTATTGCATGTCAAACATAGGGTTGTGGTTCTATATCCCCTAACCTTTGGAAGGGGTATGCTTTCATGTCCTTTGGCTCCATCAGTGGATAATTTTGATATGGAGATATAAAATTTTGGATTTCATTTTCATAACCAAAGGGACAATTTTGATCCTTTTGATAAGAACAAGAAGCAAGTTGGAAAGCAATATGGCCACAAGTTTCATATCATGGACTTTTGGACCAATTATATGAATGATTTTGAGGTCCGAAAAAGTTTGTAATGGGCCTAACAATGGAGTATGTAGACACATAAAAATGTCTTAGACCCGCAAACCACATTTTTCTATGTCTTATCATATTTTGTCTATAGTCCGATTTCAACTATTAATTAAATAATTCTTAGTTATTTAATTAATTCATGTCTTTTATTCCTCTTGACTATTTAAATAAATAAATTTTATTTATTTTTTTAAATGCGTTGCTAATGACCTATGTCTTTCCATAATTGAATAAATTCATAAATTTATTTAATTATCCTTTTCCCATTATTTCTTCCTGATTATTTAAATAAATAAACCTTATTTATTTAAATACATCATCAATATCTCATGTCATCTTATAATTAAATAAATTTTTTAATTTATTTAATTATTCACCTTAGCTTTTTCTAACTTTAAATAAAATAATTTATTTAAAATTGTCCCACTTTTTATTTTCTTTCTCCAAGTAAATAATTCAAATTAATTATTTACTGTCACATGGCCCAACTTTTGAATTAAATTAATTTTTAATTCAAAATGTCAACTTTCCTCCATAAATCAAATAATTTCTATTATTATTTGATTTTTTAGCCCTTTCTTTTTCTGTGTCATTCTTATCTCCTTGTCACATCCAACTTTGTCCATTGATTTGATTTTTCTAAAATAAAATCTCAGCCCTTCATTTCAAATTTCACCTTAATGTTTCCCTAACCCTGATTGTGGGTTGTCACATTCAATCTTAACCATTGATCTTAGGGCATTTGTCAATCTTCAATCTTGGCCATTCATCCAAAATTGACTTTTCTATAAAATGGAAATTTTGGTCTCATTTGGACATCTACATCACTAGGCATCTTGACATCTTGGCATTTCTTGACTTCATGCTTTAGACATTTTCATTCTTTAGGCTTGCTTCATAGTTGCTGCATAGTTGCATTGTGTAGCATTTTAGATAGAATCCTTCAACATTTGCTTAGGACATTGCCATAGTCATAGGTTGCTCATCACAAATCTGAGGGCAAACATAATATTGCAGCAAATATAGAAGGTGCAATGAAGGTAATTCATGGAGGTTGAAGACATTTGGTGAGATCTTTCCTTGTTTTCATATTTTTTACTCCTTTGTTCTTCATTGGTTTGCTTTGGGTTATCTTATTTTAAGCTCTAATCTGCTAACCTAGGTTTTTTCCCTAAGCTACAGAGTACATTCAAAAATTACACCTCTTCTTGATGCCTAACCAAATACAAGAGAATGACTAGGCCTGGATGAGGAAGATTTCAATAAAGTAGTTGAGCATCCTATCCCTCTTCTAGACTAGATAGAAAAAGAAGAGATTGATATAGATGTCATAACCTATCCTATTTGAGGAGAACTAAGAGAGGGGTGGAGGCTCAAGCATCAACTCTTTTGGCTTAGGGATTTGAGATCACATTCAATGAGATACACGATGAGGCCATCTATAGTGAAGAGGAGTGAACCAAGGAATAAGTTGGTCACAGTACAGGTTCTACAAGGAAGGAGGCTACCACTCCTAAATCAAAGGAAAGGGAAGAAAAATATCAAAGGAAAGGCATCCTACTACTAAGCATAAGGTGTATAAAGGAAAGGCTAGTGAAGAAAGCAAGCCTCGGCTAAAAATGACAAGAAGCACTAAATTACAACTATGGATCCCATCCAAGAAGAAAAGAGGGAGTTGTCACCTTCATCATCGCCTTTGACTTCCACTCCTCCATATCCTCCACCCACTTTTGTACCTTTTTCCACTTTAACCACTACATCTACCATTTTTACTCCCATTCTCGCTCCACCTCCTCTAATTCATATTTCAATGGACTTCACAACAGCTACTCCCACTCCTTCAACTGCTTCCATTCCCATGGATTCATCTCCATCTTCCACTTCTCCCTCTTCCACCTCTTTAGTTCATGATCCAAAATTCACCATGTCCACTCTACCTCCTATCATTCCTTCCTCTTCTTCTCCTGCTTCCCTTAGTCTCCCTAAGACTTTCATGTCTCACCTCTCTAACCTACCTAAAGAAGTGGCTGGAACCCTACTCTATGAGGTTAATAGGGATTTGATAAATCAAATGGCACAAGCTAGTCCTCAAATAATTTTGGATCCTCCTATTATGGAGAGTGTAGAATTTTTTTGGAAGAAATACAGAGGAAAGAAAGAGAAGGCATGGCAAGACTCCCAAAAATGGAGGAAGTTTTGATTTCCTTGAAACATCAAGAGAAGACTTTCAAGGGGGTTTTTGAAGTTGATGACATGCAATCTCAAGGTCGAGAATGTTGTGCATGTTTTGCACACACGCCCCATTCAGAACGGGGAACCTCTCTTTTCTTCTCCTTTCCAGGTCAATTTTGGCTTTGCCTCGTTTTGCGTGTCCCTCATGTTGGTGTTCAAAATGGTCAATGAACCTCAAATGAGTCATCTAAAATTTGGCCATGTTCTTTTCCCCCTCAAATTCCAAGATCTTTAGTCTTGGCAAGTCCCTAGCTGTTGTTTGCCTTAATATCTCAAAACTGTCGCCTGTGGGGCCCGCCGGGCCCAGCTCACTGGATCTCCCCTTTCGGGTTTCCATTGCTCATTTTCCATTTCAAAGGGCAGCAACCCTCCAACTTTCATCCTTCCATGCTTATGGGTTCGCTCCTCCAGAATGTTGTTCGTCGTTCGCCATCCGCCGACTATCCATTGTCCTTTCGTCGGTTGTCCACCGTCCTTCCACGCTTCTAGGTCTACCCCTCCAGAATGTTGTCCATCGTCCACCATCCACTAGTTTTCCATTGTCCTTCCACCTTTCGTCCACCGTCCTTTCGCACTTCCAGGTCCGCCCCTCTGGAATGTTGTTTTTTGTTCGCCATCTGTCGGTTGTCTGTTGTCCTTCTAACTTCCATCTGCCGCCTTCTCCACTTCTGGGTCCACCCCTCTGGAATGCTATCCATCATCCGCAGTCCACCGGATTTCTATTGTCCTTTTGCCTTTCATCTATCATCCTTCTACCTTTCATCTGTCATCCTTTTGTGCTTTCAGGTCCACCCCTCCAGAAGGTTTTCTGTCGTTCGTCATCCGCTAGTTGTTTGTTGTCCTTCAGCCTTTTGTTCGTCATCCTTTCGTGCTTCTGAGTCTGCCCCTCTAGAATTTTTTCTATCATCCGTTGTTCATCGGCTATTCGCTATCCTTCTGCCTTCCATCCACCGTCCTTTCACACTTCTAGGTCCACCCCTCTGCAATGCTATTTATCATCTGCCATCCTTCCGCGCTTCCGGATCTACCCCTCCAGAGTGTTGTCTTTCATCTACCGTCTATCAGTTGTCAGCTATCTTTCTGCCATCCTTCCATGCTTCTGGGTCTGCCCCTCTGGAGTGTTTTCTTGCATCCACCATCTGTCGGTTGTCCGCTATCTTTCTGTCGTCCTTTCACACTTCTGGGTCCGCCCCTCCAGATTGTTGTCTTTGGTCCATCATTCGCTAGTTGTCTACCATTCATCGGTTGTCTGTTGTCTTTCTGCCTTTAGTCTGCCATCCTTCTGCACTTTTGGGTCCACCCCTCTGAAATTTTGTCTTTCGTCTACCATCTGTTGGTTGTCTATTGTCTTTCATTTTCCATCTATCGATTGTCCGCAATCTTTTCGTTGTCCTGCGCTTCTGGGTCCACCCCTCTAGAATGTTGTTCATCGCCTGTCGTCTGCCAGCTATCTACTATCCTTTTGCCCTAGGGGAAGCCAGCACCCTCAAACCCACATTTATGTTCATGATCCAAATGAGCTCCAAATATGAATATTATGACCTTTTAATGTTTTGTGTATGCAGGATTTATGGAGCTTGTTGCGGGTCTGTTGGGGAGGCCCATTAGGGGAGATGTCCTACTTTTCACCAGATGATGATGATCTTTAAGGAGCTATCCACCTGAATCAAGGGAAACCAATCCATTGATTCCAGTCGTCAATAGGCCCATTTGATCCAATGAAGAATGGTGTAAGTCCATTAAGCAAAGGGCGGCCTTTGGGCAGTTTCAGCTATAGTGAAAAGGGCAATTAGCTAGAAGACAAAATTGCTATAGCACCTGAGCACTAGATGAAAAAATAGGGAAAAGACAAAGGAATATATTTTTAATTGCTATATATTGTGAGGTAGGTGAAGCCCTAGTGCAATCAAATCTAGGCCACACAATGTAATTCAATCCTATCCATTCATTTGGGATTTGGAAAACTATAAATAGGGGTCTCTCCCTAATTTGTAAATGGTTGGAGAGCTATTGTAAAGGAATTTTGTAGCAATAGAGAGCTACATTGCATGATTTATGGATGTTTCTCTTGTGTTTCTTCATTATGCATGCATGGTTCTACTTCCCTTTTTAGTTTAGTTGTTAGTTTCTTGAATGGAAGTGGTGATGGTGATTGTTGTTTTAGTATTTGATGAATTTCCAACTCATGTTTTTTGTGGTTTATTGATGATGAACTGCTTTGTAAAGCTAGTCTGAGCTTCCTTCCTTTATTGTTGCAAATTAGTTCGATTGCATGTGCATGATGTGTGTATGTAATCTGAAAAATCTAAAGTCCTTAGAAGATTGCACTGGTTTTGTGTAGTTGTAGGTTCTCTTGGTCAAGCAAAACCCAGTTTAGGGAGTTTGTCTACTGTAGTAGCCTCCATGATCATGATTCATTCGTAGTTTCAGTTCTAGGAACTTCCTCTCTTCCCTGCCCTTTTTCCTTTTTTTTAATAACATGTGCTAAGGTTCATTGCATATTGTAAAGCTAAATCAAATGATAAAATGGAGTTCCAGACTACTGTTTGAACCTACAGCAAATGCACAACAACTCTCCCATCCTAAGAACTCCATTTGAAAATCCAACTTCCCCACTTTGTAACTCATAAGTAAGTCTGCCTTGTGATTCTAGAAAATCACAAGAAACAACCGAGATATTCCAAGCACTGTCAAGACCTGACATTAGAGACCTTGGGATAGTGTTCTACAATCTAATTGTGGAATATTGTCTTTCAAGAGAGGTGATGCACCTATGCATTACCTGTGTTGAGAAGTGCATAAAAAACACATCAATAGAGAAGAGAAGAGGATGGAAGAGCCACTTGAGGATCAATAAAAGGAGGCTCATAAAGAAGAGGTTGCAACAGAAAAGGTTCAAACTAAGACTCCTTCTTCTCCTTAGTAAACAGAGAAGATTCACGCTCCAACATGGCTAGAAGGGCAGCTGAAGAATAAGACGACAATAATGGAGACTCCCCAAGCAATTTTTTAGGCTATTTTGAGCCAAATTGAGAGGCCTAAGGAGAAGAAAATGGCACAAATAAGGTATCATATGACCAAGGATGCCTCTACATCCCAAAATTTTCACGTGGCTACTCTAGCTATCAATAAGGGCAGCGCCACTATTTTCTTAAGGGGTATAATGTTTCCTCAATAAACATTAGCCCAACTAATAGAGTGTAGGAAATCAATGAATTTTAGGGGTCAATTTCTAATATTTTGAAAAGGATGAATAAGGATGAGGCCACAAAAGCTTATTTGAAGATGCAAATTGCAGAATTGACAATATTCATCTAGAATTTGGTCACTCCCATTCAAAGAACTCATGAGAAAATAACAACACCTATTTTCTATCAAATGATTAGGTAGATAAAATGGATCAAATAAAAGCATGGGCTTAATCTACCTAGGGATGGGTCAAGAGCATTTATGAGACTGGTAGCAAAGCAATTGGGATGGTTGTCCAAGCCAATAATATTTTTTTATTTTAAAAGAAGAAGCCAATAAGCTGATTAAGGATTGTGAAGGCTTCCATAAGTATTATGGGTTAGTATCTCACAATCTTGAGGTAGTAAATAGACTTCCTATTGAATTAATTGAATGGGAAGGAATTTTGCAGAAAGATCTTGTCAAAGAACCATATTATTGGTTGCATGCTCTTAACTTCAAAAAAGAGATCACGATCCAAGTTGAGCCTAAAGTAAAATGTGTCGTTGATCAAATCAACAAAGTTTTGGAAACTTGTGATCAATTTTTGCATGAAATGACAAAAGTGTAGATAAATGTTTCTAATAAATTTGAAAATGAAAATCTAAAGCAACAATGACGGTCAATTATCCATAAGGAGCCTAAGAACAGTTTGTCTGCAAAAATTTTTGATGTTGCAACACTATTTTTAGTAAAGTCATAGGAGATTATTAGCCAAAGGTCTCCTTGGGTGGAGCTACATCATCAGCTCATGGATGAATATGATGCTTTATGCTAAAAATTCCATGCAACTCCTAGTTCACCGAATAAAGAATTCACTACAACCCTTACCATTTTTGTTAATTTTATATGAAGGAAAAGGCTAAAGGAAGAAGTGTAATAGAAGATCAATTTTTGTAGAAGGTAATCAAAAATAGTATTTTTGGTAAATTGTGCCACTAGACTTTCTAGTATTTTGTAAACTTGTATGTATTTACTAAAAATATATTAATATATGTAACGTAAGTTAACCCTTCTATGAAGTAAAAATTTCTAATTTTACACTGAACGAGTAAATAAACAACTAAAAAACCAATTGCAATAAAAAAAATCTTTTCTTTATTGATAATTTCCAAACAAAATGCATAACATATTACAACATGAATTCCTTTTCATTTCATATAATACATTAATGTAAGAAACATACATTTACATACATAGCTCAAAGAGCTTTAGAACAAATAGTTGTAAGACATTCTAGGATCCTTCCTTTCAAATCTTGGTTCTTTTGTTTCCTACCATGGAGGAGAAGCATCACTTAGGGGCTTTCCGCCAACCACAGACTCTTAATGCAGTCCCCCGCACATCTATCATTCAATAGATGGACCTTCCCTTCAACAAAGAGATTGGTAGAGTAACAGATAATGACAACCAACTAAGCATAGTGTTGTTTCGTACAAAACTAGAACTTGTAACCCTACAATCTCTATCTAGCATGTAATACTAGATCATGGTGAATTGACAATGTAGTCTCAATAGTCACACAATCTAGAGTGGAGTCTCAGACGTTCACACTACTTTGGCCAAATTTTTCTCATTCATTACTTTAAATGATATCATCTATCACATACACTACTTAGAGTCGATTTGACTTAAGGCTATCTTAAGCTACACATAGGTATTTCCTTCAATAGATATTCCATCATCCCAGATAACCTACAACCATATTAATCTACTTGGAATAAACCTACTTAACTAGTAAGTACACAAGTTAGGTATTTCCTTCTATGGATAGTCCATCATTCCAAAGATAACCTATAAACTTGGATTTCCCTACTTACTCATAAGTATATAAAACTCCCTCCCATACTGGATTATCTCTCCTAGGAGTAAACTCAAGCTATACTAGTTAAATCAATAACTTAGCTAAATACGCATATGTGTTGTTCATGTTCATTCATACCTAGTATATAATACCTATGATAAACACTTGTCTCTTACTATGGATTACTTAAAAACACAATAAGAAAACAACATAATAGCTTCAACTTTCCTTTTCAAAATAATAAAAATTCTCTAAAGCATATACTGGAAAAGACATCTCAACCATGCATGCAAGACACATCATTCAAAGTAAAATAACAAAGAAGAAGAGATCCCCATGCTTGTTATCACTTATCCAGCTAAAGACAGCAATGCAGCCCTCTCCAACAGCAATTATCTTGATAATTAGCTTATCACAAACAACTCTATCCCACTTATTGATAGCTTACTTCTCTCAAATAGCAATGGTATATCTCACTCACAAAAGAATGCTCTCTATATCTCACTCATAAAATAAGACAAGTATGGCTGGTAATAACTCAAAAATAATGAATTGCAAAAGATGTATAATCTCTTGGGAAAGAATGCATCCCTCTCAAGTGAAATGGTTCAGCTATTTATATAGCAACCAAGCAACCTAAAAGCCTATAGTTTAGGCATGCTAATGGATAAAAATCTTCATGCAAAGCAACACATGAAACCTATTAGAAAAGGTGGTGAATTCTCAAGCTAATACTCAGCTTATTCACCTACAGGTCGACTTGTTTTGTCACAGCATTCTGAAGACTAATTCAATCAGCATATGCATAATTTGAATAGTTACAATGAGTAGACATCTACAAAAAATCAAACACAAAGGTGGAGCCAACTTCAATTCCTTTTCCTACATATTTGGTATGGCCAAACTTAGTCAATTCTTATTTCATGGTAGCAGGTTTCTATTGATCCAAATGGCACTAATGAATCGACTTGGCAGTTTAATACATTTAGACAAAGTCAAGCATGGTCTTAATAAAGATGTCGACCAAGTCAAGTATATGATAGACAACAATAACAAATGTAATGCCATTACTTGTATCATGTCTCTTTCATAATGATAATCGATTAACAGTCGCAAGCTATTAAATTGGCCTCCATTGACATAGTCAATATCTACCTCCATTTCATAGTCCCTATCGACTACAAAACAACCATATAAATTGGCTTTAATGAATAAGAGATAGTCGATTCTAATTAACATATACAATATGTTTAATATATATATTATTATTTATATAATATATATTATATACATATATATATTTATATATTTATATATTTATATATATATATGAGTATAGGCAAGATAGTACATAATAAACACATTATATTGAATGTATGCATATATATGTGTATGTGTGTGTGTATGTATGTATGTATGTATGTCTGTATGTATGTATGTATGTATGTGTATGCCTCTATGTACATGTATGTGTAGGTATATCGATATCGATGCATCCGTATGAGCGTGTCCATTCACCAACGTATGCATGTATCGATATACATATACATATGGATACGTGTATATATTATACGCATATATATGTTCACGTCTATTTCACATAAACCCATTCAAGATTACCATCATATTCCTAAGTGTTTATGTATGGTACGTCTATACATATGCATATACATGTTGTTGGATCCTATTGACATGCATGTGCATATATATAAACATGCATACTTCCATGTACATCCCTCTTGTTAATATAATTGTAATAGCACAAGAAAGATCTCAAAAGCTCAAACAAATAAACATCACCCAATGCATGCAGAAGTAAACAAGACTCTCAAATGCAGACATATCGACTAAGGATGAATTACCTATTACCCACAAACTGACTCAACTCAATCTTTATAATATGGTGTGTGTATATGCTCAGATAGTTTACTTTTATTGGTTACTCGACCAAGATCTTCTCCCGAGTGATACTTCCCCTCCACCTGGAGGAATGGAACACATACTTGCATCCACTAACACATGCACATGGTAGTCAATTGTTCATAACATATGTAGTATACATAAAAATCTCCAAATTTAGAATAATAATAATTCAATAACCTTTCTTTCACATATATGCAGTATTTCACCATGAATAAAATCAACTGAGATAACATCAAATGAGATAACATTCATATTGATAACAAGGTACAAGCATAATTTATTCATCTCCATACTTCACATTATATTCATATTTACCCTATGCAGTAATAGTAAATAGTAACTCTACAATTGGGGTTTAACAATATATTTTACATTTTCCTAGGTTCATTTGTAACCAAATTCAGTTGGAGATGGAAGATGAATATGTTACAAATATTTAATACATTTCCAAATTATTAAATACAAATGTAATTTGGATCATTGGTGTTGAGATGATCTCCGCCATTGATTTTGTAAGCCTTCTCTATAAAAGGAAGTTTCCTCTCAAATGTAAAGGGATTTTGAACAGGAGTTGTAATCAACATTCTGAAATCAATACAAGAAAGGCATTGAAGTTGTGGTCACTTGTTGTCTCTCTATGTATGTGTGGTTCCTTTCTTCAATTTTAGTTCAAGTTCAACTATGATAATGGTGAAGTTTGAAGATATCTGATAGGTCTTTGGTTCATACCATTTATAGTTTATTGATTATAAGTTAGTTTACATGACTAGTTTAATCCCCTTTATTAGTTATAAGTTCAATTATAAATGTTCATTTATATTGTACCAAAATTGGGTATATGCATGAATCTTTATGATCTAAAAATATTTTAGTTTCCTTTGAAGATTGCATTGTTCTTGTAGCTTTGTGAGTTTAACTCTGATTAAGTAGGAATTAGTTTCATGAGGGATTTGTCTGTCTGCAACATGAGCCATTGTTATCATTGTCCTTAGGTTTATAATTGAATTTTTTTTCCCTTATATTTTTCATTTTATTTGAAAACTGAGTTAGTTTAGGAAGAAAAATATCATTCAGATTTCCATATTAGATGCCTTAAATCATTTTCAAATTTTAGATATGAAAATACAACTAGGGTTTAATATCATTTTTAGAATTTACAAATCCTATGTTATCCAAAGTTCTAGAAAAGAGTTTTAAGGCCCCTTGTAAAAAATAAAATCATTATCCACTAAGTCATTTTATACAAATTCAAGACCTAAATATTGAAGCCTTGTTGTTATCTTTTTGAATTTTTGAGGTTAGATTTCCATTTAAGAGAGATTGAACACTATGTTTTGTCTGTTTGTAAAAGTTAAAAAAAACACTCATCAAAATTTACAAAGTGCATAAAGAACCTTGACCCATTTATGACATGCCATAGAACATATTTCTAAAGGTGGTAAATTAAAAATAATGGAGTATGGGTTGTATGAATTTTTTCCATGGTATTTTGAGATCATGTTTAGTAGGCCATTAAGAGAAGAGATATGACTCACTTATTATTATACATAGATGTTATGACACGTCATGTATGGATTTGTGTTTGTTTATAGGAAATGAAGTGATGGTATATGGTTTGTGGCCAAGGATGGCTATGTCAAGAGTTTTCCAAATTATACATTAGATTTGTGCCCCTAATCCTTGTTAACATTAAGGTAGGTAGGGAAGATGAATGAGACATGGTAGGAGGGATAGGTATCATTGGATGGATGAGATAACTTTCCCCCAATTGTAAGGTTCCCATAACTAGTAGGTTTACACATGATTCCCATGAATGGGTTTTCATCATGGTAATTACCCAAGGCACAAAAAGAAGTTGTTTTCACAATTGGAAGGATTATTTATCTTTACTATTTTATTTATTTATTTATTTATTTCCTATTTTTTATAATTTTGTAGATTTTATATATTTTTTATTTAGAATTTTGGAAAATTTTAGGATACTCTTGATTTCCTTTTGCTTTAGGTATCACATGCATGCAAATTTTGTGTAATTGATCTATATTTTTTGGTCATGACATGCCAATAATTTCCTACCTTACAAAATTTCTTTGTTAGGATCACTAAATTGGTACAAAATTCACAACTATGATGATGCTCTTTGATAGTTGGGTTGGCCTTGTCCAAATAAAAGCACCTTGCTAGAGTACCATCATAACTCTTGTGGTACTTTTTCTACAAGGATATAGTGGATTCTAGGTTTTGGGTTGGATTTAGGATGATTTTGTATAGTGTAGCATCATAAGTTGTCACCCTTGAAAATTCCACACTAGGTTTAGCTCCCGCTATGTGCTTGAAACCAATTATTCTTTTAATTTTCCTATTTTATGATCACATTTAAAAATCAAATTTAAATTGGTTATTATCAATGAATAATTATTTAATGGCACTCAAAATCCCAAAATAGGTTTGGACTAGGGAACTAGTGCCCTTGTCGAACCTATTTCAACATTTTAACATTTAGAAATTTGAACTCAATTGTCAACTATCGATATTTAATTTGTAAGAAATTAAAGAAATGCATTTAAATACAAGTATTTTTCACTATTTTAAATCTTAATGAATCCTAAGGAAATTGAGATCATAATTGAGCATCCTAAAAATAAATCAAGAGTAGAATTGGTAGAATTGATGCAACATTATTTCAGTCAAGCATCATGTTAGCAATGCATCAAGTTTTAATGTGAGTTTTTATGTTTCATGTATATTTGTTTTATGAGTATTAATAATTGCAGGAGTTCAAAACAAGCATCTAATTCTTGAAGGTGATGAGTACAATGAATTTAGTCTATCAAGGAATGCAGATCAGGGTGGTAAGTTGCAACAATTATTAATTTATCACTTGTTTATCCATTTGCCTCTATCCAATCAAGGGTAAGCACTCTTTTACATCATTATAGTTTTTGTGGAGATAGAAATACCAAAATGGGGTTTGACTTAGGCAAGCCCTTATATGGAACAAACCTTTCCCCTCTTCCTTATGTGTAAGTTACAAATCTAAAGAAAATTTGGGAAGGGATTGAATACCTGATTGCTCATTCAAGCTTCATAAGTCAAAAAATTAGGGAAAGTGAAATTTTTTAGCAACAGACTAAGTTCCAACATTGAGTATAGAAAGGAAGAGCCTACAGATAGGGACCAATTAATATCTAAATTTTATTCTTAAAGGTTTACATGCTCAAGTCTAGGGAACCAACACCCTTGTCTAGCCAGATCAAGCTCAAATTTATACGTTGTGTTCCTCTGTGGCTACACTCTACTTTTTTATACTCTATATCTGGTTTTTTATTCTATCTTTTCCAAAAATAATAATAGTTTGATACATTTTCATAGTTGACCTATGTGCATATTTACATTATCAAAGAAATCCAATCAAAATTCAATTAATCACTACCAAATCATCTTCCAAATAAAGAACCAAAACCTCAATCCACCATTCTAGCTCTTCCATTGAGGTTAGTAGCCAAGTGGGTGTTGTGATAATTTTTGGTTCCTTCTATTGTGATATAGGAGAAGGTGTAATTTAGACCCTAAATCCCCTTTTTCCACATCACATTTTGGTGAAATTGACGTTTATGCACTTTAAAACATTCTAAAATATTAATTAGGTCATTTTAAGGTCTAAATACAATTTGATAGTGTTTGAACTGGTCATTTATGCATGCATACTTTATTGAAAAGAAGTGAAAAGTAAAGGTTTACTTTATGTTTGTCATTTCAAGAGATATAAAAGTTTCAATTTTTAGATTTTTCATTTAACTAGGTTTAGTAAATTATTGCATTTTACAATCTAAAAATGATATTTGGAACATATTGCATTAATTCAAAAATCTAAAATTGTATGCATAATTGTGTATTAAACAAAGAAAAGTTGGGAATTTATGCATTCTTGAAAATTTGTCTATTTCCAGACCTAAAATTCTACAAATTAGGATCCTCAAACACTATAGCTCACAACCAAAATTTTAAATTAACAAAAAATCACATATCTAGTCTAGGGTTCCAATGCCCTTGTTTGGTTAAATTTATCCAAAATTTGGATCATAGTTTTGTCTCTATGATTTATGTGCAATTTTGTGTTATGTGTTTGTAAATTATGTCAATTTTTATTATTGTGATGTGTTGTCCCTTTATTGTATGAGAATTAAAGTGAATCTCATAAAAAAATTATAAGCTTTATGACCTAGTGTCCCATAGCTAATACCCCCATGAGACATAGTTTTAGAATTATGGCTTCCCATACGCAATCATAGTTGGTGTTTTTCCTAAGTTTTATACCTCTTTCACCCAAGGTAGTTCTTCTACTCAATCCAACTTTGACTCCCTTCCTAACCTAACATTACCTATATATCCATCATAACCTAATATTTATGTGGACTTGGAGGCAGTTGTTGCCCATGTCCCTAAAGATAAACTCAAACAATTGGAAAAATACTTAAGACTTCAACAATTCTTAAGTATTTATCCTTTAGCTAGAGAAATGGTTCCTCTTTTGGATAACCTTAGGAAGTTGATCGATTATTCACAAGGAATATAAGTGTTGTATAGCCTAGCTCATACAGTAGATGCAAACATTCCTATATTGTGACTATTTATTCTCAAGCCTTTACTAACACTCAAAACCAATTAAGAAAACAAGTTTCCTCTCCTATTGCAATACCTTATATTCTTACCTTTACAACTTCAATCATAGCATCAAGAACACAATATAGAAATGGTTTAAACTCAAGCTTAGGGTTTTCTAGTGGGAATCCTTATAATTTTTCCCCTTCACCTATAACACCTACATATTCCTCACCCTTCTCAAATGTGCAAAATAATAACTTGATAATCATCCATAATAATTTTCCATACTCAGCACACTTCCAAAACATGTCACCAAATGATCCTCTGATAAACCAAATTTTGTAAAACATGTCACCAAATAAGAAAAAATTCTAAACATAAACCAAATTCAATCTAATGATGATCCTCCAATATACCTCACATGTATTCCATTATCATTTTCCACCCTAAATACACCCATACCACAAAACACTAAAATACATCACTTTGAAAAGTACAATGGTAAAGGAGATCCTAATAACCATGTGTCAACTTTTATCACCTTCTGTAGTGACTTAATTTTTGAAGATGCACTCCTAGCAAAACTCTTTCCTAGATCATTAAAAGATATGACCTTGGGTTGGTTTTTTTCATTACTAAAGAACTTGATTTTGTCCTTCACACAATTAGTTAACAAACTCATTCAAAACTTTCAATAAAACATTGGACCTCAAGTTACATTAATGGATTTAGTTCATTGTAACCAAGGATTTAAAGAGAAGGTGACAAGATTTATAGGATGATACCAAGCTCTTTACTCATAAATCTCCTATAGTCTTCTAGACGCTAACATTTAAAGGGATTTTTATAGGAAACTTACAACCTAATATTACATATAAGATATTATTGATGAAATATCCATCATTTACACATTTGTATTTGGCCCTTCATGATTATTAGACGTTGGTTATTCAATATGAAGGTACACCTTCATTGGCTCCTATTTCTCAATCTAAAGTTGTACCTCAAAACAACTATGAATCATTTAAAAAGAAAACAAAAATTTTATCAAGATAAACAATCCTCAAGTTGTTAATAACATTGAAACACAAGTCATTGCCACAACCACAACACCATATCAATTTTGGCCAAGAGATAGTCAATTCTGACAATTTCTAGGTTCTCACCATGCTATTATGTTTCAATTGTTAGACAAAAATATGATTCAACTTCCTCCTATTAGGCCTATTGACACAACTAAACCATTACCACTGAACTTTAATGCAAAATTCTTTTGTCAATATCATCATACACCTAGGCATGATATGGAAAGATGTATACATCTTAAGAACCTGGGAAAGACCTCATTGATTCTAATATCATCCATTTGGCTATTGTAAATGACAAAGGTAATAAATTGGTTGTGCCACCCAATCAAAACTTACAAATACTTAAAAACCCATTACCAAGTCATTCAACTATTTTTTTTCAAGAAAGTGATGCTAAAGAAGCGGATAATGATCTATCCAACATTGTAAGAATAATTGAAGTTCAACCTAATAAGGTTCAAACCATTCTTTTGCCTAATATTGCTTTCACACATATTGATGCTTCTATAACTACACCTAATGGTCATTTTTATATCACTGATATAATTAATGATAAACCCACAAGGGGAACACTTATTGATCTCATGTGTATAGTAAATGTGATCGTTGAAGAATTATTATATGTGCATGAAATCTATAAAGACAATTGTGAACAATAAAAACTATTCTTAAGGGATCGCGATGGTTCTATTCGCCCTACGATTAGTATTATCTCTTTTAGTGAAGATTGGACCTAAACAATGGATATTTCATTTATAATAATCTCAACATTAGACCAACTTTATGTGAAGCTAGGTCATCCATGACTAATCTCCATGAATGTGATCATTTATTATTCACAAATATCTTAAATTATCATTTGAAGAACAAATAAATACTAATGCCATAGTGGATTTAAACCTTTGGCCTCTCATGGAATTTTTTTGCTAGACTACTTTTGGCCTCAACTAGTCCAACTTGTTAAACCATGTGAAGATTTTTATTTGTGTCTTATCAAAATTTAAAACTAAGAATATAGCCCAATTATCCCTTAGTAATATCCCTCCTAGGGTTCCTCGATCTCTAGTGACTTTGATGGTTGTTCCTCCTACCCCATCGATAGCAAAAAAATCTTAGTAAAAACTAGGTATCCTCCCTTTCCCACCCAACATGTGTGTTGTGGTTCCCCCTTTTCCATCCTATAAAGTACCAAGAGATAATTGTGTAATTAAATTTGTGCCTCTGAAAGAAAAATAATTCTTCAAGCCAAAACATAAGAACTCAGTGGTCACCCCAACCCTTGATTCCTCCTGCAAAGGGAGAAAAGAGACTAATGTTGGGGACTGCGAGAAGAAATAGAAGTGAAAAATAATATAAATGAAGACATCAAATTATGGATCAACAACTTGCAAAAGTTCCTAAACCCTTACATAATGATCAACCAACCATCCAACCAAATTCTAATGAGATGCCTCCCACCCATCCATCCTCATCATTATCTAACTCCACCCTGCCACCCTCATCAAACCATGAAGCCAAACCTTATTTTTTGTAACCAAAACAAAGAATAAAATTCTCACTAGATATAAATATGGATGTTAGTATTTGCAATCATGATAATATTACTAACATGCAACCTATTGTGATACACTTTGATGATGAATTTGAAGATAAAATAGAAGAATAAAACAAAGACCTTAACGATTTATCTCTTATGCTTTCTAAATCAATGAAATAGATGGAGAAAACCATGATGATCCTCTTGAACTCATGTGTTGAACCCAATACTTCTCCTTGTATGACACATGTCATGGTTCCTTTAGTGTATTCTTCACCTTCCATTTGTGAAGATCAAGATCGGGATGTGGACGATTTACTTTAGATCAGATCACATATGTAGTACCCCCTCATGTGATGTGATCTCCTATGATGTGTTTCCTAGCATATATTTTTGTTTTTTATTTTTCTTTGGATGACCCTTTTTGTTCTTATTGGCACAAGAATACAAAGAAAATGGATATACCATGACATTCATATATTTGTATCTCCATTCATCTTTTTGTTGTCAATGTATTATTTTTGTTCCTTTTGGGAATGATTAAAGGAATTGAGAAATTTAGGTCTCTTCCATGTTGACCCAAATTTTGGGAATAGGTGTTTTCATTGATGTCAACCTTTTATGGGTTGTCATTGATGTCAAATGTGTATGATGAAGTCTATATATATTTTGGAGATAGTGCAAGTGTAGAGATATAGTCAACAATACAATTAGATGTATGAATGGTGATCAAAATGGTGTCTATGAGTGGATGTCTATATGGCCGGGTGGTGGGGTGTGGGATGGACGCGTGGCACTTGGTCGGGCGTTGGTAATCAAACCAACCTATCAAATTTAGCAGTTTGCGAATGGCAATGGAAGGTTTAATCGGCCGCCTCTTTGCTCGGACAAATTGAAGGGAGTCTAGTGGTATGATGGGCTCAAGTATCACGAAGCCGGCTGGGGGACACGTAGTGCACGGCCTACATTATTCTGAGCGAGGACGTGCCGAATGGTAAGCTCCATAAAATGCATTGATTACAGGTCTGCGGGGGAGGAATTTCCTTTCATGCGAAGGACAGATTTGCAAAGCTCCTAATCTCGATCCGTACTCGATGACTGACGGTTCATTATTGGGCTCTCATGTTAAATTTAGGAAGCCCTCTCCTAAATTTAGGTTCGGCTCCCTGGTTTCTGCTTTTATGTTTTTGTTGCAGGGTGATCCGGGTGCATCTTCGGCAATGGCGAGGCTGGCGAAATCGAAGTTCACCATCATCATATCGGCGGAAGGTCTTGACTCCTTCGGGGTCGACACCCCTGTTTCTCTAGTGGCAATAGAAAGGAAAATTGCCTTTCGGGAAGTAACGGACCAGCGTCTCAAACGAATCTTGCTTGAAGATGACCCGGCGACGGTAGCAGCAGTGAAAATGGTCCTTGGAAAGGAACATTTAGAGCGAAAAGAATTTGCAAGGGACAATACCCAAATTTCATCCAGGTTTCTTGCTTCGCTCTTGGACATTGCCACCCCGAAGTCATTGGCTAAGGATTTGATGGCGCGATTGTTTCGGAAGGATTTGCTCGGCGGCATCGATATCTCCCTGAAGGCGGCCCTCTTGGGTAAGGGCATACCACGCCCAGCGGACCTGGCCACTATGTGGGACTCGGATGATGCTATCAAGATTTACCCCTTTCTTTTGGATCTCAAAGGCTCCAAATTGTCCCGGCATCGCACACTGGCAGACGTGGCAGTGGAGTTTCTGAAGAAAAGAATGAAGCTAGTGCCAGTGGAGGGAATGGACTAGGTGGAAAGTTTTATATGCTTTGCAGAGGTAAATGGTTTCTGGGTTTAAGTTAGGAAGGGTTATTGTTCGTCTGGTCTCTGCCTGTTAATGTCTTGGTAATCGTGGTTTCTGTGAACTGGAGTTTAGTTTTTTTGTAAATTTGTAATCTTGGAGGAAGCAAGTCTTTGTGTTTATTTTGCTCGATGCTTCCATTTTGGAAATGGTTCGAACTCTGTCCTGTTAGTTTTTTGGCTGTTTGAAGCTCATCGATGGAATTTTCCTGCAATGCAGACGCATGTATATTTCTCTGAATATATATAAAATCTTCACCTTACGTATCAAAAAAAAAAAATGGTGTCTATGAGTGATGTGATGTTCCCTGTATTTCTATGATAATATCATTCTTGATTGGTGTACCACAAATTGAAATCAGTTGCAAAACATTAGCAAAGGTATTAACAGTATATTCACTACAACAGAGTCATGATGTTTTGGTCAGCATCCTTTGGCAAAGTAATTTCTTTTCATGTAGTTAAACAAATAAGTTAGTTGTGTTGTGAAGGGATTATATCTAAGAAATAAAGTCTTTACACCTTCTATAGAAAGAGTTAGAGCTAACAGTGTTCTGGTCTATGCAATATAATGTTAAAGGATTGTTGGAATGCTCCACATTCCTCTGGTGAGACATGTGTGACCATGTAGACTTAGTAACATGTTCATGTAGGTGTGTGAGTTATTCCTTGTAATTCTCAAGTGTTTTGGTGGTTGAAAAGAATAGTTTTCAAATAACATCTTGCTATAGCTTGTTTGGAATGCTCTATTCTTGTACTTTCAATGGGTTTCTCCCCTTGCACCAGCATTTTATGTGTAATGCCATAAAATTGCACCCCATGGAAATTTCACATTTGTTCACTTTCCCCTACATTTATGGCACCCTGCCACATTTATGAAAAGAACCTTATGAGTTGGAATTTGTGATTTCAACTCCATAAGGACCAATAATGAAGTGACATCAGTTTTCCACCTCATTTCTCATAAAATTATGAGTCAAATGCTTGTGTGTGTGTGGATGTCTACATGGTACGCTACCATCCCCAAGCTTTGTGAGTTCAAATGATTAATGTAAGAATCTTGGCCCATGGCACATTTTTTCATGGAAATTTTGTGTGTAACGGCTCTTCCCACCCATGCAATTTAAAAAACTCTCATTTTCACCCTCATTTGCAAGGATTCTCACTCTCTCTCACTCCAACTTGTTCATCTCTCCTACATCATGTTTCTATAGTGAATCTATCTCAAATTGGCATCATATCAATATCCAAAGCTCTCTTGCAAGGGTCAAGTGTCACATTTATCAAAACAAGTGGGAGCCACAAATTGTTGGTATTGCTCTCTTTCTCTCTTGTCTATTTTCTAGCATTTCTATTGTGTTTATATCTTGTGGTAAGAATTCTCCTCCATGGTGGGGTTTAATCCCATCACCATTGTGTCTATTTTACTTTGTGTCTACCTTATTTTGTGTCTATTATTCTCTCTATCTATTTGTAAATCCATGAAGGTGAGAACACAAAAAAGGGGGTTTGACTAAGACAAGCCCCAAAACCACCCCAACATTTTTTCCCATTCTTCTTGTGTGCAGGTTATTCATGAGGAGCTTGCTGGATTTTTCATGAGCATATGACCTCTTCTAAGTTGGCATCTCTCTTTTCTTCTAAATCATTCTTCTTGTTATCTTTTATGTGCATTCTTGCTTTCTATTAAGTGAGTACATTAAGCAAAACTCAGTTCTTGAACAATTAGTAGATTCCTTGAGTTTTGCATTAAAGTTTTGGTCCCCTGCCACATGAGACACCAGTGCATCCTTGAGACAACAACATGCTTCACTATCATCCCAATCCCATGTAAAAATCCTTTGGCCAAGAGCTTCTCTTTTTTTCCTGGAAATCTCTTCAGTCTAATTTTATGGTCCTCAAAGTTGTTTGTCTATAATCAATCCTAAAACTCTACTTTTAATACAATTTTTTGCCATCTCTTTCATCTTAATCTTTCAGTTAATCTTGAGGTAGTCTTGAGGTGATTGAGATAAATTTTCTCCCTTTAGACCCTATTCATCTTGGGACTTGGGAGTAGCGAATCCCCTCCTTCACATTTTGGTGAACTAGACATGAATGAAGTTATGTAAGATATTTTTATGTAGTGTTTCAATGTCTATGATAATGATTTTTCTAAGGAATATTTTGATATGATAGATGATGCCCTAGATTATTTCTTAGAGGCATCTTCCCCTATCTACAGATCTCCCAAACAAACTTGTTCATCACAAACATTTGTTTCTTCTTCACAATTTGAAGAGTTTGTGAATGTAGTAGAAGTATCTTTTGCACCTCAGAAGCCTAAGAGACCCACCATTTATGTGACTCTGATTAGCCCTTCTCCTAAAAGGATTCACTCTATTCATGGGGTCCCATGTTCATTAGGGAGAATAGAGGTGGAGAAATTTTTTGGAAATAATTTTGAGATGTGGAAGCTAAAGATGGAGGATTTGTTGATAGATTGAGATCTATGGGATGTTGTTGATGAGAATGTTTCAAGGCCTACAGATCCTACTCAAGATACTCAATATGATGATATGGTCTATAAATCCAAGGGTCTAATCAAATTGTACTTGGAAGACTCTATTTTAATTAATTTCCATGAGGAGACCTCTACACATAAACTATGGAAGAAGCTTAGTGAGATGTATTGGGCCAAATCTTTAGTGAACAAGATTTTCTTGAGGAAGAATTTATATTCCTTGAGAATGGAAGATGGTGGATGAATCATAAACCACCTAGAAGCATTCAATATGTTGGTGGCTCAATTAGCATCAATTGGTGTCAAAATGGATGAGGAGAAGAAATTTCAGATCTTCTTTGTTATTTGCATAATTCATGGGATTCTCTTGTTATGGCTATTGAGAGTACTTCTATTATATTGAAGAGTGAAGATGTGGTGGGCTCTTTTCATTCTGAAGAGATGAGGAGGAAGGTATCCATCATTACCAAGGAGGCCCTAAATTTCCATGGAAGACCTAAGGAAAAAGGAAAGAAGAATGAGAAGTGTGACAAATCCAAATCCAAGGGGAGATCTAAATCTCTTGGAAATTCCAAAGTTATTTGTTGGAACTACGGTAAGCCTGGACATGTTCATAAGGACTACAAAGAAGAAAAGAAGAAAAAGAAAAAAATTGATTCTAATTCTGAGTCTGAGAAGGAAGATGGTGATGCATTCATTGCAGCCTTAGAAACTCGTGCAAGTAATGATGCATGGTTAATTGACTCAGGTGCATCTTTTCATATGACCTTTAATAGAGATTGTATTTGTGAATATGAAGAATTTGATGGAAGTAAGGTGTACTTGGGTGATGATTCTCATTTAGACATTATTGGTTGTGGTAAAGTTAAAATCAAGTTTCTTGATGGTAGAATAAAAAGGATTAATGGTGTGTTACATATCCCTGGATTAGCACGAAATTTGTTATCTGTGAGTAAAATAATAGATGAGAGTGTGCAGGTAATATTTTTTGTTGCAAGATGCAAGATGGTTAGAGGTGCTATGGTGATTGTGAGAGGTGTCAGATATGGCACATTGTATAAGTTGGATGCATGCATTGTTGAGTGTAATAGTACTTTTGTGAAAATCAATTATGTGGAAGAAGTGAGGATTTCACCTTTAGCAGATGGTCATGGATTTTGGGTACCCAAGGGTGCTCTTTCTTTTGATTCAAATTTACCTATAGAGAAAACTATGTTATGGCACTAGATACTTGGCCACATTGGAGAAAAGGGTCTAAGGACCTTGAAAAATAAAAACCTTGTTGAAGTTTTTTCAAATTGTAATCTTGAATTTGATTTTTGTGAACATTGCATTTATGGAAAACAAAACCAAGTTCAATTTTACTCAAGTTCTCATAAATCTTGTGGTGTTGTGGATCTTATTCATTTTGATGTGTTTGGTCTTGTAGATGTTCCTTCGATTGGTAAATCCACATATTATGTTTCATTTATTGATGATTATAGTAAAAGGACATGGGTATATTTTAAAAATATTAAATATAAATTTTTTAGTCGATTTAAAGAATTTAGAGCAATGGTTGAGTTGTAGACTAGAAAGAAAATAAAATGTTTGAGGACTGATAATGGCGGTGAATTTTGCTCTAATGACTTTGATAGATTCTGTAAAGATTGTGATATTCATAGACAAAAGACAACTTTGTATTCTCCACAACAGAATGGAGTTGCAAAAAGAATGAACAAGACATTGATGGAGAAGGCTAGGAGTATGTTGAGTGGTGTTGGTCAAGAACAAAGGTTTTGGGCTGAAGTTGTTGTCACTGCCTTATACCTAATTAGCATGTCTCCTACATTAGCTCTTGTTGATAAGATTCTTATAGAAGCATGGCTAGGTCGCAAGCCTTCATTAAGACATCTTAGATTTTTTGGTTGTGAGGCATATGCACATGCACCAAAGGAGAAGCAAAAAAAGTTGTAGAACAAGGCTAGGAGATGTATCTTCATCGAATATAGTTATGGTGTGAAAGGATACAAGCTTTGGGATCCTACTATATAAAAGGTAATACATAGTAGAAGTGTTATTTTTAGAGAAACTAATCCTTCTATTATATTTCAGATAGAACAAAATAAATAGGAAGATGTGACTCAATTTCCTTCTACACCTAATAAAGTTGAATCAAGGCCCAAGGATAGACAAGAAGTTGAGGAGAGCTCATCTAGCTCTAGATCTTCAGAAGAGGAGGAAGAACCTCCAACTCAGCTTGTTCATAGGTCTACAAGGCATAAACAACCACCTAAAAGGTATTCACTTGATGATTAGAGAAGTATTTTTCTTTGAATACTAACATGGAAGAACCCAAATCTATAGAAGAGGCATTAGGTATGAATGATGCAAAATCTTGGAAGATTGTTATGGATGAAAAAATGGAAGCTTTGAAAAAGAATGATACATGGGATCTTGTACCATTGCCTGAAGGATGAAAACCTATCGGTTGCAAATGGATGTTCAATAAAAAGATTGGTTCAGATGGAAGTATTGATAAATAAAAAGCAAGGTTGGTTGCAATAGGTTACTTCAAGTTGAGGGTGTTGATTATGGTGAGATATTTTCTCCTATTGCAAAAATGGCATCCATCAGATATTTGCTTTCTATTGTTATTGCTTATGATTTAGAGGTTGAGAAAATGGATGTGAAAACTGCTTTCCTTCATGGTGATTTGGAGGAGAATATTTATATGACACATCCAGAGCACTACGTGGTGAAAGGTAAAAGTAAGTTGGTTTGAAAATTGGATAAATCTTTGTATGGCCTAAAACAGATTCATAGGATGCAGTACCAAAAATTTGATACATTTGTGTTGAGTTTGGGATTTGAGCATTCTAAATCAGATCATTTTGTTTATTATAAAATTGATGGTGATTGTTTCCTATTTATTTCATTATATGTTGATGATATGTTATTTATTGGTAGAGGGAAAGGTATGATTTCAGAACTAAAATCTCAACTTGCTACTAAATTTGAAATGAAAGATCTTGGTGTAGCTAAACACATTCTTGGGATGAAAATTAAAAGAGATAGAGTGAACAAAAATCTATGGCTTGGAAAAAGTAAGTATGTCAAGTCAATTTTATAGAGGTTTGATATGCAAGATTGTAGACCATTGTGTGTTTTTGTTTTAGTTGGAACAAATTTATCTATTTCAGATTGTCCAACATCTCCATAAGAGATGGAAGACATAAGCAAAGTTCCTTACCAAAGTGCAATTGGAAGTTTGATGTGTGCTATGGTTTGTACTAGACCATAAATTTCCCAAGAATTGGGAGTTCTTTCCAAACATATGTCTAATCCTGGTAGAGTTCATTGGGATGTAGTTAAAAGAGTCTTCAGATATTTGTGAGATTCCTCAAATTATTCCTTATGTTATCATAGTAATATGATTGAAGCCAAAATTTCCCTTGATATTCATGGTTATGTGGATTCATAATGGGCAAGTAAAGTTGATAGTAGAAAATCCACCAGTGCTTATATGTTTACTTTATTTGGTGGTGCAATTAGTTGGATGAGTAAGTGATCGGCTATGGTTTCTTTTTCCACTATTGAAGCAGAGTATATGGTAGCTACTTATGCTTGTAAAGAAGTCATTTGGCTTAAGAAACTATGTTCAAATATTGGACTAAAAAAAGGTGCAGTAACAATTTATTGTGATAGTCAGAGTGCGATATGTCTAGCTAAGAACCAAACATTTCATTCCAGGACCAAGCACAATGATGTATAGTATCATTTTGTTAGATATGGTCGAAAATGGTAGGGTGAAGTTGGTTAAGGTAGAGACTTTGATGAATTTTTTTTATTCTTTAACTAAGCCTGTGAGCACGGAGAAGATCAAATGGTGTTCAGAGACTATGGGCCTTTTGGCCCCTAGCAATTAAGAGACTCTATTTACTCCATCTCATTGCTCTTGCAAGGTGTTCGACAAGTGGGATATTTGTTGGGAAAATGTGTCTCAACCTTGCAATTATATAAAGGTTAGTATTGATAAGATATATATATATATATATATATATATATTTCCTAGTTACACCAATAGTTGTAATATATAATGGGAGCATGGGGTGGCATTGAGGAGCGAAATGTGAGAATGTTAACTTTTTCATTAAAACTCCTAAAATTTCCAACATACATTAAATAAATGATATATTGTAAATCTAGACCATTAATTATTAAGTTTTAGATCTAATGGTGGATATTTTGTTGGCATGTCTTTCCCTAGAATGTAACCCTATTTTATGAGGGTGTTGTATTATGGTTGCAATAGATGGTGATGTATTCTAAGAGTTTGATAGCGGTCGTGTTGTCTCTTGATCTTTGGTGGTGATACTCCTATGAGAAGCTTTCTCTGCAAGTGTATTGTAATATTTGCAATTTCTAAGTAATATATTGGGTGGATTTTGGAGTGTGGGGATTTTCTCCCAAAAGGGTTTTCCCCATGTAAATCACAGTGTCATGGTATGCATGATATTTATGTTTATTTTTGTTTAATTTTATGTAACTGTTAAATATCTGTAAATTTTTTGCATTATTCTCCTCTCAAGATTAGTGTAGGAAGTTGTCCCGCTAGCTTAGCTTCCTTACAATCCATTATCAATCAAAGTACACTTTATTCTATTTCTATCAATGATGACTAAAATCATGAGAGGATCATATTGTTGTTTAAATTTGAGAGAATGTAACTTGTGTTGTTGAAAGATGATATCTATTTTTTTCTCATGCATATAATCTAAAAAGGATGATATAGAATTCAATCTAACAAAATTTGGAATGAATACCTTTTGTAGAACCTTCTAGATCATCATGCGGTATGTGTAATACCCCCATGTTGTTGATACTTTTGCTACTACTTGTTACTCTTATGTGTTAGTGTGATACTGGTTTGTGGAGGTGATTAGTTCACCGTCTTGGTGTGTGGATGCATAGTTAGATTGATTGAGGATTGTGTAACTTCAATTTATGACATTAAGATTACATTGGTGTGTGATGTTTAATTTGATTCAGTAATATGGTTTGATGCAGTGATTTCGTAATTTAGTTAACGATGTGATCAATTAGTTAGAAATGTTATTTCATCAGTGATATTAAAATTGTTAGTATAGTTTTGGTGAGAGGACAGTGTAGCATCATTCGTTTACGAGTGCACTACTACGCTGCAATTCCTTCTCACAATGTAATGCTTTAATTATATATATATAGACATGCACACGACCTTGTTTGTATGCAGGGATTGCAGGTACAGAGTCTCGATTCCACCTACTTCGGCAGGACAGGGCGAGCATCAAAATAAACTCAACGGGATTGATGTTAAAAAAAGGAGTGGTTAGGAAAGTGTTCCCGTCCCAAGTTCATCTTTTGTGAGTCCATTGTTGTGTTTGTTTCTATTTGTCCTTGTTTGTAAATGTGTTCATGTTGATTAACATTTTAGTTTGGGATTTAATTAATTTTTAATTAAGTGTGATTTAATTAATGTTGGGTATGTGTGATCAATTATATATTTAATTGATGGAGTTTTAAGTTAATTGTAGTTTAGTTAATTGAGTTATATTCTCTATTAAAGGAATAGTTTAAATAAAATAAATTTTACTTTGTTAATATTTTAAAATGTCTTATTGCTTTTGCATTTTTGAGTTAATTAAATAGTTTATTAAGCTATAATGTTAATAAAAGAAAAATATAAATAAAATAAAATAAAATATAAGTGTTTGGTTGATTTGTAGAATGTTAAATTTTCCATTTAATTTTGGGTTAATTAAATAGCTTATAAAGCTATATTATTATTATTAGAAAAATAAATAATATGAAATATAAATAAATTAGTTAAAATTGATTTTTAAAATTATTAAATTTTTTTTATTGGATTTGTACGGGAAGTAGTGGGGAAATTAATGAATTTTTGTTAAGGAAATTATTCCGGAAAGAAAAGAGGCATGGGTAACAGAAGTTGTTCACGGGAAAATTTTGGCTGTGATGAAATTTTGTTTTTTTTGTTCTGTTGATTATTGGGGAAAGAATTTGGAAAAGGCTGCAGGGTTTTCTTGGAATTTGATTTTGGTTGGAGAGAAATTTTCTTGGAAAGAGCTTTACGGCTGGAGGTTTCTGTGGCAAAGTTTGGTACAACTCTTACTTCTATAGCCTACAGGAAACAGGTTCTTTCCTTTTGTTTTTATTTTGCTTTAAATTCTTTCCTGTTATGAAAGATTGTCTATTTTGCCAGAGGCTTGCCTGTACTTCTGTAGGTATTAGAAGTTTCTTTTCTGTAGAAAACTTATTCTCGGTTGTAGAGATATGCTGTTATAACATTGTTACTTTTGTAGAATATTTTCCTGTAGAAAAATTTCACGGCAAGTTTAGAGAACCAGTTAAATAAAACTCCTGTGTTAGAAGCTCTGAGGAAACAGTAGAATCAGAGAACTTCTGTAGATTTTAAATTCAAAACCCCGCTGCTGAGCAGAGGAAATTTAGAAAAATTTGTGCAAGGAAAATTAATGAGTTTTGGTTGGGGAAATTATTCCCGGAAAGAAAAGAGGCATGGGTAACAGAAGTTGTTGACGGAAAAAAATTTTGGCTATGTGATTAAAATTTTGTTTTTTTTTTTTTTGTTCTGTTGATTATTGGGGAAAGAATTTGGAAAAGGCTGCAGGGTTTTCTTGGAATTTGATTTTGGTTGGAGGAGAAATTTTCTAGAAAGAGCTTTACGGCTGGAGGTTTCTATGACAAAGTTTGGTACAACTCTTACTTCTACAGCCTACAGGAAACAGGTTCTTTCCTTTTGTTTTTATTTTGCTTTAAATTCTTTCCTGTTATGAAAGATTGTCTATTTTGCCAGAGGCTTGCCTGTACTTCTGTAGGTATTAGAAGTTTCTTTTCTGTAGAAAACTTATTCTCGGCTGTAGAGATATGCTGTTATAACATTGTTACTTTTGTAGAATATTTTCCTGTAGAAAAATTTCATGGCAAGTTTAGAGAACCAGTTAAATAAAACTCCTGTGTTAGAAGCTCTGAGGAAACAGTAGAATCAGAGAACTTCCGTAGATTTTAAATTCAAAACCCCGCTGCTGAGCAGAGGAAATTTAGAAAAATTTGTGCAAGGAAAATTTTGAACAAACTCATTCAATTAAAAAAAAGAAGACCTCTTTGTGTAAACACAGGAAATTAGGAAATGTTTTGTGCAAGGGAAATTGGGAAAAAACTCGGGAAAATTAGAATAGCTTCTTTACAATTTTCTTAATTGCTTCTTGTAATTGATTTGGCGTTTGTTCTCCAATATATTTTATTTCTTTCTTTCAAGGAAATTCCTAGGTGAAATTTCTGTGCAATTAAATGATGCTGTAAAAATCTTTATATAAATATTTGTATATATAATGAAATCTTTGTATAAATTTGTTCTTTTTTAAAAAATCTTACATATAAATTTAAAATTTCTATTTGATATTGTTCTGGGATTTATTTTCATCGCCATACGGAATTCAATTTTTAAATAAATTAAATTAAAGAAAATTTTTAATTAAATAAAAAATAATAAATAATAAATAAATAAATTTAAAAAAAAGTTATGGCAGTGGTGTGGAGGGGGGCGGGGGAGGGGGGAGGGGGGATGGCTACGGCCGTACCCCCGCGCAGCCCATAGAGGGCCGCGCATAGCAATCGAAGGACTACTGTATGCAGCTCCAAGTGGGCTTGCTTTAATTTATTTTTATTAAATCTTTTGTTATATAAAATACGAAATTTTATTGCATAATTTATTTTAATTTATAATTTGAATATTTAGAATTATTTAAATTAATTTTATGTTGATTTATATATACATATATATATTCATATATTTAAATACATATATGTTTTAATTGGGGAATATTATAATTTAGATGATTATTTAAATATGATTGTACATTTTCTTTTGGTGAAATTTGAAATGAATGATTTATTAAATTTATTTAATTGTCCTTCATTAGTGGAGTTATTGAGAAAATTTATTGGTTTGATTTTGTAAAAGAAATTCTTGCGTACGAAGATGATTGTTTGACTTATGGAATTATGTTATAAATCATTCCTTGATTCTGAATAAACAATAGGTTTATTTTATGGGGTTCATTTTTAGAGACTTTTGTGTTGAGTTAACATGAGTGTTTATTTATTTGATTAAATTTATTATAGGAGATAGGGTTGTTGTTGAACTTCCAGAGGTTAGGGAATTTGGTATATTTATTTTGGGTATTTTATTCCACTTTCATTGTGGGTGTAATCGTATGTATACATTGATTTACGTCAATTTGTTGAGTAATTGAGTCATAAGATTATAGCGAGATGGTTTTGCCTCGCGAATTTCTATCCTATGTTTTGTGAACTTGAGAGTTCAATCCCTTATGTTTGTTGTATGTTAGGGATTTTTAGGGAGAGTGGCTCTATGTGGGCGCCGGCGCACAAAGGGGCTGTCAGGATAACCCACAGTAGAGTTAGTGTAAAAAGTGAAAACCTAACTAATTAATTAGGGCATGGGTAGTTAAACACTAAAAGATAATGATAGATACCTCGCTCACCTGTTAGGGCTTCCAAAGACTAAAGGTGGCCGAGAAGGCCGTGGTTGGCATAATCGTGATCTCGTTTCCACGAGTAATGCACGATTCTGCATGAGTCACCCTATGGGGCGGTGCCTTGAGATAGGCAGTCAAGATAACCATAGATGGAGGCGGCACCTTGTGATAGGATGTCAGGATAATCCATGAAGGCCATGCGATGACACTCTCCTCTAGCGATCCCCTTAGTTGTTTTAACTGGAATCCTCTGGAAGTGGTCTATTGATGAGTTGGTGATTTGTTGTTATGTTTTGGAAGCAGTTTATTGTTTTGACTTGGAGTCATTTGTTGTCACGTTTTGTTAATAGACTTTTGTTGTTATGTTCTTATATGTGTGATTTCTCTTACCATGTTTAGAGTCAAGTCTTATGTGTTGCTTTTGACGTCTTGGTCGGGAATCCTTTCTTAACTACTCCTAGCACGGGGGTGGTCGGGTGAAACGTGCTTCACACCCCGTTGGGTTTCCCATTCAGCAGTCGTACCTTCAGTGTAGAGATTGTGGTCACAGTTTGTTCCAGATTTATGTTCCTTCATATGTATACATTTGTACTTTATTCATGTCTTGTAATTGTATTGTAACTCGCCCATGTGTTGGGATAATGTATCTTGAAACTTGGATAAATGGTTATTGGTATTTAGTTTGTAACATGATGTATTGTTATAACACACTTTGTAATTCAAAACATTATTCACAGATGTAATTATATATATTTGATGTTGATATGTTGAGTAAATTAGTTCTCACTATTTCCAAGTTTTATTGGTTATGTAATCTTGTTTAGCATATGTGGTTCATTCTTATTTTAATGCTTAGCATTTATCACTTTTATATGAGAACTCATATCCGTGGAAATGAATGTTGGACTAGTTAAGTTTGTTAATGGGTAGTTAACATAATGTCTCTTCGTGTACCCCAAGTGACTTAGGAGTTTAGTATGTATTTATAATTATGTTAGTTGCAATTGATAACATTGCACTTTTACTTAATGTTTAAAAAAAAAAATATTGTGTACTTAGTTGTCCTTTGGGGTTTGCGCGACAGGGTGTTACAGTATGTAGGCAAGGTTCGTATTAATTTGAAAAGTGGGATCTTAGTTGGAGTACCATGAATCTTCTCAACAAGATCATATTCGTTGTCAGCATGCTGAGAAAGACGGTGAGCTCGATGAAGAGAAGGTTGAAAAGGGGGAAAATAACTATAAATGATCGGTTCTTTTTTAATTTTATTTTTGTTGTGAGTGTTTTATGTGTGAACAACTATGTGATAATGAGGTTGTTGTGAGACATTTTGAATATGTTGCTTGTTTTGAGTAATTTGTTTCATAAAGCTGAGAATATAACTATGAGGACTATATGGGTTTGGAATACCTCAAATAATTAATACAAGGTTAGACAGTGGTTTTGGAACTTTGAAATGAAGATGTACAACAATTTTTGGTTTCACAGGCTCCTTTGGGAACTAAAAATATAAATTATGTTGACTAGTTTTTGAAAAAAATCTATCAATGGGGGACCCAATGTGAGTTTTGACTCTACATGTATTATTGCCACGTTTCTAGAAGGAAGGGAATTGGAATAAAGAGCAATAAAATTTAAGAAAAGTATCAATGATTGCATCCTCTTGCACCAAGATACCCTCAAAATTAGGAGAGATATCGGGAGAGGGATCAAGGAAAAAAAGTGATATAGGAAAAAATAATTCATTTGCATGCACTTGTAAGAGAAGCTCTTGGAACTTCTTAACAAAGATAAAAAAGTGGTAGAATAAAATTAAATAAGATCAACTAGAGATTATATAATTAAAAAGAAACATGTTTAAATGTTATTTTTAAACACATAAGATAAAATAAGGCTTGCAATAGAAGTGTATAATGAATTAAGTAACTTATCAGACATAGCCAAGACAAAGAAGATTGCACAAGTGTAAGATATGTCAAGTTCACCATAATGTGATGTAGAAAAGAGTGACCTAATCAATTATGAACTAATTAGATCACTTTTTCTAATTACATGATGGAATACAAGCCACCAACGACTTGAATGCTTGGTTTTTGTCTCTCAAGAAGAGCCAAGCTAAGGTTGGTGGGGAATTTGTTCCTTTGTTGTAAAGACTGGTTCAAATAATAGAAAGATCTAGGTTAACAAGTGATCAAATGGACTAAATGAACAATATACATGTGTTATAGAACAAATTTATAGAAACAAAAAACATATCTGGGAAGGTAATAGAGAGAGGAACCTACCACCAAAAACTAGAGAAAATTCTCAAGAACAAGTTAGAGAGTCACTCTAGAATTTGAGCAATCATACAACAATTACAGAATAGAGGTTTGAGAATTAAAAGTAGATCTAGGAAGCCAATAGAGAGAGGAATCTATCACTAAAAAATGGGGAAAAAATTTGATGACACTAGAGCATCGCTCTACTATTTGAATGCCTAGAAAACTCAAATTGTTCAACCGTGTAGATCTTATATGACCTAAATGTCTAGGATGTTTCACTTTCCTTCCATAACAACAATCTAAGACCTACAAAATGAAATGGGAAAAATGGTTGTGAATATAGGGTCTTACCTCAGTCAAACCTCATGTTAGTGTTCCCACCTCCACAAGAGCAATGATAATGATAATAGAGAGTGTGTGTTCACAATGAACAAAGGAAAGATAAATCATAAAGACTACAATAAAAAATACCATGAAATAGAATTACCATAAGTGTGAAACCCTTGTTTGATTGATTTCACAACATGAATCACCCACAAGGATTTGATGGAGAAGGAATAAGTTTTCTCTAATACCTGAAAGATTTAGGGCATACCACAATAATAATATTTCACAATTAGAGAGCTTCAAGATTGTAGAGAAGAATAGAGATCTTTTTGATAGATAAATCATGTCCCCTAAAATAAGAGAAAAAAGGTTGTTTATATATGCATCCCAAAAAAATTGAGGGCCCATTTAGGTGAGGCTAACAAGGTGTGTTACATAATGTAATAAGGTTGACATCCAAATTCAAACTTGTTTGGTGCCAACAAGTAGGACACTAGCATGAGGCTCTAGTGTCTTGGTAAAATTTATCCTTGAAAGACCCATTGATAAGAGAGTAAACCTAGTATCATATAAAAATAGTAAAATATGCACATTATAAGCAGAGACAAACATACATGCTAAACTAAGTGTCAAACCTAGCATGAAATTGCAAGTGAAGATATTTATGATGCTATAAAAAGAAATCAAAATAATAGAGGAACCTCAACAAAGAATGGAAATACCTAAGAGGAAGCCATAATTTTCTGGATACCATGAAAATGAAACTTCACTAGGGAAAATACACCCATTTCTTCTCCATGAACACCTTAAGTGTCATGAAAGTGGAGAAGTCATCACTCTTATACTTGATAAAATACACCCATATCTGATGAGAGTAATTAGACAACAAAGGTAAGAATTTACTTGGCTCCTAAAACAAGAGTGGGAAAGGACATAAGGTTACTATGAGACAACTCCAATAAGGTAGAAGAATGGTATGCCTTTCCCTTAGGGGAGGGCTCTTGATGATGTTTGCAAAGAACACATCCTTGATAAACACCCTCTATGCATGAAATCTTAGAAAGGATACGTGTAATTGACATGACCAAAATATTTGTGCCAAAGTTTACTCAAGGACTCTGCATGGGAAATGTGTGATGAAATTTTGGGTGAATTGCAAGAATAAAACTTGTATAATATTGACTCATAATCAACTCTACCTAAAATAATAATTATCTCTAGGTGGTGGAGATCATGAATGACAACATCATTAAGTGAAAACTCAACTTTCTTACCCCTCAGTGTGACAACTCTTGTAAATGGAGAGAAGATTTGTAGAAATATTGGGAACAAGAAGAACATCCTCAATGTAACCATTAGTCATCTTTACAATTATTAACCTCAAAACTAGAATCTATTAAGAGTTGTCTATTGTAATATGAGAATTACTACTATAAAAAAGAGACTCGAGTAAATCAGATGAATTAGTCATGTGATGTGAGGCTCTAGATTCTACGATCCAACTATGTGCTTAAGATAATCATGTGTTGAAAGTGCATTCCCTTTGCCTATGATGGTGGAAGAATACTTAAAATGGTTAAATGGTGTGCTACTATATGACCTCCTTTAATGCCTCTAGTCTATTTCAACATCTGATAAGTGCATGCTCTTCTTAATCACAAAATTTGCTAGGATCTGTTGAGTTTTTGTTCACTTTAGAGGAAGCCTCATGAGGCTTAGAAGATTATCATTTTTAGGTGTGGATTGAAATTTTTAATCTATTTTTTTTATTGGACTTGGAGGAACTCTCACTATCTAATTTAGATTATACATTGGGCTTCTAATTCTTCTTATCTTAATTTCTCTTGGATGACTAGGAAACCAACGTATGCATTTTGGAACTAGAAAGCAATTCTAACTATGTAAACTTAGTTTATTCCCATGCCAAGTGATCACAAAGGACCTCTTGAATGAAGGGAAGGTAAATGCATCTCCAAATGTATCCATAACAAAATAGAAAATAGAAGAGAACACCAAAAAGGGT
Source organism: Sequoia sempervirens (assembly GCA_007258455.2). Classification (NCBI taxonomy): domain Eukaryota; kingdom Viridiplantae; phylum Streptophyta; class Pinopsida; order Cupressales; family Cupressaceae; genus Sequoia; species Sequoia sempervirens. Next base: position 845,858,762 of record VDFB02271358.1, read on the forward strand.
GCTTGAAGCTTAGATAGGATAAAAATATATATGCTTTGTCATATTTATCATTTTCACAACCCTATGAAATTGATCTCGGTGACTTGAATTTTACCAAAAGTTCCTCAATGAAAAGAAATAAATTAGGTTCCATTGTAGTCATTTTTTCCTCAATGTTTAATTCTCATAACTCATTAATTGTAAGAGGGCCCATGCATCATGGAGCACTCAAGCGGGAAAGGGGGAGGCGGGTCAAGTTTGAAATCTGAAGAGGTTGTTGTAGAGGGCTAAAAAGATGACAATCCAGGTGGAGCTTTATGCTAGTCTGGTTGCAGTTCGGTTTGTGGGGAATGCATGGGAGGAATGGTGGTCAGTCATGTTTTTGTTGTTGCTTGCTTGGGTTTTGTTGGTTGCATTTCTAGTTCTTGGGCTTGGTGTCCAGTGTAAACTTTTTTCCTCTATTGTTCTTTGAGGGATCTGCATCTTTCCTCTTCTTGGGTGGTTTCTACACAGAAGCCCTGGATGTACATCTGGGGTTTGGCTGGCCTTGAGAGTGTTGTGCCTAATGATTTATTTCCTTTAGAGGCCCCTATGGAGTGGTTTGTTTCCCTCCTTTTTTCCTATATGTTTTACCTCTGAGTTGGAGTGATGTTGGTTCTCATGGTGGGCTATGCTTCATTGTTATATCTCTTTCCCTTGTTGCTTCTCGTGGGTCTGGGGTTGTTTTCTTCCCAAGTCCTTGCTTGGTTGATGGGTTGTGATATGGAACTGCTCTGGTGTGTAATGATGAATCTTTGTGTGAGAGCAGTTATTTTTGCCTGTATTCTTCTTTGGTTCTCCCCCCTTGTTCGTTGTTGTTATTCTATAGATATTGGGTGATGGTTTCTTGGTTTGACCCCTTTGTGGGTGTGGTTTGGCTCTCCTAGTGGGAGTGTTTTCTCTAGCTGTGGGGTCTCATGACCCAACTCCATTTGACCATTTTGGGTGCCTCTAATGTTTTTTGTGGAGGTGTTTTTCTCTTTTGTGGAGGTGTTGGAGCTGTATTTTTTAGATGAAAGGCGGATGGTGGTTTTCATTGGGATGGATGGGTTGTTCCTCATGTTCTACTTCTTTTCCCATGTTGCTTTTTCAGTGTTCTTGTTGGATATGCCCTTGTGGTTTTTTTGTTACCTCTTTGTCTTGATTTGTTGATGGATGTCATGGTTTTCCTTTCTACTAGTTGGGTAGCTCTCTTATTTTTTCTTCAATCTGAGTCTTCTTTTGAGGTGAAGATTACTCCTCTTGAGGTGGAGCCCTCTCTTCTAGAGGTAGAGTTGGGGATTGTGGATTGGAGGAGGTGTTGTCCTTGTTGTTGGTCATCGCTATTACAGTACCTTTTGAGGTGGTGCGCGCTCCTATGGAGGTGGAGCTTTTTCTTGTTATAGTTTGACAATAGTGGTGGTAAGGTTTTTCATGATGTTTGCTCCTATAGAGGGGAGCTGACTCCTTTTGAGGTGGAGTGTGATTCATCTCATCATGTATGGGTGCAAGAGATCTTATTCTTCTGATTGGTATGGTTGGTTGGTCTCCTGCTTGGTGGTTATTGAAGATATCTGTGTGGGCTGTGGGTTTAAGGTCCCTGGTAAAACCCGGTATGATATGAGGGACGTTGGTCCCTATTTTCTGATTGTAAGTGGGTTCTAGGCTCCCCTTTAATCCTGGTCTAGGTCCAAGTTCCCCTGTTAAACTTGGGTTTGGGTTTTAGGTTCCCATTAAAACCTTATTTGTTCCTTGCGAATCTGGTTTGTTTGGTTGTTCTTTTGGTTATCTATTGTTAGTATGTTGTTGGTTGGTTTTGTTTCATTTTTTTGCAGTTGGGTCCTCTTTGTGTGGGTTTTGGGTCCCTGTCAAAACCTACTTGTTAATGGTTCTGGGTCCATTCAAAACCTATTTTTCCCTCTTAATCAAAACTCATTAATTGTAACAAAAAAATCCTTTTACTTATCCTAAATATTATTAGGAGCTCTATAAGACTCTAGATGTGAGACATGTGCAATAAGACCCATGGCTTCATCCATATTATTTATGTAAGAAAAATTCTCATATCTTTGAGAGAATTTAGGTACAGTATCATCCAATGTAGACTATACTCCCTTAAACATGAGAAATATAGTCATCTGATGTTTCCAAGTGTGATAGTTATGTCATGTAAGGTGCTTAATAGAATATTTTTTCCATGTGTTTGTTTGGTTTTGAGTTTTGCAAAATGACTAAATGCTAATTTCAAGTTTTTTTTATTTTTAAAGGTACTTTAGGAAGGAAATTTGTCCCCTCGCAAAAATAAAAAAGCAAACTCTTTTGAAAATTTGACAACTAAAAATCAAAAAATAAAAGAGTCCACTTTGGATTTGATTTTTGTGTACCTAATAAAAAAATTAAAAATAAGGTCTAATAACTATGTAGAGTTCTAAACCATCTTTCTAATACCACAAGAATCACATAAAATGGAGGTCTAAGCCAAAATTTATGAGCTTAGAAGCAAAAACAAGTAGATTTGACTTAATGGTACTAGAATGCACTAATAGAAAATATGGAAAAAAAAATAGCACGATTGGAAAGTGCTCAAAACCATCTTTCTAATGATATCTCATTTTAGAAAATCTAATATCATATATACAAGTTATTAAAAAAATAGCTCCTTTAGACAAGTAGAATGGGGGTTGGTAGTCTTGCAATGGTGACCTAGTAGTGAGATGGTGACACACTAGCGACCTAGTGTCAAGGTGGTAGTTGGGCTAAGGTGATGGTTGGGTGGTTTAACAATGATGGTCAAATAGAAAACCCTGGAAGAAGTGGTAAGAAATGACAATGCAATGGCAAAAAAATCCTTGCTAACACATTAAGCCAGTGGCAAAAAAAATTAACTAGGGTTTAAAAACATCAACAATTGTGATGACAACCTTGTCATAGAATAAAAAAATGTATTCTCGAAAATGTAATATACATGTTACTATTTTTTTAAACTCGTTAGGTTTTGACACTAGTAATGTAAATTTGTGCATAGAGCCTATAACACAAGGTATGGTGATGTATAGTGGTGTAAAGTTATAAGAATATTTACAAACCTATTTAGTTGTACAAAAAAATTCAATAGGTTTTGCAACCCAAAAGAATGTCTCAAAAAAATGAACTCTATTTTTTTATGATTTGATAAGTGTTCCTAAGATTTTTTAGCGTTCTAGATGCAACAATGAGGTCAATTTTTCTCTGAGAGTCTTTTGTAATACCCTAAGACAAAAACCCTCAAATTTGGAGAAGAAGTTTGTTGATTTTGAGCTCGGATACCATGTTGGAGAATTGATGAAACCCTAGGTACAACAATCTACCAACAAAAACCAAAAAACCTTCCATAATTGATAGTTACAAAGAAATTGATATTATACCTAAAAAAATAAATTACATATATTATAGTAAAAGAAAATAACTTTTCTTTTATTAGAAAGGGAAAAAATTGTAAAACTAATAAAAATGTGTCAAATGTCTTATTCCTATGAATTGGACAAAAAACAAAAAACAACCTAACTAAACTTAAGACTAAGGTGTGAATAAGTTCTAAAGTTTAAGTGGTTAGATAAAATACCACATTCACACCAAAATAATATGTTATTATGAATAATGTAATGAAAACACTTTCTCCAGTTACAATTTAAAACTCATTTCTTCAAACTATTTAAAAACAAATGTATATTTATTATGTTATCATTATTTTATCTACAAATATTATTTTGACCTAACGTAGCATTATTTTGGAATCTAAGAAAATTGGGATTTTATTATATAATGGAACTTTGAACTTTCACATGAGTTCACATGTGGGCAAATGGTTGTGCTTAAAAAATTTAAAATCATTATTTTCTTAAAATAATATATTTTTTTTTATATAATTTCTATTTTTCATATTGAATTATTTAATTTGGATTTAGTTAAAATTGTGTAAAAATACCTATTATCTAAGTGACAAAAATAAGATATGAAAATGATATGCTAAAATAGAATGTGTGTATGGGACAAGGAGAATTGAAAACATGAAAAATGTAGGTTATTCAGGAGGATTAAAAACTGAGAGAAATAAACTTTTGTTAAAACAAGATAAAATAAAGTAGAATAAATTGTGTTTTATTAACCGTCTAAATCCAAAATAAACTTAATAAATTACCTATATTTTCTTAAATTTCAATTATGATATAATAAATTTATCATTCAACAACCACAAGTTTCCTTTGAGCATGTCTAGAAAATTAATTTTGACATTTTAATTTTTTAGGTTTTTTTGGCATTTAAGATTATTTTGGTGGCTAATATATCTATAAAATTTGTGCTCCTATAAATCAAGGGCCACACACACTTAATGAAAATCATTTTGTAAGGTGTAAAAATAGTCAACCATTTAACCAATGATATAAGTATACAAGACAAGTGAGAGTTTCAAAACTTGACAAAAAAAATAGAATATATTTGGTAAGCCAAATTTTATTTTAACATTTGGATTTTTTAAAACTTTCTGTTAACCTTGAACTCTGACATACATAATATTTCAACACTTATAAATCAAGGGTTTTATGGATAACATAAAAATCATTTCTTATGGTCTCATGGGCAACATTGAAATCATTTAAACAATTATCATACTATATAGGGCAGGCGATTCAAACACTAAAAAAAAGGGGGATTAAAAGTTGTTTGACACATACCTTACTAGTAGTTACAGGGTTCTCTAATGGCAATCAGAGCCTCAGCCTACAGAAGCAGGACAAGCAGGGTTGACCCTCAAACCATTTTTCATTGTTGTTTCTTAAATCAGTCCCACTAACATGAAATATCTAATTATGAATAAAGGCATGCCACATTAATATTATTCCAAACAATTTTTCTGGAAAAAATGGTTAACATGATTGTATTGCAGAGGACTGAATCCTGTACCTCAATTATGAGAATAGGAAGAAAATAGCTAGAATTTTTTTATCAACTCTCCTGTAACATCATCATATCTACATCATCATATCTAGGGTCAAGGCTGTCTTCAAAGGTTTTATTTGAGAGCACAAAAGGATCCTCTTATTTTCATCATTAACAAAAGGGATTACATGCTCATGAGGCATTGAGCACCAGTTTCACCTCCTCTTCAATCTTTTTCCATTCAAATGTCTGCCATCCTTCTCCCTGTCACCAAAGAAATGTATTAATGATATGAGCATCAAATCAAGGAAATCACTCTTTGATCCAATGCCTATCTTTTATATCTATAAAAGAAAGTTGGTTTGTGTATTTGACATTACCTTTGTCCTAGTGCGAATGGACATCTGAATTACTTGGTTTGTTGACTGTAAATTCCTGCACTGAACTCTGAAAGCCTCCAATTTCATTTCTCTTAAGCACTTGAGAATGGCAGCAATCAGTTCCATATAGGTAGAATTAGAAACTATCTTTTTCAGGGTAACTTCCATGATTGCTTCATCTGTAATGTTGGTCTCTTCAATCATTACAGAAACTTCATCAGATGTACAATGCATCAATGCATCCTGTTCTGAAGAAACTCTTTCATGACCATGTGAGAGACTACTGTGACTTTGAATCATATTCCTTGTGAACGAGTTCGTTAGAGTTTGATTTCGTTGCTCAAGCTCACCAATACGAATCTTTAGTTCATTAATCTCAAAAATTGCAGATAAGATCATAGAATGTTTACCTGCCTGCACAAGTGTTTCCACAGGTCATCTCATCATCAAAATAGTAATCACCTAAATGTGATATTTATGCAAATGGGTATCGTTCTAAACAGTTTGGCTTAAACAATACACTCTATGTTTTGATTTATTTAGGCAGCTCGTCTGAAATCACACTAATATATGGGTTCTACTAGAAAAACTAGTGTAATTTCGGATGAGCCACCTAAACAAATCAAAGCTTAGGATGTACTGTTTAAGCATGGCCGTGGCAAACCATAAAGGATATGAGACATGTTGGGAAGAGAATAAAGAAGATTTGAAATCACATGATAGATGGGTTCTACTGGAGAAGCTAGTGTAATTTCAGATAAACCACCTAAACAAATCAAAGCTTCAAATGTGTTGTTTAAGCATGGCCGTGACAAACTCCAAAAGATATGGGACATGTTGGGAAGAGAACAAAGAAGAGGTGGTGGATTCAGGGTGGTTCTCTTAAACACAATCTTGCACCAATAAATAAAGCAGAGAAAGATAGCAAGAATGATTAAGAATGGGGGGCTGGGAAGATCAGTACCTTGGCATTCTGATGTGGAAGAGAATGTAAATCCAAAAAATGTTGGCTGAGCTTGGTTTCCCTCTTCCTCTCAGCCATCATATGAACAAAAGCATAAGACTCCTCAGGAAAACTATCATTTGCCTCCCAAGGTGGCCTGCCTCTGCTTCTTTTGTGCATATTTCTCCTTAGAAAACGGAAGCTTCTCTTGACTGGTTTGTGCCTTATTTGTGGTGCTAACTCCATTGATATCTTGCAGTAGTCAACCAACCCACCATTGCTGCAGATTACAAGATATTATCACAGGATCTACCATTCTTTTCCATCTCTGTAAGAAGCAACTCTGGACAATCCTTCCACTGCCCATTTACCTATTTATAGGAGCTTAAATGTATCAGTATGTTACAGTAGTCAACCCACATGATTTAGGTGGGACTATGATTAGTTCTCCATCTCTGTAAGAATAAGACTGGAGAATCCTTCCACTGCCCACTTACCAACTTGTAGGAGCTTATGAATCAGATTGTTGCAGTAGTCAACCCATGTGATTTAAGTGCGACCATGTCTGTCAGATCAAGCTCTGGGGAGTATCTTTTACCAATATAAACTCCAAAAAGGATTGGGGAACAAAAATGACAAATCATGAGGAAAATGCATGTAATCGGTGATGAGACAATACCTACCTTAGAGAGATACTTTTGGGGAAGACAATTAAACTATAAGTTGATTCTTAACCAATAAAATTCAACCTGGTATATTAAATATATTGAAAAGAAATGCGTCCCATGAATTATATTTAAAGGAGAATGACATCATCACATTAAAATAAGTGTTCAATGACCAAAAAAAATAAAAATCTTCTATTTTGAGTGAGGTCTCAATAATAAATGCATAGTTAATCAAAGTCAAAATAACATGGTTGGAAAGCTTAAAATAAGGTTTTGAAGACTTTGAATACTGCAATTTAGCACACATATTATAATACAGCTTTGACAAACCAAAAAACAAAATTGCAAGTTGTTAAAAGAATACTTTGAAAGTCTTGTATTTCCCATTCATACAAAAGCTTTATTTAGGTGATTATATATTGAGGCATTCACTAAAATTGTCCGTAGACTTATTTTATTTATAATGTTTTTTTTAAATAGGTATATATTAATTATAAAAAAAATTAGGTAAATATTTTATATTATTTTGTATAAAGATTTATATTGTATATATTTATAAAAAAGTGGGTAGAAAAAGTTACATCTTGAAGTTAAGTAAAGTGAAGCTTTAAATAACAAATCGAAAGAGAAGTTTTTTGGTGTTTAATGTTATAGTTCTCTGGACCTGATATTTTTGGCCCTTGTGGCTCGTTGTGTAAAGGGTACAACACCCTATAAATGTTGCTTATCTTATCAAAAATAAATCGAAAGAGAAAATAAAAACAAGGTCACTAAGTAGTAAGAGTTAAACCACTAAGAAATGGAGGATGATCATGGTCATCTAGCTTTCTCTAGACATCAAGGATTATTTGGCCATCAAGAATGGGCTCCCAACCAATAACCACACCTTCATCTTTTTCTTCTTCAACAAGAGGTTGAGTGTTAAATAGAAAAAATGGCTAAAACTAGGAGAGGAAATTTTACACTATCCAATCATCTAGAGGCACCTCAATGCCAAGGATTAAAAGAGGGTAAAGGTGGTTGAGAGGGTTGAGACCAACCATGAGCAAACTAATTTTTGGCTCTTCTCATAAGGGTTGGAGAAACATGTGACTAAGAGTAATATATATCATGGGCATTCCAACTACATCCATGTTGACATCCACAAGTAGGGGAGTGACCCATGCTAGAAGATGGTGTTAGTAGAACTCTAGCCACCATACATGGTGTGCTCTAAAATCTTGGATCCTCATGCTTAGTATTATTCTTGTTGAGTTCCTTTGAAAGCCTCATATTGGATGCTTGAAAAGATCCTACAAGATCTAGATTTATGAGCCTCTTCTAGCCATTAAAAATGATTTCATAGTGCGGCTTGTGAGTTACATTGGCTCCCTCATGATGTCAGTGGGCTTGGAATAAATTTAGTCCAACATCAAGGTGTAGTTTTGTGTGCCAAATGGTTTATTAGATGCCTTGAGGGAAATGAACCTTGAAATATTTTGATTTGGCATTACATTTCTATATGTGTCTCAAATGGTCACCAAGCTTGGAAAGGTCTTGGTTTATATAATTGATTATTATGAAAGAACTAATTCAAATACATGGCACTATTGTCGTCAAAAGCATATTTAAAACTTGGGAAACTATAAGGCCATGGCTTCTATGGCTTAGAAATTATTTTTATTAACGATCTATCTATTCATTATTGCAAAGATCAACCCCTTGCTAAGACTCCTTGGGTTGATTCTTTGATGCACTTTCAAAGAGGTATCAAGACCCTTTTTAACCTATTTTCTAATATTATTAGGAATTTTCTTTCTTGCTATAAAGCCAAATTGAAATATAGGTTTTCTAATTAATATTTTGATTAATTGTTGACCATTATTAACTATGTTCCTTTTCATATGGCTCAAAAAATTGGGGTGAGAATCTTGAAACCTTGTTGGAAATATTGGAAATGGTACATAGGTAAATGTGTCATTTCATAATTGCATACTACACATGGGATATGTTTATTTTTCTCCAAATATGTGTATGGTTTCAAGGCTTAATCACATATGGTTTCTTCAATCTTCTATGGGCACTTGGAAACATATTAAATGGTTGGCTATCCTTGAGTCCAAGTTACCCACTTTGTTCGATGTCTTCGCTATGAAGGTCTATTTGTTGGCACCAAGTTAATGCAAGTGGGTGTTGTATATCATCATCTTCTATTCCTTGGATAAGTAGAGACTCTAAAGTATTGTAGTGTAGGAAAAAGTATCCCTTTTTCACACCTAATTTGGAAACAAATATTAAATAAAATGAACTAAATTATGCCTTAATTTAGTGTTGTAATATGTATTTTACATATTCACATTAAGTTTAGGGCCTTATTAAATAAAATGTACTTAATTGTGCATTATTTTTGGTGTTGTAAAGTATACCTTTACACTTTCACACTTATCTAGGGCTTTATTAATTAATTGAGGTTAATTTTCCTTAATTGACCTGTTTAATTCAAATCCAAGCCTAATTAATTGTAATTTTCAAAGAGGAAAACTTGACATTCATTAATGCCATGACATAACATTTATCATTGGAGAATGTGTGTCCTAGGTGAGTGACCTAGGACCCATTCACCCAAGGGCGAATGGATCCTCACTTAGGCCTAGGACCTAAATTTGAATTATGTTTTTGGCAGTATTTTAATGATTTCAAATGTATATTCACACGTCGGCTTGTGTTATTTCAGTTTCAGTAATTTATGTTAACATACCTATAAATATAAGGTAATTTCACTAAGTTTCATCGTAAGACTTTCAAGTGATCTAAGCAATTTTATGAGAGAAAGTTTATGAGATCAAGAGAAATCCAAGTGAGCATTTCAAGAGCATTTCAAGGCATTCAAGAGTAGATTTAGTGAATATTTATTGCAGCAATCAAGATCTAATTATCATGTCAAAGTCTTTTTGCGTCATGCATGTTTTGGAGCTAATATGATGATGTAGAGTTCATGATCCATTCAATTATTCAAGGAATTGTTTCAAACCAAGTTTCAAGATCAAGATCCACATCCATTGAAGCCATTTCATGCTAGTTGCATATCTACATTCCAAAGTGTATCCAAAGGTTTAATGAATTGTGGCATTGCTTTGTTCATTCATCATTCCATTCATGCTACTTCATTTAATTTCAAGGTTTAATTATCAAAATGGGGTTTGACCAAGGCAATCCCCCATTCACCAAAAACAAACATTTTTCCCCTCTTTGTCTGCTATAGATTTGTAGGTTGAAGAAAAGTTGATCTCATAGTTGCAAAATTGCAAAGTTGCATTTGTTGTCACCTTTGTTGTCATCTCATGGAAACTCAAATCTTGGATTTATTTCCAACTGTCCAACTATGAAAATTGAGAATCTAGAAGTGCAGACACATGAGCAGAGAACTCAGAAATAGATTTTGAAGATCCCTACCCAGGACCCATTTTCCATAGGGTGAATGAGTCCTCAAACAACTTTTGAAAACACCATTTTGTGAGGTACACAATATTTATCCCTTCCAGATCTGCCAAAAAGTGTGTAGGTTCCTTCAATTTTATGTTAAATCCTCTAAATCCAAGTTGTAGATTGCATTTTGGAGTTGATTTGCTATTTTTAATCTTTCTCCCCAAAGTGTTGTTTGACCTAGACCCCTATCCTTACGAAAAAAAGAAATAAGTAGATTCACACTTTGACTTGATTCACCTCAAGGTTGTTAGTCATTTCATGGTGTAGATCTCATTTCCTAATGAATTGAGGGAAGATAGGACCACTTTTCCCTCTTTGGATCCACTTTTCCATTTTGGGAAACCCTAGGGACACCCCTATTTTTCATCATTTCAAGTACATTTAATAGTTTTATCCCTAATCCTCATTATTTTACAATTCCTCAAGATTTTGACTAGAAACTCTAGTAGAAGAAACAACCAAGGGCTCCTTTAGTCCAAAACTCAAGAGAAGTTAAACATTGTGATGCACATATGTGCAGTTGGTGTTTTCATTGATGTCAACAAGCTTTGGTGTTGTCATTGGTGTCAACTATATGAGAAAGATATTGTTGCAAGAGTGTGAGTAGTTGGTATTGAGTTGATGTTGTCTCTGATGATACTTTGATTAGTTGCATTATGTTGTCATTAGTAAACTACCGGTGTCAACCTCTAGTGTTTCTTTGATAAGATTATTTCTATGGATGTATGGTTGAGTTTCTATGTTGCAGTTGGCTTGGTGGTGATGAGGAAGTGTTGAAGATGTTGAGGATATGTCTCTAGTGCTTGGTTTCCAAGTTCTTTTGAGAAAATTTGAATAAAAAGAGGAAACATTACATTGGAGTGGTGTTTTGTGTTGCAAAGTTATATTTTGGTTTCACTCCGCATTTCTTCTATGTTGAATATTTTCTTGTGTGGTTTGGATATGTTGATCAGAGGTGTTGCATCCAAAATTTGGTGTGTTGTGCAAAGGAAGGTGTGTTCACCAATGTGTGAACTATGTATTAGAAATGTGTTTGGGAGAAATGGTTTTGCTCTACATTTCTTTGCATAGTGATTTTAGGTCTTGCATATCTAGAAGGGTGTCTATAGTGTTTTTGTCTTTCTTCAATTGAATTTGTTTGAGGTTTGGTGCTTCGAAAGTTAGTTTCTTGAGTTGCAGTGTATGGAAAAATTATCTAAGTGTATTGAGTGTGTACATTCTTTAGGTGAATTTTTTTGTGAAGGAATTTGTTGGATTTTAGGGTGTTTGTGGAATATTCTAGATTATGTTCAAGTGACATTTGTTTTCAGCAAGATGTTTTTGGATCAAAGGAAGCATGTACTTAATTATTTAATGGTGTTTAGATGGGTTCGGTCGACCTTGGGTGTTTACAATAATTACAAAGTTTCTTTGGTGTTTTTGGAAGCATGGTGTGGCATGTATGAGTGGATTTAGGTCCGAGTTAAGGTGTGTTGTGGTCTTCCTTCATTCCTTTCCCCCATTGGAAATTTTTGGTGCCAACCTAATTTGAATTTGTAAGGTTGAGGTGTATGGTCAACCTTGGATAATGTTTTCAAGGTTGAAGATGGTATAAATATGTGTTGAATTGTTGAGGGATGATAAGATAGATGTGAGTGATGTGAATGATGCGAATTATAGAGTTGTAAGGTATGAATTTTTGAAGTGCAGTATGAGCTTTCATGCATTAGATTACTAGATATAGTGAGAAAAAGGTTTCTACAATATTCAATAAGATTGCAAAGGTGTTAGTGATGTTGTGGTGGAGTTTTCTGTTGCATTGAGATGGATTTCTCACTATAAGTTTCTTCTCTATCTTCCTTTATATTCTAGCAGTGAGCCTTTGGTAGTGAGTATTTATTTCTGGGTAGTGAGCCCTCTGGCAGTGAACCCTTTGTAATCAATGTTGATATTACTGTATATTGTGAGCTAATTCTCACCATGGTTTTTCCCTTGGGTTTTCCATGTAAATCCGGTGTTCCATTGTGCATGGTTTTTCTTTGGTTTTGTTTTTGTTATCTTCTTTCATGATAAATCATTCTAATAGATTAAGGTTTAATTGAATTAATGTGGATCTAAATGTTTGTGAGGGTTTCAAAATTTTTAGGTATAACTGATTCACCCCCCCTCTCATTTGTCTTATGCATTCAACACATTGATGGGGTGATTAGGACCAACCATGAACATTATGGCCATAATTTCTATTTTGAGACATTGGAATCATTAGGAACTAGGTATTCTAGCTTTTACCACATTGAAACCTTGATGATGAGAATTGACCCATGTTGGAATGAGTAGGGGAGGTATGGAAAACTCTAGCAAATGTGCAAGATGCATTACTATAATGATCAAGAAGTACATGGAGGTGAAACTCTTTAAGTTCAAATTTATTATCTTATTCTTGTAGATTTGTATTGTCACATTAGAACATATAATATATTTATAATACATGAACAAACTACTATCACTAGTACATCCAAAAATAAGAGAATAAATCATATATTTTTGAATGGTGAATGGGAAATTTCTACTCTAAAAACATGCCATAAATGGGTGAATCTAGTAAGGATTCAAGACCAATTTCATAAAACAATCATAGACCAAGAAAAAGGATTAAGTTTATTAGTCTTGAAGAATTCATAACTCTAAGCTACTTGAACCCTAGGGAAAAGCCAAAATTGTGTTTTTGAGTTTCTTATGCATAAAAAAGGGATGGAAAGGATTGGGAGCTCCAATTTGGAACCTATAGGAAGGCCTTGGTAAAAATGCACTAGGGAAAATAAGTAAGCTTTGACTCAATGATAGTCAACCAAATAATCTAAAATATTTGCTTCTAAATGTTAGTTGAATATTGAAGAGCCCATTTATTGGTTAGCTTTTGAACCATATTTATATGGTGTGAATATCAAGCTAAAAAATTTAGCCTTATAATTATAAATCGGTGCATCAAGATACCATTTCCAATATTTCCACCATAGCTTATATGTGGGCACTCAATTTTGCATTGTCCAATTTTCTTGGCCTAAACCCCTTTTGTGCATTTTCCCATATTTTTCTCATCATAGATAACTTATCTAAGATAATTCATAAATGGTCTCCCTTGGTAAAATTTTGTATAATTTTTCTCCCTCTTCATATCCGATGTTCCTATCATGTGTTGGAAGTTGCATAAGTACCAAAAAGTTCTAAGTGTGGAGGTTTTTTGTTTAAATTCAAAATATTGCATGCTAAATTTAAAAGTTTCAAGCTCTCTTATCAACATGCTTACTCTTAAACCCTCACAATCCAATGCTTTACACTAAGTTACCTTTCGAAGTCAAGGATCCAATCATTATTTTACCTACATGTCTTGATAAATGAGTTCCTTGTTATCCCTATTAAGTTAGGTAATATTTTTCTTACAAACCTATGTCATTATTATGTCTCCAAGTTTCTTGGAAAGTGTCCTAGGGGACATGTGAGAAATGTATTTAATATTGGCATATTTACATTTTCAAGAGTAAATTTAATGTTGATGGAGGTTACACATTAGTAGAGGAAAAACTTATCCCTCCTAGGAGTTCACATTGGCAATGTGAAGGGTCTTGAGTGGGTTTCCAAGTTTGGAGGGAAACAAGTATCCATTGGTTCTCCATTTGGAAGTTGAGCAATCATCGAAACATCCTAAATATTAGAAGTTGAAGAGGCTATGGGTTAAGCACCCATGTTGAAGCTTTGTGCACATTAATTAATTTATTATCATGACTCTTGGTTTTCCAAGGAAGGGGCATGGGTTTTTTCAAGTGGTTTTGGAACCTCTTGTTTTTGTTTACCAGTGTGTTTTGCCTCCCACAAGTTCTATAAATTGGAGTCTTGAGATGGTAGTATCATCTTTTGTTATTTGCAATTGTATGAAAGCATTCGGGTTGTAGGAGATCATCAAGGAATTGTATTGTGGTGTATCTATCTTGTGAAGATAAATAATATGCTTTCCCTCTTTTCTTATGTGGAGTTTTTTCTTGAAAGGATTTGTGTAAACACCTAAAATTGTCTAACGCATCACACATTCATGTACTTCACCATTTTTCATCACTTCACTTAGTATTCCTTATTTCATCACTTTTAATTAAATATTTTTTATTATTTGATTAAACTGTTTTCCTCTATTAATTGAATATTTTTTATTATTTGATTAATTCATCATTTCCTCTATTTCACCTAATTAAATAATTTTTATTATTTAATGAATTTTCGTATTTCCACTTTATTACTTTAATTAAATAATTTTGATTATTTAATTAATTTCAATTTTTTCTCTCACCCACCTAATTAAAAAAAAATTAATTATTTAATTAAGAATCATTTTCTTCTTATCCCTCATAATTAAATAATTTATTAATTATTTAATTAACTAATTTTCTTCCACAATTAAATGAATTATTTAATTCGCTTAGTTTTGCATTCCCTCCAAAAGGAATATTTCAAAATTCAAATTCAAATTTGAAAATGTCTTCCCTCCAAAATATCTTAAAATCTTCCTAAATTTTAAGGAAGAACTTTAGTTAACTAAACCTTTCCTCTTCATGCATCACTCCTCCCCCTTAATTCACTCTCATCCATTGATCTCATCTTTCAACCTTGATCATCGATTAGATGTCCTAAAATCTATAAAACAAGCCTTAATCCTTCATTATGATCACTCCTAATTTTTTTGAGAAAATTGGTAATTTTCTCCAATTGAGCTTGAAAATGATCAATCCTCCATTGTCATCAATATTTTGAGCTTTTTCACAATTAGGTTGCAAGCATGAGTAATCCAATGTATCAAAGCATGATTCAATAATGGAGTAACGACTTGCATTCTTGGTTGAGGTAAAAGCAGGGTTTGGTTTAGTTAATTCATTCAATTCTTGTTTATTTCATCCAATTCTAAATTGTGCATCAATGTGTTTGACTTGTTGACACTTTTACAATATACAACGATGCATCTAAATTGCAATTTGACACTTTTGAGTGTTTTATTTTTGCAAGTTTGTATGTTATAATGATGCTTCTGATTCCCACTATGACATGTTTGATTTGCAACAATGTAGTTGAATTTATAGCAATGCATTTGACAATTATAGCAATGTGTGTGACTCTACACATCGACACTTCTAATATTTATAACTACACATTTGATATTACAGTGACACTTTTTATTTTTCTAGTGATGCAATTTGATTTGTATTCTTGGATTCTCACTAACCCTAACATTTTTTTAAGTTTTTGGAACTATATATGTGCAGCCTTGGAAAACATTAGGTGAAGATAAAATAAGATAAAGTAATGATGTATTTGATGTAGGCAAACAATTTTAAAAGCTTTGATTTCTAGAATAAATCACATTTGAATAGGGGTTTTAAATAAATAATTGTTTGTCATGTTTGGTAGGCTATTGGTGTGTATGCTTTCTCCTTATGCTATGTGTGATCTTGGTGCTCAAAAACACCACTATCTTGCACATGTTTTGTACACCTAGAGAAATACTAGAAAAGTATGATCTTCTCTTGCGCTATGTGCAATCTTGAGAATCAAAAACATCAATATATTTCATTTAATTTAGGAGGCATACTTGGGGATTTCATCACCTCAAGGACGACATCAACCACATTTATTGATGGGTTATATAAAGTGTGGAGAATAAAAATTTTACCTCAAGGTGTGGACAATGTCCTATAATCCAAGCCTCGTGACCTATAGTCTCTTGAGACATGTATAGGTGAAGAGAAGAGGGGGGACCCCCTTGACTCGGGTATCCCCATATAGGCTCACTATTCATAGAAACACTATGAACCTTGTTTTTTAGAAGCCTTTAAAACCTTTAGTTTTTGGCTTAGTATGGTGCAAGGTATATTATCATGGCCGAAGTTACTCACCATGTACTCTTCTCTTGTTGAGGTGGCATATATTCCTCGCTAGAACCTCATCCTTCCAAGCTAAGGGGTGTTAAGGTGGAACATGGCCTTAGTATACCCTAGTTACTCATCCATTTGAAGGTAAATTATTCTTTTGTGGGTGGGCCTCAACTAATTGAATACACCTTTTACTACTAATTAGGTTGTACTACTTGATGTGTTTTCTTGTAAAGATCAGTGAATATACATTATAGCGTGTTTTCATTAAACTCACAAAATTATTCAAAATACACATTAGATTCTATTTCGCATGCTATTCTTTATTGTGTGATATCTCTTGCTAGACAAAATAAATCAAAATTAGTCTTCAAAATAGTCAAATCAGACAAAAACTTTAGAAAAAATTTAGGTTCAATTGTAGAGTCACGCTTCTAAAGTTATAGTGACACTTTTGCTAGCATTGAGATGCTTTTGATAACTTTGTAATGCTTCTATTAGAAACTCAATGCTTTTTCCAAAAGAATAGTGATGCATATGCTTTGTAGTTCAACACTTTTGAGTAACTCGACACTTTTGAGAAAAATCACTCTGTCAATTAGAAACCCTAGGTTTTACATAGTGACACTTCCTCAACTAATCAATTCCTTTAATAACTATACAAAAAAAAATTCCATAGGTCAAGACACTTTTTCCAGAACTTTTTTCTTTTAATAGAGGGTGGTGTACCACTTTTGATATCCAATGACATGTTTGAAATTTACAATGATACATATTTTTAGCTTTTAGAGAAACAACAAAATCATAATCATCAACAAACATCAAAACCACTAGCAACCAACATCAGTTATTATTCTTGCTTAGATCTCCCATCATATCTCCTAGTTTAGCTTTTTGCTTGAAGAACATTCTTTTTCAAGTACATTGTTGGATTAGTGTCAAAATCTATGGGAAAACTAACTTAGTTGTCTCATCTACTCCTAAGTTGGTAAACTCGCCATCATCACTTTGCTTGGAATTTATAATCTAGTACAAGTAAATACTATCCTTTAACACATATCAAATGAAGATCTAGATTAATTTTTGAATTTTAGAAGTTTTCATATTTCCCATCAAATCAAAATCATCAACATCAACCTTTTTCCAAATCTATCTAAAATATCTCTCATAAGTCCAATATTGAAACAAACCCTCATCAACATCACATAATCAACCTCCACTTATATCCCATCTTCCATAAAATTATTTCATTATATTCCTATTAGAGGGCCCCAACATAATAAAATCATGGAGTCAAACTCGAGTAGTTAAAATGTCACCATGCCTATGACTACTACCAAAAGAACATCTAGGATGCCTAGTGATCTATTCCACCCATGTGCCTATCAAATACCACAACAACTATCTCAACAACCTCAAGATCAAACTGTCCTTGCAAAATACATTATGAATGAATATAAGTTATCTAGCAACTTCACTAAGGAAAAAAATTTGGAAATACAACAAGATTCCTCATTAATAACATTAGGTTTTCACGGTCCATGATCAATGAGTGCAGAGATTTCTAGATTGTGAAATATAGAAATCTTTGTACTCAAGATTCATCATTGTCTGAAGTGCTTGATTCCCTTATTTCTATGGATCCTAATACTTACTTTCTTAAAATTCCACAAAATGGTGCCAAAGCACCCTTTAGTTATAATGTTGCAACACTTAGAGAACAATCTCACACAAAGGTCATCACAACTAGTGTTCCAGTACATGAGAACATGCCTATAGTGCACACTAATCATTGAAAAAGTACCATTACCACCAATTCCAAACATACCTATTCAACCTATTATACCACCATATGACATGGATTCAATGCCATTTTCCAAACAATTTGTGAAATCTATTATACCAAAATCCAAACATAGGTGATCAAACAATCCCAAGCATCCAAAATACACCAAGCAAGAATCTTCCTCATACATCGACATACATGTCAAATAAAAAAAACCTAAATATACCAAACCCCCCAAACACTAATGTGCCAAACACTAAAAACGACAATTATACAATCCCAACTCCAATAGAATTTGTGCCTTCTATAATTCCAAATGCTACACAAAAATCAAACACAATAAAGATCACAAACAATCACAATAATTCAAGTCAACCTTCCAACTCACAAACCACATCATTTACCATCACAAAACAAAATACCACAACTACCATTTCAATGAACTATATCATATCACATCCTACACCAAAACCCACACCTCAACAACAATTCATATAACAACAACCTAATCTTCATCAAAACCTAAGTACATCTCAACAAGGCATACAAAAATATCCTAACCTTCATCAAAATCCAAACATATCTCAACAAGTCACATACCAACAACATAACCCTCATCAAAACCAAAGCACGTCTAAACAATTATAATACGTTCAAAAAGCTCAAGTAATGCCCCAAACACAATACTTGCAACAACCTCAAGTAACACCCCAACCATAATATGTTCAACAACAACCAGTCACACCACAACATGTTCCACAACAACAATATTGTAAGGAAGCTAAGGTAGCGGAACAACTTCCTACACTAATATTTAGAGGAGGGTTATCCAAAAACTTAAATAGAAATAAACATAAATAATATTTATATCACAACATAACTTGATTTACGTCAGGAAAACCCTTTCCAGAGAAAAATTGCACACCCCAAAAGTCGCCCAATATATTATTCAAAAATCAACAAGATTAAATACACTTGTAGAGAAATCTTTCACACAATAGTATCACCATCTAGAGATTTAAAGGCAACTCAATATCTATAAGACTCTTACACACAACCTCTATCTCATGCACCCAATATATAAGAGATACAATACATGAAACCATCAAATGATATTACAAACCATGAGTTAAAACCACCTAAAAAGTAGCACCCATCCTTATCTCTAATAACAAATGCTTATGATTGTTAGTTTTAGGATCAAATTTAACAAAAAGAAGAGAATGCAACACATGAACAATAAACACAACAGTTTACCCTAGGAAAACCCTCCTACTCGAGGGAGAAAAACCTAGCAAAATATATCTCATATATTAGAATAAAAGTGTAGAAATTTTCTTACAAGTTTGGCCTTACTCAAGGCTGAATTAATACAATGAATAGTAGCATCACTCCTTGATGCTAAGTACAAATAAATATGCTTCCCCTTGAATTCTGATCTATTGCAAATGGAATGGTGAACTTCTGCTGGAGGTGATAATGAAGTGATTGAATTGATGATTGAAATGAATGATAACCACCTTACATATATACCAATCTAGGTGATTTTTCATCTAGGTCGGCTCCCTTAGAAGAAAAAATATAAAAAATAATAATTACAATATGTAGGTCGACCTGCCTTTAATTAAGGAGAAAATATCTCCTGAAGCTACCAAACACTAACACTCCCTCTTAGTTAGGGAGATATTTTCCATATATCTACATCATGGAGTCTCTCAACATGATGCCCACAATGGCTACACCCATTTGTGGAAAGCTCAAAGGTTCATCACAGAGTCTCTCAATGTGATTTTTTTCATGGAGTCTCTCAATATGATGTCCACCATGGCTACTCCCATGTGTGGAAAGAAACACAAGTACAAGGGTACATCACAGAGTCTCTCAACGTGATGTCGTCATGGAGTCTCTCAACATGACATCTCATCTCAATCTCAGAGATGAACAAGGGATCGCACCTCATATTTCTCTGTCTCAGAGAAATATACACTACAAGGGCTTTCACCTCATATTTCTCTATCTTAGAGAAATATACACTACAAGGGCTTTCACCTCATATTTCTCCATCTCAGAGAAATATACACTACAAGGGCTTTCACCTCATATTTCTCCATCTCAAAGAAATATACACTACAAGGGATTTCACCTCATATTTCTCTGTCTCAGAGAAATATACACTAGAAGGGCTTTCACCTCATATTTCTGTCTCAGAGAAATATACACTACAAGGTATTTCACCTCATATTTCTGTCTCTGAGAAATATACACTACAAGGGCTTTCACCTCATATTTCTTTGTCACAAAGAAATATACATCACAACAAATCTTCATGATGATGTGACTCCCTTTGAAGCTCCAAGTACTTGCATCAACCTCCTGACCTCCTCGTCCAAGGTTGCCTTTGTTGGTTTGTCAGACTCCCTCTGAATTTTATTTCCTCCTCTTCAAAGAAATTGATCACAATGACAATCTATATGGGTTCTTCCTCTTCGAGAGATGTCTCCAGCCACCAACTCAGTCAAATGGCTGCAAGCTATGTCTTCATTCTTTAGCCTATGTGACTTCCTCACAGGATGCATCAAGCTCTTCCTCCCTTGAATGCAATCTCTTGTCATCCTTATGCTCCTCAGTCTGTCTTGAAATCAGTTTTTAGAGAGATTACTAATAGTTCATAGAATCAAACTACCCTAAAGAGAAATACCAATGCTAGAAGCCTACATGATTCACTATCCCAATGTTATTGCATGAATTAATAACTACATAAAAAATTCATGAACATTATTCAAACATGAAATAATTCTCTTTATGTTTGTCAATTGTATAGACGCAGTCAGGCACTTGTCTTCTAGTTTCTCCTTGGTTGTTAAATGTTTTCTCCTTTTAGATCATATATCTAGCCCATCGAATCCTTTACATCTCTTCACACCCTAAAGACTTTATGTTTATCAAGCCATATATTCACTTAATGGTAAATCTCACAAGAAACCACACATGAATCAATAATGAGTGCTTAACACCAAACGAGATACACCCAGATCTGAAGGATATAGATTCAAATTGATTTTTTTGCAACAATAACTCATAATTGAGATGATACCACAAGAAAACACTAGTTGCAGCTGATAGAAATATCTCGCTAGAATAACACCAATTAGAACAACCCATCTGAAGAAGATAAATTTGTTCTCCCCACGATGCCACAGATAAGCTAGAAAATATTTGTTGCTTTGAGGGATCAGCCCTGTAGATAGCTTCCATGTAGGCAACACCTAATAACAAGGAGAGTTATGTTGACTATCTTAGATTTATTGATTCTTCAACAGTGATTCTTCATAAGAACATAACTGGCGCAAACACAAATACTAGCTAATCAACATATAACAAATGTTTATAGTACATTCTCCCAATGCTCATCGAATTAATTCATAGAATGAAGGTACTCGAAGTTTCATTCACTAGATATAGTCTCATCAGCATGTTCAACTTTCGCTTCCTTTTGAGGTCCTAATTGTGTTCCAAATGGTACCGCCAATACTCAGTATTTGTAGGTGGAGAAAGGCTCTGATTGGTGAGTGGTGAGATCCAGAGGCTACGCAGCCACGATAAAATTAGGAGTCACTCCAAATGATAGTCGCTATACTTAGATCTGTGTGTCCTTTGTGATTCTTGACGATGTATAGTGTTTGCAGCCCTAGGAGTCAATTGTGTATTTTGTCGATAGATCTTTCAGGCTCATATGGTGTCATATGATAAGATATGAGATTCGTAGTAGACACGAATGTTTAGGCCCTAGATGCTTGATCTTTTTCACTTATACACCTCCAATACAGATGTCTCCTCTTGAGTGCCATGCCAATAGACTACATAAGATTCAATGCCTTCCAAAATGAACTTCATGGAGAATTTGCTTAATTAAATCTAATCAGATCTCTTGAACCCACTTTGACACCATGTTAGTTTTAGGATTAGATTTAACATAAGGTAGAGAATGCAACACATGAACAATAAACACAACAGTTTACCCTAGGAAAACCCTCCTACTCAAGGGAGAAAAACCCAGCAAAATATATCTCATTTATTAGAATAAAAGTGCAGAAATTTGCTTACAAGTTTGGCCTTACTCAAGGCTGAATTAATACAATGAATAATAGCATCACTCCTTGATGCTAAGTACAAATAAATATGCTTCCCCTTGAAGTTTGATCTGTTGCAAATGGAATGGTGAACTTCTACTAGAGGTGAGAATGAAGTGATTGAATTGATGATTGAAATGAATGATAACCACCTTGCATATATACCAATCTAGGTGAATTTTCATCTAGGTCGACTCCCTTGGAAGAAAAAATATAAAAATAATAATTGCAATATGTAGGTTGACCTGCCTTTAATTAAGGAGAAAATATCTACTGAAGCTACCAAACACTAACAATGATGTGTCTAAACACACACCACCACATGTAACTCCCCCTTTACAACTCATTTATGTGTCCAACACGTTTTGTATATCTTCCATTTAAAGAGACCCAAATTTTGAAGGCAATAAATTCTAATTTGGGTGTCTAATTAATGAATTGTTTAAATCATCAAAAATCTCATGAAGTGCTCTATCAATCGATAACTTGGTACACTAGTTACGATAACTTTCAAGCCCAAAAAATACCTCTAAGGCCTTCAAAATGGACTTTAAAATTCTGAAAGATGAAAACTTTAATATCTTCAAACCTATACATGATATTATGATGAAACTTTACAAGCATACTTATTTGGCCAATCTGAAGCTTCGAGAAAAAATTTGCATCAATTCGACCTTAAATATAAACTTACTATAAATAGTAACCTCATGTAATTATAAGGTTAAGACACTATTTTCCTAGCATTCTCCTACTTGTTGAACACCTTGCAAGAGCAAAGGGAGTATTGAAGCACTATAATTTAATCGTTATGGGCCATGAGGCCCATAGACTTTCAACACCATTTGAACTTCTTTGTGCTCATAGGCTTAGTTAAAGAATCTACAACATTCATCAAAATCTCTACATTAACCAACTTCACCTTGCCATCCTCAACCATATCTCTAACAAAATTATATTATACATCAATGTGCTTGGTTTTGGCGTGAAATTTCAAGTTATTAGTTGGGTAGATCCCACTCTGACTGTCACAATAAACTATTACTATAGCTTGTTCAATTCTAATATTTGAACATAGTCTCTTGCTAAATGGATATTTACAAGCATGAGTAGCTTCCATATACTCAGCTTCAGTGGTGGACAAAGCAACCATAGCCTATCGCTTACTCATCCAACTGATTGCTCCACCTAATAAAGTAAACACATAAGAAATGATGGATATTTCGCTATCAACATCACTTTCCCATTCTAAATCCATAAAACTATGAATATCAAGGGAATTCCCATCTCCCACCATATTACCATGATAACACAAGGAAGGTCCTCTAAGGTCACCTAAAAATATTTGAAGACTCTTTTAAATATTGCATCCCAATGATTTCTACTAGGATTAGACATGTATTTGGAAATAACTCGCATGACTTGGGTAATTTTTGGTCTATATTAAACCATAGCATATCAAACTTCCAACTATACACTGGTAAGGCACTCTGGTCATGTCTTCCATCTCCAACGTAGATTTTGGGTAATCTAAAGTAGATAACTTTGTTCCAAATGTAAAAGGAACACACAATGGTCTAAAATAATATATGTTAAACCTCTATAAAATTGAATCGACATAATTAATCTGGCCAAAACATAGCTTTCTATTCATTCTATCTCTTCTGATTTTTATCCCAAGAATGTGTTTAGTTGCACCAAGGTCTTTCATTTCAAATTTAGTTGTAAGTTGAGACTTTAGTAATGAAATTATTCCTTTCCCTTTACCAATAAATAATATATCATCAACATATTATACAATAAATAAGAAATGATCACCATCATATTTATAATTGAACCACATTTTTTTGTAGGAGGGTTCTCTCTTACACTTCTAGGGTTTTTCACCTAAACGGAGAATGGTATCCCACAAAAACTTGGAGGTTCACTAAAGGCTAATGCTAATATGATTGAAATATTCCTAAATGCAATGTCTTAATTGCAAATAATTGATAAAAGATGTTGAATATTGATGCAAAACCTAAGATATGCAAGTTGTTTGAAAACACATTGTGATATGCAAAATGACCTAAGAATGCAAGTAAGCAATAATAGAAATGAACAAGGTTGGAAAGGTGCACCTGGAAACTGAAGTGTGATGTAGAGAGGCTCTAGAATCCTACAAATTTTGTTGTTGAAGCCAACTGGAACACTTACGCCAAGTTGGGCAACTTAGTCCTATTTCAGGGAGATTCTTCCAGAATAGGTTTATGCCAAATGGGTACTCAGAAATGTAAAAATCACTTTTTAGGCCTGGCAGTGGGACTAATTCTCCACATATGGTGACTTATTCCATCTAGGAATCTCAATAAATTCGGTACATGAATCTATAGCTTTCGATCTGCACTTCCCTTTCCGACATGTGTCTAGTTCAGATTCTACGGAAAACGGGTTGAAATAAGTCTCCAAATTTCAATTAGGGATTTGTTGACATGAATGACTTTGATGATTTATTGACCACTTTTTAACACCTTTCTCTTTGAAAAATCTGCATACAAGACTTGCAAAACACATGCAAAGAGGGGATAAAGGCTTAAGGGTTAGAGAATAGGGGTTTGCCTTGGTCAAACCCCAATTTGGTAATCAAACCCTAGAAAATGAAATGAAATAGAAAGAGAATTAAGAATGAATAGCATGTAATGTCACAAACTCACCAAACCCTTGATGTTGAAATCTGAAGATATGCAACAAGATGCTCTAATGGATGCTTGATGGTGCTTAGAATGCTTGGATGCTTGATAATTGCTTGAATAATGAATTGGGAATTAGAAAATTGTAGGAGATGAAAAATGAGGGGAAAACCCTTTATTTATACTTGATTTTCCAATATTTCCCAAAAATAACACATCACAGGCTGACCTAAGGTCAAGAGAATAAAATCCCACCAAAAAATTAAAATTATTTTGATTTTTGTGCCCAGTGGGACAAAGTCTCCCTAGGTGGAAACTTGGTCCCACTAGGGAAATTTTACTGGGTTTCAAGGATTGAAGTGCATTTAATAAGGTCTAAAAGGAATATTCTCAAAAATACACTTAATTATGGTCAGAAAGTGCATTAAGGGGTCATTTAAACATAAGAAAGGGTTGAGTTGGTGATGATAAGCCTAGAAAAGCATGAGAGTTTGTTACAACTCTTTACAACACTTTGAAATAAGACTTGGTAAGTGATAAAAAGGGGTTATTTAAGTGAATTATAATGAAAGGGTCCTAGAAAAGTGTGAAAGTGGGTTACAACACTTTATAACACTTTTACAAGACATCCTAAAATTCTTAATGATTCTCAAGGGTCCAAGACCTAATGTGAATGTGTTGACCACAATACAACATTAAATCTAGTAAAAATCAAGCCAAAGTCCATAAGAGAGACACGAGTGAGTGTAAAAATGTCCAACTATACATTTTTTGGTGACACATTAAGCCCTCACTTTAGTGAGAGGATGAACTTGCTTCAAACTCACACTAAAGTAGCCCAACATGCACATCAAGAGGGATCCAAATGCATTGATGCTTGGTAAGATGAGAAAACAATAATCAAGAGGGATGATCAAGCCCCCATGATCAAGATCCCATGGAAAACCAAAAATAAGCACAAAGGAACACACAAAAAAATGATGAAAAATAATTAAAGAGAGAAGTTGAAAGGAAAGAAATTTGGATCAAGCTTCAATTATTTTTCCATCCCGTTGTGGATCAGATCTAGATTGTTTTTTCTGGAAAAAGAAATGTATACTCACTTTGAGGTGAGAGAACTCATGGTTTTCTACTGGGTGAGAAGGCCAAAAAGGTAAGAAACATACACTCATGGTTGGTATGCACTCACACCACACGGGTGGATATGGGGAAAATTCATGCCTCGAAATGGGCTTCCCACTCAACCATACCAAAGTTATACCTCCCAATAACTTTAATAAGGCGCAATAAAAGAAAATGACATTTTGAGCTTCATGAGACAAGCAAAACTTTGTATGCTTGGAGCTCATGAACAAATGAAATGGCACAACAAGCATGCAAGATGTGTTATGCAAGGTGGCCATATAACAAATGCAAAATGCAACATGCAAAAGATGTTCAAAGGAGTCTTGTTTAGTTCATGTGAAGTATTTAACTTAGGGAACATTGTGTCTAATGTCTCCAAGAGAGGACCAATCAAATAATAGAAGATTCACAACTTAGGGGATGTAGTGCATCACATCAAGCCACTAAGAGGAATTTAATATGCTAAGATAGATCACACTCATGAAGGACATCACGCCCAATGTCATCCACAAAGCAAAAAAATGCATTGTATGAAGTAACAAAGCTGCACTAAGAACCAAGAAAAGAAAAAAATGAAAAATGAATAATGCCAATGTATTCCCCTACTTTAAAGGAATTGCTACACACCATACTGTGAGAAATTAATTTAAAGTAACAAATGAAAAATGAAAAAAGAAGAAGAATGAATGAGAGCTAGCTTGGAAATTCCCTATTCCAATTCATACATTTTCGAGTAAGGTTACGTCCTACAAGAGAAAGGAAAAAGAAAAAGGAAGGAGTTTCCCCCAAAATGAAAACACCGAACACATGAAGGATCTATGGATTTGGGGTCAGTATGTTCTTTTTTGCAATGTTTTGGAAAGAGCTTGGAACTATCATCATTCCTTGAATACATAGAACTGGAAGAATGACACAAAGAGAGCAAAAGCAAAGAAAAAGAAAGATCTGCTTGGGTCAACATGGAAGAGACATAATATGTCTTGACACTTTGCATCGTCCCCAAAAGGAAAACACAAGCAAAAAGAAAACAGAAAAGGTGAAAGAAAAAGAAAAATATTGTGGGTCAACATGAAAGAGACATTTTCGTCTCAATGCCTTGTGTCATCCCAAAAGGAAAACACAAGAAAAAGATAAAGAAAAAGGAAAAATCAATGTACAGTATATAAAATAATGAAGGTATAAATAGAGGAATATCACAAAGAGAGAGAACATCAAATGGAACATCACGGGGGAACATGTTACGCACATGCAAGCACATAAAAGAAAAAGAAAATGTGAAAGACTAGTAAGGCAAATGCAAGTCAACTATTGAGCAAGTCATATGCCTCCCAATCTCAATCAGTATAAGTGAAAGGTGAATAGTGTAGCTAAAGGACAATGACAAATGCATTACTAGGACAAGGCTATCAACTTCTTTCCCCCATTGAGTGCATTGACAAGAATGAGCCGAGATAGGTGATGGGAAGGGGTCATGTAATAGTGAGAAGAGAATATTATACAACTATTACAAGATAAGGTGTTGAAGGATGGTTTATGGATTTATTGGATAGCAATTGTTGTCATCAAAATGATACTTGCTTAGTATTTCTTTCAATTGGTGACACTCATCACTTCTATGTCCAAGTACACGATGATATGCACAATGTGGAACATTAGCATCTTTAGGATAGATCACCAACCTATTCATTGGTGGTAATAATATTAGTCCTTTGTTTAAAAGGATTTGTAATTTCCTTTCACATTCAAGTGGTGGATGGAGAGGAAACTTGAGTTTTTGTAACTTATAAGGCATCTTTCATTTACTAGATTCTCCAAACTCTCGAGAGGATATTAGGGTAGGAGGTCTTGAGATGATTTTATTATTGTCCTTGTTATCATTATAAAATAGTGATTGTTCTTTAGGAAGAAGGACATTTAGATCAGGAGGGGAATCAAATATTGTTGTGCCATCATCATGAAGTCTCCAATATTCTAAATGAGGCTTGTTATCATGAGGATCTTGATATCCTAGCCCTATTGTATTTTCATCTTTTGGATTTTGTTCTAAAAGTTGATGAATGTCATGTTCAGTTGTTGTACATCCTTATTTTCTTAAAATGATAAAACATTTGCCATAAGTTTCTTCAAGTTTGATTGGGGTATTTGTAAATTTGTGATCATATAATGGTTGAGGAGTTTCTCTTTTAGAGGAACTAGGTCCACCTGATGGAGAGAACTTAGGTCCTTCATTTGTTTCAAGATGTAAGTAACCAAACATATCAGGAGGTGAAATTGTAGGAAGGTTTTGTTGTTTCATGGATGGATAAAAGGATGCATTAGCTTCAAGGTTGTCAAGGCATTCGTTTAGGAACTTATTCATGTTGTCATCATCTTCTCCAATGATTTCAACATTACGAGGAGGAAATTCATGAGGATTTGAAGGAGCATGAGGAAGCTCAAGGTCATTGGGATCAATTCCAAAGGCACAGTTTGACATGTCAACTAAGATTTTAAGGACATCCAAAACTTATTAAAATAGAAAGCCATGATGCAAATGCAAATAATGGAATAAAATAGAAAATTTGGAAACAATAACAGAGATGCAATAACAGAAAGCAGAAATGCAGACAGTGATCTGAAAATGACAGAAATTTCAATGCAAAATGTGCAGGAGGAATAAATCGCCTAGTGTGACGAATTAGTCCCAGTGGTGATTTTTTAGAAAAAATTTAGAAATTTTAAATGCAATTTTATGTTTTTTAGATGTACAAATGTAGCCACAATGTGAAAATAAATCATTTTTGAAATTTTTAATGAAAAATAATGCAAAAATGTAAGCTATATGAGCTTTTCACTAATGCAATTTTTAAAACCCTAGGATTCAAATTAAACAAAGCAAAATATAATGCAATGTTAATGCAATTTAAACCTAGGATGCAAATGCACTTGAAATTAGAAAGAAAATGTTCAAAATTCGGGTTCACCAAAATGAACCACAAATTTTTGTAGGAGGGTTCTCTCTTAAACTTCAAGGGTTTTTCACCTAAAAGGAGAAAGGTATCTCACAAAAACTTGGAGGTTCACTAAATACTAATTCTAATATGATTGAAATATGCCTAAATTCAATGTCTTAAGTGCAAAGAACTGATAAAATATGTTGAATATTGATGCAAAACCTAAGATATGCAAGTTGTTTGAAAACACATTGTGATATGAAAAATGACCTAAGAATGCAAGCAAACAATAATAGAAATGAACAAGATTGGACAAGTGCACCTGGAAACTAAAGTGTGATGTAGAGAGGCTCTGGAATCCTGTAGATTTTGTTGTTGAATCCAACTGGGACACTTACGCCAAGCTAGGCGACTTAGTCCTGCTTCAAGGAGATTCTGTCGGAATAGGTTTCTGCCAAATGGGTACTCGAAAAAATGTAAAAATCACTTTTCAGGCCTGGCAGTGGAACTAATTCACCATAGATAGTGACTTAGTCCACCTAGGAATCTCAAGAAATTTGGGAGAGGAATCTATAGCTTTCGATCTGCACTTCCCTTCCTGATAGGTGTCCAATTCAAATTTTGCAGAAAATAGGCTGAAAGAGGTCTCCAAGCTTCAATTAAGGATTTGTTGACTTGAATGACTTTGATGAGTTGTTGACCACTTTTTAACACCTTTCTCTTTGACAAATCTACATACAATACCTACAAAACACACATGCAAAGAGGGGGAAAAGGGTTAAGGGTTAGGGAATGGGGATTTGCCTTGGTCAAACACCAATTTGGTAATCAAACCCTAGAAAATGAAATGAAATAGAAAGAGAATGATGAATGAACAAAATGCAATGTCACAAACTCACCAAACCCTTGATGTTGAAATATAAAGATATGCAATGAGATGCTCTAATGGATGCTTGATAATTGCTTGAATAATGAATTGGGAATTAGAAGATTGTAGGAGATGAAAATGAGGGGAAAACCCTTTATTTATACTTGATTTTCCAATATTTTATGAAAATAACACATCACAAGCCAACCTTAAGGTCAAGAGAATAAAATCCCACCAGAAAATTAAAATTATTTTGATTATTATGCTGGGTGGGACTAAGTCACCCCTGGTGGCAACTTGGTCCCACCAGGGCAATTTTACTAGGTGTTAGGGATTGAAGTGTATTTAATAAGGTTTAATGGGAATATTCTCAAAAATACACTTAAGTATGGTCTGAAAGTGTATTAAGGGGTCATTTAAACATAAGAAAGGGTTGATTTAGTGATGATAAGCCTAGAAAAGTGTGAGAGTTTGTTACAACTCTTTGAAATAAGACTTGGTAAGTGATAAAAAAGGGGTTATTTAAGTGAATTATAATGAAAGGGTCCTAGAAAAGTGTGAAAGTTGGTTACAATACTTTACAACTTTTTTACAAGACATCCTAATAATTCTCAAGGGTCTAAGACCTAATGTGAATGTGTTGACCACATTACAACATTAAATCTAGGAAAAATCAAGCCAAAGTCCATAAGAGAGACTCAAGTGAGCGTAAAAATATCCAACTATACATTTTTTGGCGACACAATAATAAACACAATGATCTAATCTAGAACACTCAAATCCCAAATGCAACACATATGTATCAAATTTTTGGTATCACATTCTAGCACTTTGTTTGAGACCATACAAATATTTCTTCAATTTACAAACCAAATTACTTTTTGTTGGAATCAAGGAATACTGAGAGGGGGAGTGAATCAGTGTTCAGCTCAAGTGAAACTATGCACAATTGATCTATAATCCTTCTAACTCTCGCATTATATGTCAAAATGATATGAATAATCAATTATATGTATCTACAACTAGAGATTACATCAAATACATGTTGGTTCAACAAAATATGAAACATGTACAAACTATCAGCCCAATCCATAAACAATTATCAATGCAAACCAAACAATGTCATCCAAAACATAGTAAGGACCCAAAAAAATATGTCTCAAACATGAAACACCTTAAACAATTATGCCATGAAGATTCGCAACACGCTATACTCATCTAGTCGGCCTTTCTGCACGGTTAGACTGAAAATCAATAAACCAGATCTTCTAGCTTGCACACCAATCAATGTGAAGCCCTATGATTCAAAGATAAGATAGTTCATACATCAAAAGACCTTACCTGAGATCCACAACACAAAATGATAACACTAATTACATATGAGTCAATGTACACAACTTTGTCGAATGCCCTAGTTTAGCTTTAATAGTTAACACATATCTTCAATCTGACTTCTAGTATAAGCAAATACTGAGGTACAGATGGGATTACTAACTAGGGTTTCCATCAATGACAACACCATATGACTTGTACAGTGTCTCTTGCCAACAATCTCCCCTTTTGGAATTGATGGCAACACTTAGTGAAAAATAACTAAGTGTTGGAATCAGTACCAACATGAATACACTGCAATCCTCAAAAATTCAAAAAAAAAAATTAATCACAACTCCCCCTGAGATGAATATGACATTTTTCACTGTCCCACACTCCCCCTTTGGCATCTATGGAAAAGACAGGAATCCGCATACAAAATTTCTATGAACAAACTGTATATGTACAAACATGCTTTTCTAACTAATATGGACTTGAATGTCTACAAAATTGTTCCTCAACAGGCTTAAACTAGTGTCCCAGCCCTTTTTGAGACTCTCCAAAATAGTCATGTGACCACAAAACATGTAAGATTGCATCTCTGTTGACTCAATATTTTCCAGATCACTAACAGCCATAGCATCCTGTGCTTTCTTCAATGCACTAAGCATTGTCTCCATTTAAGGACCAATTAGTCCTCTAAGCTCACATACCCTTTCAACAATTATGTATTTTAAGCTCTTCTTCATTATTTTTGGATTGTTGCAATTCAAGCTCCAGCTGATTGAATTCACCATTATTTTTTTGCATTCATCAAATCTTTCTTTCAAGAACTAAGTAAGATTCTCTTCATTCTTCTTTTTCTCCTTAATCTCCTTAGTCATCCTCATCACAATAGATTCCATCTCATGCTTTAGGACAGCATTATCTTTGGTGAGCTTTTCACATTCTTCTGTCTTTTCCTTCAAGGCTTGACTTAGGTGATCATCTTCCATGCTTTTACTCTCTTTCTTCTTGAGCTGATCACAGAGATCCTTTCTTTTTTCCCTAGACTTATTGATTTGATCCTTTAATGATTGAATGAATTTATCAGTGTTCATGAGGCTTGCTTGCAATTCCTGAACTTCAAATTTGGACTGATCAAGATCATCTTATGCCACCAAACGTTGTTGATGAGGACTGTCGAAATCCATTGAATCACCTTCTTGGATCTTCCCCAAGCTATTAAACTTCTTCTGAGGAACTAGGCTCTGATACCAATTGTTGGAATCAAGGAACACTAAGAGGGGGGGTGAATCAATGTTCTGCTCAAGTGAAACTACTCTCAATCGATCTAAAATATTTCTAAGTCTCACATTATATGTCAAAATGATATGAATAATCGATTATATATATCCACAACTAGAGATTACATCAACCACATGTCGGCTCAACAAAATATGAAATGTGTACAAACTGTCGGCCCAATCCATAAACAATTATCAATGTGAACCAAAAAATTTTGGCCAAAACACAGTAAGGACCCAAAACAATATGTCTCAAACACAAAACACCTTAAACAATTATGTCGCAAAGATTTGCAATATGCTATACTCATCTAGTCATCCTTTCTACACTGTTAGATTGAAAATCAATAAACTACATCTTCTAGCTTGCACACCAATCAATGTGAATCCCTATGATTCAAAGATAAGATAGTTCATACATCAAAATACCTTCCCTGCTTGATCCACAACACAAAATGATAACAAGAAATTACATATGAGTCAATGTACACAACTTTGTTAGATGCCCTAGTTTAGCTTTGACAGTTAACACATATCTTCAATATGACTTGCAGTATAAGCAAATAATAAGGTGCAGATGGGATTACTAACTAGGGTTTCCATCAATGAAAACACTAGATGAACTTGTGCAATGTCTCTTTCCAACACTTTTATCTTTCACCAAATACTGCTCTGGCTATTTCATGTAAATATCCTCCTCCAAATCACCATGAAGATTCAAGTTGTTTTCACATCCATTTTCTCAACCTTTAGATCATAAGTGGCAATAAGAGAAATCAAGAATCTAATGGATATAATTTTTGTAACAAGAGAAAATATCTCATCATAATCAACACACCCAACTTGAGAGTAACCCTTCACAACCAATCGTGCTTTGTACTTTTTAATACCTCCATCTGGACCCATCTTTTTCTTAAACACACATTTTCAACCAACAAGTTTTCATCCTTTGGGAAATGGTACAATATCCTATGTATCATTCTTTTCAAATCTTCCATTTCTTCATTCATAAAATTATTCCAATATTTTGCATCATTCATACCTAATGCCACTTCTATAAATCTAGGTTCATAGATGTTAGTATTCAAAGAAAAAATAAGCCTTTGATCATCAGGTCAATTCCTTTTAGGTGGTTTTCCATGCCTTGTATACTTTTGGACAAGCTGACTTAGAGGTTCTTCATGTTCTTTTGAAGATTCAGAGCTAGATGAGCTCTCCTCAAATCCATTTCTATCCAGGGGCCTTGATTCATATTTCTCAGGTGTAGAAGGAAGTTGAATCACATCTTCTTTTTTATTTTTGTTTTGGCTACAATGTAACAAAAGAAGACTTAGTTTCTCTAAAAATAACACTTCTACTATATATTACCTTATGTGCTACAAGATCCCAAAGCTTTTATCCTTTCACACCATAGCTCTATATCTAATGAAGATACATTTGACAGACTTGTTCTCTAACTTTATCCCCTTCTCCTTTGTCACATGTGCATATGCCTAACAACCAAAAACTTTAAGATGTCGCAGTGAAGGCTTGTGACCTAGCAATGTCTATATAGGTGTCTTATCAACAAGAGATAATATAGGAGACCTAATAATCAGGTAACAAGCAATGGCAATAGGTTTAGCTTAAAACCTTTGTTCTAGACTAGCACCACTCAACATATTCCTAGCCTTCTCCATCAATGTACTATTCATTCTTTCTACAATTCCATTATGCTATGGGGAATACAGAGTTGTATTTTGTCTTAGAATTCCCCAATATTTACAAAATCTATCAAAATCATTAGAGAAAAATTCATCTCCATTATCAATCCTCAAACATTTTATTTTCTTTCTAGTCTACAACTCAACCATTGCTTTAAATTTTTTAAATCAATTGAAAACTTCGTATTTACTCTTTAGAAAATATACTCAAGTTCTTCTACTATAATCATCAATAAATGAAACATAATATGTGGGTTTTCCAATCGAATAAACATTTATAGGATCAGACACATTAGAATGAATAATATCTAATATACCACAAGATTTATGGGAACTTGATTAAAACTAAACACGGTTTTGTTTTCCATAAATGCAATACTCACAAAAATCAAAATCAAGATTATGTAATCAAAAAACCCTTCAACAAAGTCTTTATTTTTCAAGGTCCTTAAACCATTTTCTCTAATGTGGAAAATTCTCTAGTTCCATAACATAGTCTTCTCTCGAGGTAACTTTTATTTAGAAGAAAGAGCACCCTTGGGTATCAAGAAGCCATGACCATCCATTGAATATGAAACCCTCACATACCAACAAAGAAGCCACAGTCTTTCTTTTCAAAAAAATACTATTACACTCAACTATGCATGCATCAAGTTTATATAATGTGCCATATATGAAACCTCTATCAATCGCCATAGCACCTTTAATGATCTTACATCCTACATTAGAAAAGACTACCTTCACACCCACATCTATTAGTTTTCTCATAGGTAACAAATTTCATGCTAATTCAAGGATATGCATCACATTGTTAATATTTTTATTCTACCATCAAGAAACCTAATTCTAAATTTACCACAACCAAAAATATTTAAACAAGAATCATCACCCAAGTACACCTTACCTTCATAAAATTCTTCATATTCAAAAAACCAATCTCTATTAGAGATCATATGAAAATATGCACCTGAGTCAATTAACCACACATCATTACCTACATGAGTAGCCAAAGTTGTGATGAATGTGTCACCATCTTGTTGGAGTAATTAGGGTAATCACTTAATAATTAATTAATCAACAATTAATTATTAATTATCTTATTACTTTATTCACTTGAGCTAAACTTAGGAGTGTTTTTTTAATTATTAGATTTGCTAAATAAAGAACGTGTCTCATTATATAGGATGATGACACTTTTCATAGGATAATTTAATCCTCACCTAGGGTTTAGATCTAGGGTTTTTATTTCTTTTTCATAAGGATTCATTATACATTGTAATCATTAATTTTGATTAATACATTGCACATATTAGTGCTTTTTGGATTCAATCTCTTTCTTCTCTTGGTTGCATAGCATAAGTATTGGTTTATTCTCTTGTGTGTGATAGGCGTCTTGGTTATAGAGGATCACTGGGATTTGTGGGGGTTCACTATCAACTCCAACATGGTATCAGAGCACCAGATCTATGAATTCTTGTTTAAAATTTGAGAGATCCACCCTTGAAGAAAAAAATAGGCTCATCTTGAGGAAAAACAGGCATCACCATTAAGTGCAGAATGACCAAAAACATAAGGATTGATTGTTCAAAAATTAAAATTGGAAAAGTTGCAAAAAAAAAAAATTAAAGGCACATAGATCTAGACAAATTATCTCAGATCTTCCATCAATGACCCCATCAAGATCTGGTACGAATGTTTTTCTTTGCAATCCTCTAGTTTCTTTAATATTTTTTTCTAAAAATTTCAAAAAAAAATCCCCAATTTTGCTTTCCAATTTTGTTTTTGCAAAAAGCATTAAAAAAACATTGCAAAAAAATGAAAATCTAACTTTTTTTTAAAAGAAAAAAAAAAATCAAAATAGAAATTGCAGGCCATAGGGTACAAGTTGTACCTTGTGACCCACAATACAAATTGGGCCCCATACTCTACAACGGCTTTTATTTCATCATCTGGCCCTTACCTTCAACACAGTTGGTGACCATTTCTTGTCAACCAACAGCTCGTCGATAGCATCAATCACCTCTCTAGCAGCTTATCCTCGATGCAACAAAAAATTTTGGTGGTTGCAATAAAAGAAAACCAACAACAAAGATTTTTTGGAATATTTTGCAGATACCCTAGCCAGTGACAAAGAATATTCTAAGCAAAAACATCATATTTTTTCTAGTCGGGTAAACAAGAGAAATTTTCATGGCGAAGGGAATATTTAGAGAATGTTCTTGTGACACCCAGATAGCCGTCAAATTTAACCTAGTGCATTTTTTACATCAGCATTGTACGGAAACCCTTTTTTCCCTCTCCAAGCCCTCATTTGGCCTAAGAGAGTAGTTTTTTTTATTTTTGACATAACTTGGGCATACGGTGTCAAAATTGGGAAAATGAGACATTGTCAGAAAGTTGGTTTCGAAAAAAATTTAGTGGTGTAGGTTTCATCATCAGATTTTACTATTGGTTCTTGTTATACTCAGTCAAATTCAGATCTTCATTTTGCACTTCTGAGCTCACAAAATTTTTCCTATATCTCTGATTTTTGTGATTCTAGTGGCATTGGAAAGGTCTTTCAAAGCTCTTTAGACCCATTCATCCACTTTTTCTAGAATCTTCCCTAGGTATATTTTATTCACTATTTTGTTATTTCACATTCTTCTTAATTACTTGGATATCTTGGTACCTAGAAAGTATTTGTTTGTGTTGGGTGACATCATTTGATCTTCTTTATTAGTACTAAGGTTCTTAGTCTCTAATTTTTTCATTTGAGTATCATGGGTTTTTTTGTTCATCCTTTTGTGATCAACTTGGATAAGGATAACTATGAGTCTTAGTGAAATGGAATCCTGACACATCTCAAGTGGCTTGATGTTTTTCCTTATTTGTATGGACTCACACCAGACACACCAGGGAGTTTATCATCATGGGGTATCATCAAAGATCCTATTGTAGGGATTATATGTTCTAGTGTTGATTTTAACACTATGTGTGGTGTATCAAACATTGATTGTCCCCATGCACTTTGGACTCATCTTGGGGAGATCCATGGAGACCCTCATATCTCTCCATACCCAAAGTATCTTGCTACAAATTGTCTCGTCCATCTTGCAGATGTAGATTCCATACCCTTTGATGATGATACTTTAGAGGAGGTTGAGTATATCACAAGTCTTTCATGTTCTAATGGTTCAGAACTTGTCTTCATGTTCCCACTCTACAGATTAAGACCTCATCATAATCTCTTGTTTTTCTTGATCACTTTTACATCACCACATCCTTGGCCCCTATTGATTTAGTGTGGCAGTACATACATCTTCCAAACATAGTGACTTGGGATTCATATCTTGCAAGCATATCATCCTTGTTTTTGGAGTACTATATTACAAATCTAGGGGATTATTTTGAGGATATTCATCTCCTCATTTTTTACATCCATATCACTGTTGTTGTCCCACCATCTTCATCATCTTTGGAGTGTGTTCTTCATCAATCTTCATAGGATTCTAGATTAACATCATCGCTTTCTAACATGTGGACACATGAGCAGTTTTCAAAGACACCATCTAAATTTGGATTCTAGTATCACCCATCTTTTTGGATTGGCTTCTTCAATCACTAGTTGGTTTTTTTCTTCCTAAGGGAATGAATTTTATTTGTAGGTAGTGGATCATATTCTATCTTCAGGCATTCATCATTAGCATAGGAGCTACTTCTTTATGGGGGATTCATATCCTCATTTTCTCTCTTCTATTGGGGAGACATATATTGTACTTTTGTGATATAAGTGGTCTTTGGGGGGTCACATTGAGTCCTCCTTCTATCCTTGTCCTTCTTTTACTAGTGCATTTTTCTTTTTCTATCTTTTCAAGAGGAATTTTTCCCATGTAGTTTTCTCCTTTTCTCTAGTTATGAGAGATTCATTTATTTGTACATGGGTACCTCATCAAGACTTGTATCTGGGACCCATCCAACATCCATTATTGCATTCTTCATCAAGGTTTTTAGCTACTCCCTAGTTAATCTTAAAGGGGGTGTTGGATTAATTAGGATAATCACTTAATAATTAATTAATCATCAATTAATTATTAAGTCCCTTATTACTTTATTCACTTAAGCTAAACTTAGGAGTGCTTTTTTTAATTATTAGATTGGCTAAATAAAGCACATGTTGTCTTATTATATAGGATGATGACACTTGTCATAGGCTATTTTAATCCTCACCTAGGGTTTATATCCAGGGTTTCAATTTTCATTTCATAAGGATTCATTGTACATTGTAATCATTAACTCAGATTAATGCATTGCACATATCAGTGCTTTCTTGATTCAATCTCTTTCTTCTCTTGGTTGCATAGCATAATGATTGTTTTTTTCTCTCATGTGTGATAAGAATTTTGGTTGTAGAGGATCATTGGGAGCTATGGGGGTTCACTGTCAACTCCAACACATCTTCCTTGTCATATTCAGAATTAGAATCAAATCTCTTATTCTTCTTCTTTTCTTCTTTGCACTCCTTATGGAAGTGTTCAAGCTTATCACAATTCAATAAAATAACTTTGGAATTTCTAGAATATTTGGATCTCCCTTTGGATTTGTATTTATCATGTTTCTCATTCTTATTTCCTTTTTCTTTAGGTCTTCCACAAACATTTAGGGATTCCTTGGCACTAATGGATACCTTCTTAATCTCTTTAGAGAGTAAATAACCCATCACATATTTAGTTTTCAAGATAACAGTACTCCCAATAGCCATAACAAGACAATCCCATGAATCAAGAAAAGAACAAAGCAAGATTTTACATTTCTCCTCCTTATCCATTTTGACACCAATCAATGCCAATTGAGCCACAAAAATATTGAATTCTTCTATATGGTCTTTAATTCATCCACCCTCTTCCATCCTCAAGGAATATAATTTCTTCCTCGAGAAAATCTTATTAGCTAAATATTTATCTTGATATATCTCACCAAGTTTCTTCCATTGTTTTTATGTAGAAGTTTCTTCATGGACAGCAATCAAAATAAAGTCTGCTAGG
Organism: Sequoia sempervirens; assembly: GCA_007258455.2. Lineage (NCBI taxonomy): Eukaryota > Viridiplantae > Streptophyta > Pinopsida > Cupressales > Cupressaceae > Sequoia > Sequoia sempervirens. The sequence continues at coordinate 845,897,855 of VDFB02271358.1, forward strand.
AACAATCTAATTAGACCCTTGGATTTATATTCCATAACAATATATTGAGAAACCAAAGTAGGATCTATAGGCCTCATAACATTATCATCAATAGCATCCCATAGATCGATTTATTAATAGATCCTCCATCTTCAGCTTCCACATCTCAAAATTGTTTCCATAAAACTTGTCTACCTTTATTCTCCCTTATGTGCTTTCCATATGAAATTCCTACAACAATATCACAAAGTATCTTTTGCACAAGCTCCCACTCAAATCTATATTATTTCAAAAAACCCACCAACCCATAATTGAAACCAAAGGTGATCAAGCTTTGATACCACTTGTAAGGAAGCTAAGGTAGTAGAACAACTTCCTACACTAATATTGAGAGGAGGGTTATGTAAAAAAACAATAGATCATAATAGTTATAAAAACTTAAACATAAACAATATTCATACTGGAACATAGTAATTTATGTGGGGAAAACCCTTTTGGGAGAAAAAAAACCCACACTCCAAAAATAGCCCAATATATTATTTAGAAATCAACAAGACTACAATATACTTGTAGAGAAATATTATCACAAGACTATCACCAACCAAATATTTAGAGGCAACTCAACAACTATAAGACTCTTACACACAACCTCCATCTCATGCACCTAATATATAGGAGATACAACGCATGAAATCATCAAACAATATTACAAAACCATTAGCTAAAACCACCTAAAAAGTGACACTCATCTTTTATCTCCAATAAGAGATGCTTATGATGTGTCTAAACACGCACCACCACAAGTAACTCCCCCTTTACAACTCATTTATGTATCCAACGCATTTTTTACATCTCCCATTTTAGGAGACCCAACTTTCAATAGCCATAACTTTTGATTTGAGTGTCTAATTGATGAACCATTTGAACCGTCAAAAAGATCATGAAGTACTTTATCAAGCTATAACCTGTTACATCAATGATGACCACTTTCAAACCCAAAAAATGCTCTAAGTCCTTCAAAATGGACTTTGAAACTTTGAAAGATGGAAACTTTAATATCTTGAAATCTAGACATGATGTTGCAATGAAAATTTATGAGCATTACTTATTTGGTCAATCCAAAGCTTGAGGGGAAATTTTGCATCAATCTGAGCTCAAATGTAAACTTAATATAAATAGCAACCTCATGTAATTGCAAGGTTGAGCCACTATTTTCCTAAAAAATATACTATACCTCAACAACACTATATCCCACAACAAATCCTACACCAACAATGAAAAAACATACATCAAAAAAAACATCACATATCATAGAAAATTCATCATACAATCCATATAACCAGGCTACCCATGGATAAAACAATACACAACACCAACACATTGTTACACCCCAATTGTGTAATTACTCTTTACTATTACTATGTAGGGTAAAATGTGAATGTAATATGAATTTTGGAGATGACTAAATCATGCTCATAACATGTTATCTCATTTGATGTTATTTCATGGGGAAATACACATATATGTGAATAGATGTTTATTGAATTATTATTCTAACTTTGGAGATGTTTATATATATACTGCATATATTGTGAACAATTGATTGGTGTGTGCATGTGTTAGTGGATGCAGGTATATGTTCCATTCCTCCAAGCGGAGGGGAAGTATCACTCAGGAGAAGATCTTGTTTGAATAACCGGTAAGGTAAACTATCTGAGCATACACACACCACAGTAGTTTGGTTGAGTCTAGACATAGAAGTGGGAAGTTGGTAAGTCATCCCTAGTTTGAAATATCTACATTAGTAAAGGTCTTATTTACTATCAAGTTCATTATTGGGTGATGTTTATCTATTTGAGCTTTTGAGACCTTCCTTATTTTACTGTGCTTGACTGTATGGGTGAATGAGTATTGGTATATATGCATAGGTCAACATACGCGTATAATGGATATAATGGGATGTCCATATGAGTATGATGACATATGTATAAGATATGCATATATGTATATAAATGTTTGTTATGATGTTTGTGAAAGTATAATCATGTGGTCATGATCATTCAGATTTAAAATGGATCATTTGACTAACAGTTGCTATATAATATATATTTATTTATATATATATATATGTACAAATACACACATAAGCATAAAAGCTTAATAGAGGAGTGTGTATATGCATATATATTTATATATATAATATATTACTATTGTACATGAATTTTTTCCATTAGTATTCATTTGTATACCGAATGAGTACATACTTGATTGACTTGGGAAATATATATTAGTACATATATACGCATATACATATATACATGTGGGGTAGCATTAATGTTATTTATTGGCATGCATATATATAGGGGCATATATGAATGTATATATTTATAACCATATGATGCTATTATGTGTTTGAGGTTTATGTATCTCGATTTTTTCGTCGATACATATCTACATAAAAAGTATACATGTATATGAGTATATACATACATTGATTTGTGTTGAGAGATAATCATACGCATGTATGTGTAAGAAGAAATACTTACAAATCTACTCACATAAGGGATCAATTATATATATATGAATATATATACACTTAAATGAATGCATGTATCAATGAGGATATGATATATGAAGGAGTAACCATATATATATATATATATATATATATATATATATATATATATATATATATATATATATATATATATATATATATATATATATATATATATATATATATGTACATATTAGATATGTATGTATATGTATATGCGTCCATGTGTATGTATGAGTGCATGTGTATTGCTTGACGAATAATGATAAAGGATATAAGCATTTGAAGTATCGAATATATTTATCCAATAGGTTAAAATATAAATATAGACATATAAATATATATATATATATAAGTATGATGGATATACTATATATATGTGTGTATATATATATATATATATATTATATTTTATTGTAAGGAAAATAGTGCTATATATATTTATAAATATAAGCTATGCAAATTATATGGAGGTTTATCAAAAAATAAAATAGGTTTGGACAGACCAAGGATAGCGAACTATGTGAGGGCACATATACATGTTTATATAACATAGAATGACAAACTTAGAGGCTGTTGCCATAATGTGTTTCCAACGCATAAGGTTAGGGAGTAAACAAAGTTTATTTCATGAATAAATGCAACAAAGAAAAGAGGCTCACAAGTGGTAATGGATAAGACTATCATGTATTGACACTTTAGCATGCTAAGATGGCAGTGCTTGGTAAGTATGAGCTTGAAATCGAATATCACTAACCATGATAGAAGTCGATTTATAAAGGTTGTTTATAGTCGATAAATACTATGATAATGGAGGTCGATTATAGTCATTATAGACTATGTTTTAAGAGGCTAATAAAATAGCTTGTGACTATTTTGTGAAATTCGTTTCTCTCTCTTTCTACCTCGCGATATGAAACGCATATATTGCATTTGAGTTGTTGTTGATGGACTTAGTTGATGCCTTAAGTAATGATTTTCTTTGACTTAGTAAATGTTTCTACTATGATACTTACATTTGTTTGAGACTTTGTCAAACGTATTTATCAGCTTAAGTTGACTCATCTTCTTTGCCAATCGATAATGCTTGTTGTTGAGTATTAGTGATTGATTGTTTCTTTTAGCAATGAACCGCACCAAACAAGGAGAGAAAATAGATTTGGCACCACCATTGAAACCAAGTTGTTGTAGATGTCTCTTTCATAAGGTAATTCGAATTGAGCATGTGCAGATTTGAATAAGTCTTTAGATTGTCATCATTATGAAAATTGACTTGTAGGTGATTATGTTGAGTATTAAGCTAGGAAGTTGTCACCTTTCTATTGTGTTTCATGTGTTGCTTTGCATGGATCTTGTTGTCCATTAACATGCCTAAAATTTAGGCTATGATGTTACCAAGTTGCTCTATAAATAGTTGAGTCATTTCATATGGAAGGGACGCATTCTTCCACAACATTTAACATCTTTGGCAATTTCTATTTATGCATTATTTCCAACCATACTCTATTTTACATTATGAGAGAGAAGGGAGTAAGTACTTTTAGTTTGTGAGGAATATACTTTTGAGAGGAGTAAGTTATCAACTTGAGAGATAGAGTTTATTTGTGACATTCTTGAGAAGGTTACCAAGATTTTTGTTGTTTGGAAAGGCTTGCATTGTTGTCATTTGATTGGATAAGCATTAACAAGCATGGGGATCTCTTCTTCTTTGCTATTTTACTTTAGAATGATGTGTCTTGCATGCATGGTTGAGATTTATTTCCCAGTATGTGCATTAGAGAAATTAGAGTGTTTGGAAAAGGAAATTGAAGCTTTTATGTTGTTTTCAGAAGGTAAACCCACAAAAGTGGTTTACAATTCTAGTGAGGAAGGAAAAGTTTCAAAAAATGACCCCATGCAAAAAAAATGGTTTTTGGGGGTTTGAACAAACTTTTGGTTCGAGCAAACCCAAAGGGGGTTCACTAGAACCCTGGTTCGAGTGAACCTATTAAATGCAGGGTCCCACCATTCTCAGGAGAAAACAAAAAGAAAACCTTTGTGGAAAGGGGGTTCGCTCGAACCCCCCTAGTTCAAGCGAACCCCCCTGGTTTGAGCAAACCCCCCTTTTCCCACCTTCTCACCCTCTGGCACCAAAAAACTCCATAATTTTTCCCTTCGAAGCTTGGGTTGAGGATGAAAATGGAGGAGACTTCACAGACCCACCTAGATGATGGTAATCCTCGGAACAAGCTATCTAATGAATATAATTTTAATATGTTTTGGTTTTATGATGTTTTTTTTAGTTTTATTAAACATAGGTTTTTTACCAAAAATCAAGTTCTATGTTTTGCACATGTGGAAAAAAGTAGATTATCAAAAAAAAATTGAAAAATATGAGTGCACTAGATATTGAATTCCTTGATTCAACAAAAAAAAATTGAATTTTGATACATACAAAAAAATTTACGTTGTATACGGTCCGCCTATGTTTGAATTGTAATTGGTTTGACTTCGAAACTTGATTAAGGAAAAAATATTTAGTAAAACACTATGAAACCAATTAGAAGCACTAGATATCATAGTTACAAATCTAAATTCGAAAAAAATAGAATTTTATCCTTCATGGGAAAAAGTTATATTGTATATGGTGAGTGTCACTCCTTAAAAATGGTGTTTACTTGAAAAAAATTGGTTTTCGAAGGAGATGGAAAAAGAAGTGCAATCTGATTCCAAAATTTTGAAAAAAATATATTTAGAATCTACAAACAAAATCTCACAAATCACTAGTTTGCATCATCTTCAAATTCCTCACAGTTTAGCCGCTACAGGTGCCCGAAAGTGAAGATTTAGTTAAAAGAAATTATTCTTGTGTCCATTTTGGCCAAAAATTGTTAACCAATATTGTGGGATCACCCCACAATGTGTTTTTAAGTACTCCATAGTAGGATATGGGTGTTTATCATAATTATTATATACTAGGCTTGATTGAACATGAAAGGCTCACACGGTACACTTAGCTAAGTTATTGATTTAAATAGGAAAGCTTGTGTTTACTCCTAGGATAGATAATCCAGTATGGGAGGGAATTTGTGTACTTACTTATAAGTAGGGTTATTCCAAGTATGTAGGTTATCTTTGGTATGATGGACTATCCATTGAAGGAAATACCTAGCTTGTGTACTTACTAGTAAAGTAGGTTTACTCCAAGTAGATTAATATGGTGATAGGTTATCTTTGGAATGATGGACTACCCATTGAAAGAAATACCTAGGTTGTGTACTTACTAGTAAAGTAGGTTTACTCCAAGTAGATTAATATGGTGATAGGTTATCTCTGGAATGATGGACTACCCATTGAAAGAAATACCTAGGTTGTGTACTTACTAGTAAAGTAGGTTTACTCCAAGTATATTAATATGGTGATAGGTTATCTCTGGAATGATGGACTATCCATTGAAGGAAATACCTATGCGTAGCTTAAGATGGCCTTAAGTCAAATTAGCCCTAAGTAGTGCATGTGATAGATGACTGCATTCGAAGTACTGAATGAGAACACTCTGGCCAAAGTAGTGTGAATGTCTGAGACTCCACCCTAGATTGTGTGCCTACCAAGACTACACTATCAGTTCACCATGATCCAATATTACATGCTAGTTCTAGATTGTGGGATTACAAGGTTCTAGTTATGTAGGACACAGCACTATGCTCAGTTGGTTTTCATTATCGGTTACTCTACCAATCTCTTCATCAAAGGGAAAGGCCATCTATCAAATGATAGATGTGTGGGGGACCGCATTATGAGTCTATGGTTGGTAGAAAATTGCTTGAGTGATGCTTCTCCTCCACAGCACACGACAAAAGAACCAATATTTGAAAGGAAGGATTTGAGACCGTCTTACAACTATTTGTTCTAAAGCTCATTGGAGTTATGTATGTAAATGTATGTATTCTTGTATTGTTGTAACTTGTGAAGTTATTGTAATGAAATGGAATCTTTATTGTAATGTGATATGGCATCTTGTTTGTATATTCTCAATAAAAGAGAAAAAAATTATTGCAATGACTTGTTACCTAACTTACTTACTCATATGGTGCAAATTTAGAAATTTTTACTACATTTAAGGGTTTGCATGTTACACACATATTAACTCATACAACAAACCATAAAACATTAAACAAAACCAAAATACATCACATAATTTTTCATCAATCCCACAACACCAAACATACACTCAATCCAACCAACCTCAAAACACTCAACAAGATGACTTGGCATCTCAAATCCAAAATTTACACCCAAAAATCACAAACATACAACTAGTGCATACAAAGAAAATTATACTCTTGAGGAGATTTGTCCATACCCATTTGATAGAAGTATACCTATGATACCTTTTCCTAACAACTTCAAAATTCCAATGTTTGATAAGCATAAAGGAAGATGGAATCCTCATGAGAACAAACGAGAGTTCTATGTAGCTTGTCTAAAATCCTCCTACAACGATAAGTATTTAATGCATCTTTTCCCTCAAATCTTAGTAGGACAAGCCATAGAATGGTTTTCTCATCCACCCTAGGGTATCAAAACATTCAAAGAACTAGTTGAAAAGCTTTTTAGTCAATTCTCGTATAATATAGAACATGAAATAACCATGACTGACTTGTATAGCACAAAGAAAAACCAAGGGAAAATATTTTCCTCATTCTTACAACATTGATGACATAAAGCTAGCAAATTTAAATGGCCAATACTTAAAAGATAACTTGTCAATATTTTTTTCCAAAATATAAACACAAAAATTGATTTCCATCTAATCCCTTCAATCATCATTTCAAAATAAGACCCAACATCAAACATACCAAAAATATCAAGCATCCCTCATCTATCACAAGGCTGCAAATATCCCCTCACAACACCAATATATACCACAACAAACTCACATCATTCGAATCCAAAAAAACACCCATCAAATCCCTTCACATAGTATCCCCCAAAACCTATTACGATAGCAAGTTACTCCAAAACGACAATTTCATCCCCAAAATAAAAATGTTTTGTATAACCAATATATCCCATCCACTCACAAAACATGCAACAATAACATACCATACGTCAAAATCAGAACATTTCGTATAACACATATAATATCCCACAAATTTCCCCACAACACCAATACCTATTATATAACTCCTCATCTCTTGGACATCAAAATTATAATCCATCCAATCCACTTCAAGATACTCAACATCATGATGTGGCATCACAAATACAAATTTTGAACCAAAAAATATCTGATATGCAACTTGGACAAAAAAATAAGTTATACTCTTGAAGACCTTTGTCCATACCCATTCGAAATCATAGATATGGTCCCTTTCCCCAACAATTTTGAAATACAACAAGTACGTATTAAGAGGTGGCCTGACAAAACATATACACAAGTTTTATTTAGCTTGTCTGTAGATAGCCTATAATGACACATATGTGATGAGCCTATTGCCAAAAGTCTAGGTGGATAGGCCATAGAGTGGTTTTACCACCTACCTCATGGAATTAAATCATTTAATGAACTCGTGGAAAAATTCATCAGTCACTTTTCATATAACATAGAGCATGAGATTTTTGTAACCGATTTATGCAAAATAAAACAAAACTAGGGAGATTCATTCGCTTCTTTCTTGTAATGTTGGCGATATAAAACCAACAAGTGCAAATGGCTTGTTCCAAAAAAAAAAAATATTGTTGACATCTTTATGCAAAAATTGAGCACCAAAATTGGATTCCATTTAACTATGCTATATCCTAATATGTTAGACAAAATTATAGAAAAATGCATCACCATTAAAAAGGCCCTTATTGTGAAAGAACTCATGAAAATCTACAAAGATAATAAATATTATCCATCAAGCTCAAATGATAAACCACATCTATAGGAAAAAAAACAAGAATGTTATTAATGATGGGTGTCGACCAAGAAAAATTAGGAGGAAAGAATGAAATCATTGATAGAAACCACAAAACTATCTAATTCAAGCCATGGAGTCCCTAATCTAACAATGAAGTACAAGATGACATAAAAACTCAAATAATAAAGAAATAATACCTTAGCTCCTATGTTAAGGTTGATTCTCCTTCATTTTTGTTCTCAATTTTGCTTGTTTTCTCTCAAAAATCAAGTGTGCATAATCTACAATAAGCTCAAGATGAATGATAGAAAGCAAAATCTCCAAGAATGTGGTTGGATTGCAATGAGGTTGATAGCTTGCTTTTATAGAAATTAAAATCTAATGAAATGGTGAGGATTAAGAGGTGAGATGATAAGATCAATGGTGTAGGATTGTTGAGGTGAAGAGATAAATTAGTTAAATTATTGTATTATAAGACAAGTGAGCTAAATATAGAGTTAACTCGAGTAATTATGGAGATGATTGATTGCATGAAAGAAGTGGAAGAAAGTGATAGCTGAAAGGTGAGTTAGGTTTTGCATGAGGAGGATTAATAATTAATTATTATTGCATGTGTGAAATTAGGCTAAATAAATATAAATAAATAATTCCATTTATTTAGAGAAGAGATAAATTTAGTTAGATTAAATAATTAAAAATAATTACTTAATTATAGAGAGAAAAAGATTATGAATAATTAAATAATTAAAAGCAATTATTTAATTATAGAGGAAAAGTGAATGATAAATAATTAAATAAATAATTATTTATTTAATTAAGTTAGAAGAAAATAGGTAATTAGTGATGTAATTAAATAAATAAAAATTATTTGATTAATCAAACATGAATACAGTCAAAGTGAATTAATTAAATAATATAAAATTTGTGTAAGGGGGGAATCGATGAAAATGCAATAGATTGGATTGATGATTAGAAACTAATCTAAACAACAAAATGTTAATTGATTTATGCCCATTACTCACAAAATGTAACTATAAAACCAAGAATTCAAGAATGAAATTGACAAAAAGCAATAACAATGAATTTGCTTTACCATCTTGTGTTGGAGTGTGTCTGTATTGACATATGTTGGATTGTTCAATTCAATATGAAGCCTCCATTGTGCGTGTGAAAGCTTGAAGAACATGTGTGTGTTGATCAAAGATGTGTGTTGAAGCTATCAAAAGCTCGATTAAGATCTTTGCGTTACCTCATTATGTGAATGATATTGATTCTTCGATCATATTTTAGAAGAAAGATGGTTGTTATATAGATTTTGTGTTTTCGAATGAAAGCTTGAGATCGTGTAGCAGAATATCTTGATCAATGGTTGAAAACCATTGAGAGGATTTAGATGGGCATAATCTGTGCATTTTGATTACGTAATTAGTGTGATTGAAGAATAGATTGATCTGTCAGGAAATAAATGGATCAGTCAGCAATCATAATGAGCAATCGGTGGTTTGTAATTTACTCAATCATGAAAGTGGGTGAGGATAATTAATTAATTAATCTTTTTGGAGTTGAACGTGTAAATCAAGTTTGAATTTTGCAAAGAAAGTGGTATTTGTTTGATTTGATTTTGATGATGTTTTAAATAATTAAATTTGATTATTCAAATTTGGGGGAAAGTGATATAATTAAATTATTATGTTTTAATAATTTAATTGACTCAAGGGAATAGGCTTAATTAGTGATATAATTAAATATTTAATGTTATTTAATTAACTGGGAGGAATAAAGTTAGATTAGGACTTTATTAAATAAATGAAATCTATTTAATTAGTCAAAAATAATGAAAACGTGAATTAATTAAATAATGTACTATTATTCAATTAATAAAGGAAATAAGGGTTTTTGATGCGTTTGATGTGAAATATTGATTTGAGGATGAATTAATTAAATAATGTTAAATCACTTAATTAATAGACGAATATGAGAAATGATAATATTCAAATAATAATGTATTATTTAATCAGAAGGTTGAGAGTTAGTTAAATAGTGTTGTTTGTTAGTCGGAACAATTTTAGGTGTCTACATTTTTCCCCTCTTTGATACAATACGATTTTGAGCATTGTGTCAAAAAAAAAATCAAATAATTCCTACTCAAGAGTTGCCCCAATATGCCCCAAATAGGAAATTGATAAGTTGATGTGTAAGGGGGAAATTGATGAAAATGCAATAGATTAGATTGATGATTAGAAACTAATCTAAACAACAAAATGTTAACTGATTTATGCCCGTTACTCACAAAATGCAACTATAAAACCAAGAATTCAAGAATGAAATTGATAAAAAGCAATAACAATGAATTCAAAATAAAATAGCTTTACCATCCTGTGTCGGAGTGTATCTGTATTGACATATGTTGGATTGTTCAATTCAATATGAAGCCTCCATTGTGTGTGCGAAAGCTTGAAGAATGTGTGCATTGATCGAAGATGTGTGTTGGAGTTGTCAAAATTTCAGTTAAGATCGTTGCATTACTTCATTATGTGAATGATATTGATTCTCTTATCTTTTTTGAGAAGAAAGATGGTTGTTATAGAGATTTTGTGTTTTTGAATGAATGCTTGAGATCGCATAGTAGAATATCTTGATCAATGGTTGAGAACCGTTGAGAGGATTTAGATGGGCATAATCTATGCATTTTTATTACGTAATTAGTGTGATTGAAGAAATAGATTGAATAATCTATGGGATTGAAGAATAGATTGATCTATCAGGAAATAGATGGATTAGTTAGGCAATCAAAATAAGCAATCAATGGTTCATAATTTACTCAATCATGAAAGTGGGTGAGGATAATTAATTAATTGATTTTAATTAATTAATATTTTTGGAGTTGAGTGTGCAAATCAAGTTTGACTTTTGCAAACAAAGTGGTATTTGTTTGATTTGATTTTTGATGATGTTTTGAATAATTAAATTTGATTATTCAAATTTGAGGGAAAGTGATATAATTAAATTATTATGTTTTAATAATTTAATTGACTTAGGGGAATAGGGTTAATTAGCAACATAATTAAATAATTGATGTTATTTAATTAATCGTGAAGAACAAAGTTAGATTAGGAATTTATTAAATAAATGAAATTTATTTAATTAGTCAAAAATGATGAAAAAGTGAATTAATTAAATAATCTTAAATCACTTAATTAATAGACAAATATGAGAAATGATAATATTTAAATAATAATGTATTATTTAATCACAAGGGTGAGAGTTAGTTAAATAGTGTTGTTTACCAGTCAGGACAATTTTAGGTGTTTACAAAATTATTTAATTAATAAAAGAGTATGAAATGAAATAATAATTAAATAATTAAGAATTATTTAATTATGTGGGAAAAGACAAAAATTAGTATGAAAATGTCATTTGTGAGTTCAAGACATTTTCAGTTTCTACATTTTGTCTCTTTGATATAATATAATTTTGAGTGTTGTCAAAGACTAATCAGAAAAAATTTGTTCAAGACCTACCCCATTATGCCCTTGCATACCCCGGTAACGGTGGGATAGCATGGTGCCCCTCAAGAAAGTTGGTCAATTTTCAAAAAATTCCAAAAAAATTGGTAATTGTCCCGATAGGTCAATTTGATGTGTGTGAATGCATTGGCGACGAAAAATTAAGGTTTTGGGACTCCATATTTTTGTTTGAAAGTGAAATTTGATGTACCCAATTATGAAGGGGGGGCTCTTTGCCACCTAAGGTCTATAAATAGGCACTAAGAGGTCCAAAATCCTCATTTGTGCATTTGAGTTTTAGGATTTTGAGTGGTTTGGAGAGAGATTCTTGAGCGAAGCTATGGCACCAATTCTAGTGAGCTCGTACCGTGGATACCAAGTACGAACCTTTAAGCAACCTGAGGGATCAGGCAATGCAGAATGTAACCCTTTCCTTCTTCAAAATTTTGTCACTTTTGGTATATTTTAGAGGTCAAAATGACCAAATAGATGCGGTGTAGTTTATGCACTGCATGTGTCATCGGTTCACATTTATTGACTTGTGCATCACATTTTTTGGGGTGAGGCGGAAATATCCTCCAGGGCCGCAAGGTTAGATAGCTCGCAAATGTAAATAGCACCACAACTGTAAATTTGCACCGCATGTGTAGGAAATAGAACCACATTTGCTTTCGTGGACGCATTTGTTTGACAGTGTGTTTGTTAAAATTATCTGCAATTGTTAGGTAAGCCGCATTGGTAAGTTGCATCTATAAAGGTGTGATGCATCTAACTATTATCCAATTTAACTCAGTTTTTGGAAGAAAAAAAATAGTGTAAAAGGTCAAATAGGTTTGTTTAGGCATCATGATTTATGTAATGTGTTGTTTGAGCGTAGGTGAGACTTCTTCCTATTTATACACACGAGAGTTGACCCTCTTCATTTTCACTATGGGACTACTCAGATGACACAGAGAGGAGTACCCTACATGCACTTGGATTATACTTTATGAATTTCATGCCTAAGGTACGAGCTAATCAAGACTATTGATTGTTCTTGCTAAGAGGCAGCACTCTGAGACCAGCTCCTTCCACTTTCTGACTGGGGAGGCCATAGTGACATTAGAAAATGTAAGGTGAATATTGAGGATTCCTATCCATGGTGAGTGGGTGGTCTATGATCCTGATTTTGGACTATCTACTATGTAGAGTTACTTCAAGATCAAGGACCTTGGAGTAGAGGAGTATGAGATCCAATGGGACACATTGGTTGATAGATATGAGAGGTTGATAGTTGTTGTCTGTAGTGTTATAGTCGACATTGTTGTACTAGATAAATGAGGACATGGATTTCTAATTGGATGGGGTCATATGCTAGTTGACATGATGGAGGAGGGCATTATTTATGCATGGGTCCCTTGCATGTTGGCCATGTTGTACTTTCATTTTCACAATGTCACCTACAAGGGTGTATATTCTATTGGGTGCAACACAACACTGCTTATGGTTTGGGCATGGGAGAACATCACCACGTTTCAACCAATTATTGATAGAGACCTCCCCTAGAGTTACCATATGTATACATCTATGGACGGGTTGTGACTCAAACTCATGGGAGATGTAGGCTATTGGAGGCATGTGATTGATCTTCTAGATGGTTTTACCTAGAGGCCTTATAGACAGTGCATGGCCCGGGAGGATGATGCAGAGAATCTTCCATATTGTAGACAGACTCGATACTTGATAGGGTGTACATTACATAGTCAACATATTATCAAGCTCGGTAGCAATCTGAGTGTTGAGGTATTTTGGGGAGAGACAAGGTCTACCTATTGGTGTTGTAGAGTTTTTCAAGTCATCCAAGGACATATTTTTGTGGGTGCCAATGATCAGCCCATAGGTGTCCATTCAGAAGTTTGATGAGCTACACCTAGTATAGTGGGGTTCCTTGATCGAGCTAGTAGATGTGAGGATGACTTCAAGTATGATGCCTAGTGGCTTGTACACATACCAGTTCTACTTATAGATCTGAATTTTCCAACGCCTATTGAGAGGCTTGGGAGGGGTCCATGGGGGAGATTGTGAGGGAGGGGATTGGGGAGATGTGATGGAGATGATGATGGAGGTGGTAGTGCTAGGGATTGAGGTATGGGATGTGATAGAGGTAGGGGTAGAGGCTAAGTTATACCTATTATACCTAGGAATTTGTCACCTATCCGAGAGGAGGGGGAGATGAGGGAGGAGGAGGTTAGGGTCGAGGAAAAGATGGAGGTGGATGTGGAGGAAGTGGAGGTCACACAGGAGGTGGCCATGGATGAGGGTCCACAAGATGTGCCTATTAGAGAGGCGATCTGAGATATTATGGAGGGGGTAAAGGAGAGGGCGTAGGATCTGCAGATGGTTGTCTTGTAAGCATAGTTACAAGCCGCATTAGTGCAGGTGTAGGGATTATAGTGACAGGTCATCCAACTGACAATGGAGAGAGACATGGCTATTATTAGAGCATAGAGGGCAGAGGAGTAATCACTCCACTTTATTGATACTATCAGTGAATCTAGTGCAGATTTATCCCTCACACTATATTAGGCTAGCAGAGAGGCATAGTACTATTGTGATTTATATGAGGGTATAGTGCTAGTGGCTGAGAGGGCACCAAGCTTTACACAGAGCCAAATTCAGAGCATATCACATTCACGTTAGCCACATAGTAGTGGGGTAGTTTCAAGACCAAGGAGGTCACCATATGATTGGTCGCCCTTCCTCCATGCAAGGATCCTATAGAACCATTTGGGCCAAGACAAAGATAGGACATGCCTTCACCAAAGCACTCATCAATAGAGGATAGAGGTAGTTCTAGATAGCCATATTTTTTTATATAGGCATATGTATTTTTTATCGAGCCTACGAGCCCCATTTTTTATAGTCACTCAATTTTGTACTATGACACATTTTTTCGATATATATGAGATGCATCATTTTTGGTGGTGACTATATGATATGTTATATGTATGCATGTTTTTATGTGATGGATCTTATATGACATGGTTTTCTTTTATGCATTTTATGGGTATGTGATGTTTCCTTCATGATGCATATTATGAATTTATGATGCATGTTTATGTTTATGTGTTGATGTTGATATATGATGTTTATGGATGGATGGATGCATATAATCTATGATGAGATTTTATGTTTATGTGATGTATATGTGGGATGAGATTATATGCTTATGAGATGTTCATATGATGCTATGTGGATGATGATGATTCTATATATGATGTAATGTAATGCTATCTATCTTTTTTTTGTATTTTTATGCAATATATGACCTAATATGCATATGTTGATGTACATGATGCTCTAACATGATTATGGATGCAAGATGATGGAGCAAATTCTTTTGTTTTTGTGTGTCATAGCACGCCACCGAGATGACTATGGGGACGGATGGAAGAAATTTTAGCAACAAGAAAATGTTAGTAAGAAGTAAAGAATAGTTAGATAGAATTGGAGTGGAATGGAATGGATGAAATGCATCGAGATTGATGTGAGATTTTGTTGATAGATTTTGAGCTTCACTTTTAGTACACAATTATCATCATTGAGCATTTTCTTTTTTGGAAATGAATAATGAAAACCATGGTAATGGCATAGACCAAGGTGTGAAATTTTATCCCTTTGCATAAATAGACTAATTGCAAACAAGGAAATCCATGACGTGTACTAGTGACAATAGAACCTTGTCGAAATATGTGAGGAAGTAACCATAAAGCATGTTAGTCCTTATGCAAGAAAACATTAGATGACCTTTAACTAGCATAGGATATTTTGATTATGCTATATGGAACCCCAATCACACACAAGGAACTTAGTTATCCCAATCATATTGTCAAGACAAACCACAAACAAAAATAAAAGAGAAAAAGGTCATGATCCATCATTGCTCCTCTTCTCACTCATGGACTTCCTTGAAGCGCATAGTAACATGACCAAAGATCCAAATGAGTCAACATCCATTTAGATCTTTCCAATGAATGAGTCTTTGTTGATAGGATTATAAGGATAATGTCTAGCTTCAGGAGATGAAGCATATCGTATAAGATGTCGAATCTTGTTTTGACAATGCAACATCCTGTGTAAAATAAGTGATAAGATTGCATCTAGTTTCAAGGATGAGACACCTCGTATAAGATGCTTGATCTAGTTTTGAGGAGATAACAACTTGTATAAGATAATTGATAGCTAATAAGGATAATTGATGTTGATAAATACTTATGATTAGGTAATTGATCGTTTAAGATTAGAGACTGGTTGGATAGTTCATCTATTATTTCGTGATTTGTTAAGCTTGGTTCTCTATAGGATATTATGTTTATATTTGAACAAAGTGTCAACCTTCACAAGGGATAATTTATTAAGATATGTGGATTGTGATGACTAAAAAATTTATTATGACAGACCCTAACAGGCAAACCTAGGCCTCAGGGGCTCATTAATGATGGCCTTGCCTATGTGACATGCAAAGGAAACATAGTTTTATTATTTGGAAAAATGACCAATTTATTCTATAATATGGATTATGGTGGACTAACAATTTATTATGATGGACCCTAAAGGATTGACCTAGGCCTCAAGGTCTCATCAATGATGTCCTTGCCTATGTAATACACATAGAGGCAACGTGGTTTGACTGGACTGGACTGACAATGTAAGATAATTTTTGGATTCTTGAAAGTTCTTTGATTTTTTTGGACTTTTCTAAAATATTTGAATGTTTTTGAATTTTTGGGAATATTTGAATGCTTTTTGGATTTTTGAGAATATTTGGATGTTTTTGTACTTTTTGGGATATTTGGATGTTTTTTGTATTTTTCTGTGATAATGTCCTTTGATACCATGTCTAAGATCCCATGTGAAAATCTAGGTCGATGGTTTTTCCCCCAGTAGGTATAGGACCAGTTATTATGGATGGAGATGAAAAAGCAGTAGACACTAAATGTCGATTATTCTCAAGCCATGAGGAGGGTGACAGCTTTATTATGAGTAGATGGGAAAGTGTGATTTATTATGGAAGAACATATGCTCAAGCTATTATGAGTGGAGTGTAAAATCAAATAGAATGATGATAGATGATAAAGCAAAGACCAACTACACATAGCGCCTATTTTTCAGGTTTTCACTATGGTACTTGTCCAAAGCACCACTAAAGTGGTTTTCACTATTGGACGGATTATTTCTCTTTACTATTTTGTGTTTTTCTATCTTTTTCATTTTTTGATGTAACACAAGACATTTGTTTTCCAGGTTTTCATCAGGGTGACAATTTTTTTTATTTTGTGATTTATTTTTTTATTTTTAACCTTTTGGATTCTTTAAAGACTAGGTATAGTACTTTCAAAGGTGCATGCTATTGATAGGCTCTAGCAACGATTCACTATTGGGAGTAGCAGAGTTGGTATGCACCAAATTCATATGTTGGAGTGATAATGTAAGGACCCAACCAATTAGGCTCAATTTTTTTAGTCTTTTCTCTATCCAACTAATTCTTCAAGTTCTCTTTTAAGACTAGGTCACCAATATTAAAAAATTTAACTTAGACTCTCTTGTTATAACTGCAATAGAGATGATTTTGATAGGCTTGTAAGTGAACTAATGTACTCTGTCATCTCTCATTCAATAACTCTAGCTCATGCAATCTAAATATTGGGTAGCCTTCATCATCAATGAATTGTTGCATGGATACTCTCAATGATGGTAAATCGACCTCAATTGGAAGAATGGATTCGGATCCAAAGATGAGGGATTACATAGTGGCACCAATGAGAGTGTAGATGTTGGTTCGATAGACCCATAAGGAGGGATTGAGATAGATGTGCTAGTCATGGCCAATGTCATTGACGGTCTTCTTTAGTATTTCATAACGGCTTTGTTAGACTCCTTGGCTTGATCATTACCCCAAGGATAATAGGGAGTGGCAAAGTGATGCTAGATATGAAATTTCACACATAGTTCCCAAACACCTTGATTTTTTAAAGGATGGTCATTATGTGTAATAATGGATTGGGGAACATCGTATTGTCATATGATGTAATTACGGATGAAGTTGGTTATTTTCTTCCTGGTGATGTAAGTCATAGGAATGTCTTCAATCCAATTTGTAAAGTATTTGGTTGCAATGATAATGAATTTATGGCCATTGATGGATGTAGGGTGAATCTTTCCCACAAGGTTGAGTCCCCATTGAGAGAAAGGCCAGGGCAATGTAACTGGATGAAGTTATTGTGTAGGTGCATGAACAAGATCTCCATATATTTGACATTGTCCATTGTGAGATAAGGGGGATTTGATTCTCTTTGTTCTCAAGAGAATCCCAAGGAGTGAACTTCCCTTAACCACCTCAATACTAATTGAATGAAGAAATTGCAAAGAAACTACACACTAACTAATTATCATAAAAGACTACTTTCGAACCTAAGAGAGCAAAGCTTCTAGACTTCTATCTCCAAAGAAAAATATCTCAACTACAGGACTATAGCGTGGAATCAAGATGCCAATGCGATGTGTTGTAGTCCAAAGGACACGCTGGTGTCTCGAGCAATAGAGAACTCAAGACTTGGACTAAGAGACTTGAAACTTCACTATCTAACACAAATTTGAGGTCTTTTTAACATAATGACAAGATGGAAAGAAAAAAATGAGAGAAAAACACAAGGAGAGCTAAAAGGAGACTTATAAATAGCCACTTGTTTGAATCCTCCCTATGAGCTCTTTTTTAGTAACCTGCACACAAGATGAACAAGGAAAAATGTTGGGGCTGTTTTGGGGCTTGCCACAGTCAAACCCCCATTTTGGTGTTCCCACCTCCACGAACAACTAGATAGATAAAGTAATCAAAATGAACAAAAGGAAGTGGTGAAAACAATCCCCGCTTTAGGAGGAGAACCCGCACCACTAAGTAGTAAATGAACAAAGAGATCTATTCTATTCACAAATCGATGAGAGTAAGAGTGATACCAACAAGCCTCAGCCTCCTCTTGAACACACGGATTCATCAATCCAACAGAGCTTCGCTAGTAGAAGTGTTATTATCAAGAGTAGAAAAAGCTAAGAAGTGAAGTGAGATTGAGGAGCCGATTGAATAAGAGAGAACCCCCCAAAAATGAGAGCAAAAGGGAGTTTTGTTGCATGCAAGGGCAGAAAGAGTCATTACACCCGAGAACCTAACTAAAAATACATGTGTCAAGAGTTAGGATTCGATATTCCCCATTTCAAACTCACAAAACTACTAGGACACTAGCGTGCTACACAAACAGTCGTGTGTCGCGCAGGCATCCAAAATGCTAGTTTTTTGGAAACGGGTCAACAAACTATTGTTGCTTTGCCATTGGACCACATTGAGTTGGAATCATAAAATTCTAACCCATGAGACTCTTGTCATGAATTCATTTAAGCATCATAAATACTAGGCAAAGTGCTAAAATGTGAAATTGCCCCTAGGTGCAATTTTGTGACATTACATCAATATTTCTTAACAAAGGGATATACATCACGTTCCATAGTAGACCAATAATATATAGTTCGCATGGGCTTCTTAGCTACCACTAGAGTGAGCTCCACACATACCATCATGTACCTCATGTAAATCCGTTTGCACTTCATCATAATCGAGACATCTAAGGAGGGTATTGTCTAAGCTATGGTGATAGAGGGTGTCTTCGATGATGTATTTATAGGCTTGTCGGATAAAGGTTTTATGTTGATTGGATGACAAGTCTAGGAGAAGAATTCAGTCATGTAGATAATTGTAAATTTCTTTATACCATGGGGAATCAGGACCAACAATTTTGCACATGAGCTCGAACTCAAGATATCGAACAGAGGGATCAAAATTTGTTCCACCAAAAAATCGTATTGAGGCACGTTATTAGGTATGTCCAAGAGAGATCCTATGGTTTCCATTGTATCAACTACTTTTTTTAAAATTTTGGGAATCTACTCAAATACAGTGACATCAAAGTACTGCTTGAAACTTTCGACCATTCTTTTGTACAATATAATCTTTTCATATTTTATGTCATAATTATCATTAACTTGTCAAACAACTAACTGAGAATCATCGTAGACACGTAGGTTCTTGATTTTTCATTTAATAGCCATTTAGAGAAATGTAGGCAATGCTTCATATTCAGCCATGTTATTGGTACAAGGAAATTATATCACGTATGACTTAGGTATTATGTATCCTTGTGGCATTATTAAAAAGGATTCTAGCCCCAAAAGCATGATTTGTATAAGATCCATCAAAGTATAGCTTCCATGTTGTAGGAATCTCTAGTGTGAAAATTGAGTCATCAAGAAAGTGAGAGACCAAAGGATGATTTGTTGTAGTAGGAACATCTACAAGTTGATCAGTTATCACTTGTCCTATGGATTTTTGAATAACGTACTCGATGTCAAACTTACTCAATATCATGACCCACTTTTCCTATCTACCTATGAGAGTTACTCTATTGAGTAGATATTTCAAAGGATATATCTTTCCTACAAGATTTTTTTGATGATTTAGAATATTGTGTCTAATATTTTGAGTGGTAAAGACAATTGCAAGGAATGCACATTTGATAGGACTGTAGTTAAGTTTATATACCACAAGTATTTGGTGGATGTAGTATATAACTCTTTCATTTCCGTCTTCATCATTTTGTGTTATTAGAGCTCCCAATATCAATGATGTAGCTAATATGTATAACAATAATGGTTTGTGATCAATAGGATGCATTAGAACTGGTGGTGATAATAGATAATCCTTGATTTAGTCCATATGAATGGTACACCTTTATAGAGTAAATGTTGAAATGGATGACACTTATCAACCAACTGAGCAATAAACCTTCAGATTGATTATAGTTTTCCTTAGAGACTATGTAACTAAGTTAGATTCATTGGTGGGGGCATGTCTATGATAGCTTTTACCTTTTTTGGGTCAACCTCAATACCTCTGTGAGACATAATATATCTAAGGAGCTTCCCTAAAGTCACCCCAAAGATACACTTTTTTGGATTTAGTCTTACTTTATATTCCTCCAATCTTACGAATATATTGTCTAGCACATTCAAATGGATGTCTCTTGTGATGGATTTAGCTAGTAATTCATTGATATATTCATCCGTGAGTTTATGCATCATTTCATGAAAAATTGTAGTCATGGCCCTTTGATATGTTACTCCAATATTTTTAAGGTCGAAAGGCATGACGTTCCAACAGTAAGTACCCCAAGGAAAAGTAAAAGTAGTTTTGTGTTGGTCCTCAATAGCAATCTCGATTTGGTTATAGCTTGAAAATCCATCCATGAGTGATAGAATTTCATATCCCGTCGTGAGGTCTACTATGATGTCAATGTTTGGCAACAGGAAATCATCCTTAGGACAAGATTTATTTAAATCCCTAAATTATGTATATATTTGTATGCCCCCAGTCATTTTAGTGACTGATACAAGATTTGAAATCCATTTTTCATAGTCTACTGGACTTATGAAACCAACATCTAACAGTTTCTTCAACTCAACTTTGACTAGTAAGGCGATTTGGGGATGTATTTTTCTTAATTTTTGTTTGACTTTTTTTTCATTTGGAAATAGAGATAAATGATGTAAGACTAGCTTAGGATCCAACCCAGGCATTTTCAGCATAAGAACAAGTGAAAATGATCTATCTCTCTAAAAAGGAATGTAATGAATTCTAGTTTCTTAGTTTCAACCAATGATTCTTCCAAGTGTATAATTCTAGGATTGTCATTTGTGTTGATGTTAACTTCCTCTTATTTCTCTACTAGCAATGGTGATCTCTCTTGACTTGTGGGTAGTACATCTAGTCCTCCATCCTTGGGCACCTTGGAGAGGTTTTCACCCTCGAATACATCCTTTGTTTTTATTTTTTCATGGTCTACAAGCGCCTTTAGGTTTTCACCTAGAGACCCATTCTTTTTTATTTTGTCATTTTTGTGACTATAGGAAAATTTGGACTCCCCAAAGTAATTTGTAGCATCGAGATCTATGGTGAATCCGGCTTTGTGATCCCCACTGGGTATACCTTCACGAAGTCTCGTAAACTCAACTATTACTTCATCGTTCTCGAATATATCCTAGCTTGGGGGTCATTGTTGGTCCTAATTGATGAATTGTGGGTAAACTAATTGATGAATTGTGGGTAAACTAAAGGTAAGTCATCATCGGTATCGACATAACTCAAGGATAAGGTAGATATGGTAAATACTGAGGAATCGCCAGGGTTCCAAAAGGTTTCAATCCAAGCTCGACAGTCAATCTCTAGTTTGTCAAGAGGTTTAGACTTGGTATTTTCCCTAGAAGTCTCAAAATCATTGGAAACGTCAACATCTTCACTCGATAGTAGCATAGTATGAGTAGCAACCACTTTTAATGGTTTATACCATAAGCCTTTTTTACTTAGTAACTTGTTAGGCAATAAGGGCTCTATCATTCCTTCCTTATTTGCACCAATTCAACTGTGTCCATCATATCCCTTTTGTTTCATAATCTCAAAGCCTTTTCCATACTGGTCAATTGGTAATTGTGCAAATTATTTGTCTTCTTCACCTTATAAATCCATGTAGAAATTTGGTTTCCTATAGACTCTTTACTTAGCTTAACCCACTTGGTAAAGGTAGTGGGAGGTTGGTGAATGATGACTTCTGGTTCCTTTTGACGTTTTCATAGGACTTTGGTGATGCAGGTAGCTTCCCAACACAAAATAAACTCTCAATGTTATACTCTCCATATCCTTGGTCATGGATTTGGACCTTACCTTTGGGATGAGGAGTAGATGGAGAGGAAGATATGGATAATGAAGTGGGATCGATGTAATTAGGTGAGGTGGATGGAGAATCTTCCCAATAGATGGGTACTTGATGCTTAGATGTTCCCTTTAGACTGCGATAGTGTTGGAAGGGATTGGGATCGCCTGCTATTGTGATTTCAATGTCATTCTAAGAGAATTTCAAACATTGGTGGTATGTGGAAGGAACAGCCTTCATGGCATGAATCCATGGGTGGACAAGAAGAATATTATAAGGTAAGTACAAATCCAAAACTTGGAGTACAATTTCTTGTACAACCAAACCAACTCTAATGGGAAGTGTGATCACACCCTTGGAAGAGTACTCTACATCGTCATAAGCCTTAATGATAATTCTCTTAGATACATCCATACAAGCCTCAAATAATCTCAATGTTGTAACCAATTTCAAAGTAAAAATGTTTAGACCTACTCCACAATCTATCAAGACTCATCTAATCTTATGTTTTTTGATGAATACTTTAGGGTGTAATGGATCATTATGATGGGGTCTTTGTGATGGAAGATCATGTACAATAAATGTACTTATGTGATGTGTGGTATCCAAGTAATTTACCATGGCCTGGAATTGATTGACACTAAGTTCTATGGGGATGAAAGAATCTTGTAAAGATTTATCGAGAATGGCTTTATGTGCGGGAGACATGTGGAGTAGCTCAAGAATAGATATCTCTACAGGGGTTTTCCCCAAATTATCTAGAAGTTTAAATTGACTCTTTGGCTAAGGATTAGAAGTGGCCCCTTGCAAGGTCACTTTGGATCTCCAAGTTGTAATAGCACATTCAAGATTCTTCACCTTAATGGTAATTGTGGATACATTATTATCATACTAGTGAACATTGTTTGTGGTGTACTCATGTGCCACATGGGTGAAATTGGCCTAATCCTTTGTATTAGTCCCTAAACTAGATGCTTTACCTGACCCATGATCTTATAAGGGATTTTGGAATATGGCATTATATGTGTTTGAGGACCCTTGTGAATTATCTACGGAGATGTCACCTTGGTCGATAAGGTCCTAGATGATGTTTTTGAGTTTGCAACATGAATAAGTCTTGTGTCCTTTTGATTTGTGGTAGTCATAGAAATCATTTTCATTCCACCGGACTAGATTGAAGGGTCCTAGTTCATAGTGTCTAACTTTTGGGAGTTGGATAATGTTTGATTGTAACAATTTCTTCAAAACTAATTCAATGGATTCCCCAAGGGGTGTGTATGTTTGTCTTTCAAGATTAGGCCTTTGAGGACCTCATCTTTGTGGATTGTTTTGGACCGCGTTTTTTGATTGTTGATGATTTTGTGATTGAGGACCATCGTTCAGTGTAGAGGGTCCTTTGAGACTAATGATGGGGTTTTCCTTGTTTATTTTTTTGTGTCTACAACCCCATCATTTGTGGCATTCTTATTCCTAGACCAAAAATTTTTTGTGTCTACAACCCCATCATTTGTGGTTTTGTCATTTGAAGTGCTTGGGTTGTTTTGGTTTTCTCTGAAAATTTTGACCAAACCTTTTCCAAATAGTGCTTTCTCAATGGAAACACCTTTTTCAACAACCTCCTTAAAGGTATTGCAGCAATGAATTTGAATTTGATACATCAACTCAGAGTTTATATTTTCCACAAACATGTGTACCAACTATCTCTTAGGTATGTCACATGGGAATTTACTAGCCATACTTCTCCATCTCTGGGGGAAATAGGAAAATGATTCTCCTCCTTTTTGTTTCGCTTAGTATAATTTAGCTATAGTTATATTGCTTTTTATGTTATAGGGGAAGTGTGTGACAAAATTTTCATCCAATTAACTCCATGTCCTTATTCCAAGAGGTAGATGTGCAAACCAATCAAGTGCTTGTCCTATGAGAATTTGAGAGCAAAAATTTGCATCAAGTATGTATGTTCGTATGTGATATCCATGCAATAAGTGTGAAACTCTCATACATGTTCGACAGGATCTCCCTTTCTATTGTATTTGTTGAAGTTTGGTATGTTAAAGTGTTGTAGAAAGGGGGACATGTATATACTCTGATCAAATGGGTAAGGACACGAGTCCTCAATGGAGTAGGTCTTCTTTCTTCCTATTACGTGCATGTTGGAGATCTGTTGTTGCAATGTCTAAATCTATTGTGCTAAGGTATCCATAGGTGATGGTGTTGCAGGAGACATGTTTGTCTAAGCTTGTGCAATGTTCACAAATGGATACTTATAATTCCCAGTCGATGTGGCAGCTTGTGTGTGGGTGTTGAATGCATTGAAGTGATGGTGTAATGGCGGTTGATTTGATTGTTGGAAGTGTGATGTAAATGTGGGATTGAAATCAATTTGTTGTTGTGGCAGTTGTTGATGGTATGACGTGAATGTTTTTTTTTTTTTTGTGGACATTGTTGATGGTGTGAAGTGAATGTGGGCTTTAAATTGGCTTGTTGTGGTGGTTTTGAGTTCATGTTTAGACTTGACCCAAAAATGTTTTCTGACTAAATCGGAGGTGTGTTTGTGTTGTGTGCATTATTGGTTGTCATTGTTAGTGGTCTTGAGAAGGGACCGAATGTCTTTCGTGTCTTGGTAGATGGATTTTGACTCGTGTTTTGACTCATAGATGTGGTGTTGATTTGTGGTGGTGCACTCTGGGATGTAATACCAAATATATTGGATGGTTGTGGACCCGTAGTTTATGATGTCTATAAAAATGGATTTATGTTTTTTGGACCTAGGGTCTGAGATGGTGGTGACATGTTAAAAAGTGGATTCATGATTCTTGTACCAAACATCGGTGTAGGAGGTGTACTAAAAATTTTGGTATTATGTGTAGTTCCTCTAAAGGGCATACTAGTATGTAATTATGATGAGCTAGCATGTTGACTTGGGGTTGTCGTATTAAAGACACCTTGTTCTAGTTGTGTAGTTTTTGGTGGATGTTCAAATAGTAAAGTGACATCAAAACCAGAGGGATATTTTTCCCATTTTTTTGGAAGTGACAAAAAGTATCTACTAGGGTCTACAGCTACCATCTCATCTATGATTCGCAATATCTTAAGATCCTGCAAGGCATTGTCAATTTCCTCTCAGGTAAGACCTTGTTCTACATCATGCAATGTAAAATTGTCAAAAGGATTTGCAATCTAAGGTTGTGACCTTGGCTTTTCATTTGAGGGTGACCCAAAGCGCATGTTGCAATGGGATTGGAGTTAGGGTCAGTTGAGTGATCCATTACTTTCATTTTCCTTTGTGACCTAGTGTGGACTATGTAAGACTTGAGACCCTATTTTTGGGGTTTTATGATTTTTAGATTTTTTGGATTTTTGCTAATTTAGGGATGTATGCAAACTAGGACTGGAGGAAACTATGCTATGACAATGAGGTTATGTTGTGTTTTTCAGATTTTCTAGATATAAGGATGCAAAAGACAATAATTTTAGACTATGTTTTTGAGGTTTTCTAGTTTTTGAATTTGAATTTTGAAAAAGGATTATAGACAAACAATGATGGACCAAGGTAATAGACTAAAATATCAAGACCTCTGGAAGGACAAAACTAGGATGATGATCGGATTAAAATTAAACCTAAACTAGACTCATGAGTTTAAGGCTTGACATGTTGATAAGATAGATAAAAAGATTAACCCAAACTAGACTTATGATTTTGAGTCCAACTTGTGGATATGATAACTAAAAATATTATGAGGTCAAGACACTCTAATAAATGACTCTAGTGTGATCAAGATTTGATAAGTTTCCCGATTTCAAAAGGAAAAGGTGACTACCAATGATGCTAGACGACAAATGCTAAGCTAAATGATGCAACCTAAGCTAGAAAAATGGTAAAAGTGATAAAAGAAAAGGAATAACTAGACAAGTCTCTAGTATGTATGTAGGATCCCTATCTGGATTAGGACTATAGTCTAGACACTCAAGATTTGACCCAAAATTTCCATCTCAAACAGATGTGTTAGACAATTTTGACAAATGTGGTACCAAGAAGCACAGATACGGCATTCTAGCTTTTCACATATGTGGCTCAAAACCTAAAAAATGTGACTCAAAACCTGACAGATGCGGCTCAAAACCTGACAGATGAGGTGTAGGACAAGTCAATTGCGACATAGAAATATACAATGTAGTTCAAGATAAATGCATGTTTCTGGTTTTTCCATAGGTCTTTCAAGACAAATGTGGCGTAATATCTAACAAATGTGTTTCAATTTTTGGCATGCATTTCAATGTCTAACATATACAATATACTGGCTTTTGCCTTAAAATTTGATGTTTTTAAGTAATTTTTTATTTTAGATAGTTCAATTTTGTTCATAAAACATGACAAACACTCAAAATATAGATTTGGTTGTTGACTCTATTACTCTTGGGTGAAAGGTCTAAGAAACGTTGACCTAATAGTTCCACTAGTATCATACAAGATAAGACAATATGAAAACAAGCATTTCCTAATTATTCAAGTAGGCTTGTCAATAGATATCAGGCCCACCTCATGGTTAAGTGATAAATCCTTTAAGATATTGGATAGTTGAACAATTAGAATAATTTTCCAATACCTTTCTATATGAGAGAAGATAGTAGACGCCCAATGACATAGGATTGTCAAATGACATCACAGTCACACCTTCTTTCTCTTCCTAGGAGGCTATTGCTAGCAACCCAAAAGATTTTATCTCAACTCAAGAGAAGACATGGTGAGTAACTTCACATGACTATTGTGTTGCACTGATATAAATTGATAGCCAATAAGAACTTTAGGCTTCTAAAACAAGTGTTTTGTAGTCAAGGAACCCTTGAGAACACCATGGCATACACCAACGAGAGACTAAAATCTCGAACCTTATGTTCGGAATCACCCAACACCATAAAGGACTGCCTGTATGACACAATTGGATTGATCTCAAATTTCATTTTTTACCCCTGTATATAGCCTGTCGGAGATACATGCTTGAGGTCAAACCCTAGGGTGAACTCCTTTTCAGGCCTCCTTGTGAAAATAAAAAAGGAAAGCTTAGGTGTTGTTATTTCTCATCACCCAGGAATCACGCATAACACAAGGGGAGAGGATATAGACAACACACTTTCAATAACAAAACTTTTCACATGCGTGCAAGTACACAAAACACAATAGATAGTTGTTATTTTTAAGCACCAACCAAAGTGTTCCTAAATTAAGAAATTGCAAACATACAACCTGAAGGAAATAGATTAGTAGTTTCAATTGAAACACTTCTCCCAATGATCGCCACACAGCTAACAACCGAAGGTCAATAACGAAAAAACCCTAATCTACTAGAATCAAATTGCAAACATTGAAAATTTTACCCTCTATTCATAGATAGATGTGGTGTAGGATTGAACGGTTGCAGTGTAGAACTTAACAGATGTAGTACACAACTTTGATGATTGGAGAGTAGTTTGAGACAATTGTGATGCACCAGTTGAGGACTTACAAAAACAAAGATCGACCAAAAACACGAAAACTAACAACACATATAAGATGAATTCATTGTTAGGATACCAGAAAAATAAATGCTAGCCCTGTGTAATGATCTAAAAAATAACCGTTAGCAAAATCTAAAAAATTCCAAAACCATAGTCAGATGCGGTGCAAAAGAAAATGAATGCAGTGTAGAAAACCTTGCATGTGTCGCACTATAGATGTGATGAACCAACGCACAAATGTGTAGAATCTCTCATATGGGTTGTACTCCAAAATAATTGTGGTGTTTCTCAAAATAATTGTGGTGAACTTCTTGTAGCTTAAAATATCTCATTTTTTTTTATCAAAAATAGTTAGTTCACATCATGTTCACCAATTTGTTGACCAAGAAAAGTCAAAAGGAAAGCATGAAATCGTCGATAGCAACCACAAAACTATCTAATTCAAGCCATAGAGTCCCTAATCTAACAATGAAATACAAGATGGCATAAAAGCTCAAATAATAAAGCAATAATACCTTAGCTACTATGTCAACGTTGATTCTTCATTACTCTTCTCAATTTTACTTGTTTGCTTTCAAAAATCAAGTGTGCACAATCTACAATAAAATCAAGATAAATGATAGAAAGTAAAATCTCAAAGAATGTGGTTGGACTGCAATGAGGTTGATAGCTTGCTTTTATAGAAATTTAGATCTAATGAACAGTGAGGATTAAGAGGTGAGATGATAAGATCAATGGTGTAGGATTGTTGAGATGGAGATTAGTTAACTCATTGCATTATAAGACAAGTGAGCTAAATATAGAGTTAACTCAGCTAATTATGGAGATGACTGATTGCATGAAAGAAGTGGAAGAAAGTGTTAGATGAAAGGTAAGTTTTGCATGAGAGGATTAATAATTAATTATTATTACGTGCAAGATTAGGCTAAATAAATAAAATGAATAATTTCATTTATTTAGAGAAGAGATAAATTTAGCTAAATTAAATAATTAAAATTCTTATTTTAGAGGGTGGTGCATGGATAATTAAATAATTAAAAAATAATTACGTAATTATAGAGAGAAAACGATAATGAATAATTAAATAATTAAAATCAATTATTTAATTATAGAGGAAAAGTGAATGATAAATAATTAAATAAATAAATTATTTAATTAATTAAATTAGAAGAAAAAAATAATTAGTGATGTAATTAAATAAATGAAATCAAAGATGAATAAGGGTAAAGTGAATTAATTAAATAATATAATATTATTTAATTAATAGAAGAGTATGAAATGAAATAATAATTACATAATTAATAATTATTTAATTATGTGGGAAAAGATGAAGATTAGTGTGAAAATGTCATTCGTAGGCTCGAGACATTTTTCAGTTTCTACAATGGGGTAGTGGATGTCGAGTTCACACAAAATATACAAACCCCATCAAATAATCCATCGAATAATCAACAAAATAATCAAATCAAACTCTCGAAGAGGACAACCAAGACCTACCAACATCAACATGACTAGATGAAGATACACTCCCCTAGGGGGACCAATAGAATTTTTTTAAGCAAATTGATCCAAACTAAACCTTATCAAGTTATCCGAACTCTAAAATTATGAATAACCTCAATTCAAGCCTTCATGGTATAATGACAATGACCATTGTGAATATCATAGAATGAAAGGTCACAAGACATCAAATTATACAAAACTTAAAAGCATTTTACAAGACCTTATTGATCAAGGGGAGGTTAACATTGAACAACACTCAAGATCATCTAGAAATAATGATTTGGAATCTACGAGAATCTAATCCCTAACCATGGCAAGGGAAATGATTCCAACAAAGGAAGGATTACAACAAAGTCACATATTCCTACAACAATGTACAAGGTCATACTCATGAATCTAAAAATCGCATTGTTGTTGTAACCACATCTGGTAAAAACCCTGAGTGTGGTGTTACCACACAATGAGGTAAAGTTACTATCCAAGGAGCCCCAACACAATCGAAAGCCTTACCTAAATTGTCACCAACTGAATACAATCTCATTGACCATCTTAAAAAGACTCCTACACAAATATCCATCATAGAACCCCTAAAGATTTCACATGCTCACAAAGAACTTTTGGATAAAGCCCTCCTATAGTCTTTAGTTCCTACCAATATAGACATTGAACAATTCCAAGCCATGGTAAGACACATTGTGTCCCCCATCATCTTGTATTTACCAAAAGATGCCTTCCTACCACCACGTACCATAACCAAGCCCTATATCTAGAAGTTTATATCCATAAACACAAGATCAAAAGAGTATTGATAGATGGTGGAGCAAGTTTAAATATTTATACCTTAATATTATAAGGCAACTAGAATACTTTGAAGGGGTCATCGAAAGACAAAAAGGTATAACCACAAAGGCATATGAAGACAACGAGCAAGACTCAAAGGGTACCATCAGTCTTCCCATCTAGGTTGGACCAGCTATAGCAGAAACAACTTGTCAAGTCTTGGACCTTGAGTTATCTTATAACCTTCTTCTAGCACATTTATGGATACACACCACATAGGTTGTCATGTCCACTTATTACCAGCGCATAAATTTCCATATAATGAAATGAAAGTCACTATTTATGGTGATTTTGAGCCCTTTCAATATTTCAAGAACTTAAAGGAAAATATCAAAAGATGCTCCAAGTTCCAAGAAATGATATCTCTTTATGCCTCATCCTCATACTTTGACCCATCATCTTTATCTTCATCATCTACATCACATACACCCATGCCTAAACTCAAGATCCAAGTACAAGATGGTGATTGTGGGGACTATCATCTCAAATAGTCCTTTTATATAGGGAAACTTCCACTATCTCCAAAGACAATTGGGAAGCTACAACATTCATAAAGCTTCAACCACAATCAAATTCAAACCTACAATTTTCTCCAAGTGGGGATAACTAAAAAAAGAGGTCATAGAAGAGGATGTTTCTACCTAGTTATACAAGGATGAAGAAGAACAAGAGCCAAAAACTTTCTTGTTTAATCGCAATAGCAAAGGTTTCCAACTTATTAAGAACATGAAATTTGCAGGTCAAGATGGCCTTGGTTTACATCAACAAGGTATAAGGGAACCCATCATCTTGGAAAAATGATAAAAGTATCAAGGGCTTGGGTATGGTTTACCAAATAATGTTACTCCAAACACTGGGAATACATATAGTGAAGAAGTCCAACCTTCTCCTGTGGTTAACACCTCTAATGATGACGATACCATTGAAGACACTCATATGTGTATCACTAACCTATTCAAAAATGTCTCCATTAATACCATCACAACCTTGTCATTTGATCAACCTTCCCAAACTAATGAACCCTAACTTGTCTACCCTTGATTGATTAGGACCAACAAAAAGCATCGATTTTGGATATATTCGAAAATAATGAAGCAATTGTTGATTTTATGGGACTGAGAGATGGAATACCTCTTACTGACCATAAACCAAGATTTGACATAGAGCATGATGAAAAGGCATACTTCAAAGAGAAACTTAGATCCTTTAGTCATAAAATATATATATATACAAGTAAAAGTAAAAATAAAGGACATATACAAGAGTAAAAACCTCTTTGAGGCACTCAAGGATGAAGGATTCAACCTCTCGAGTATAGTTGAACATCAAGAAAAATCAATAGCATTGGTGGAAGATTCAAAACAAATAAATGTGGAAACATCTGACTCGCCAAAGATCACATATTATACAACCTTGGATCTTGAGGAAAAACATAACTTTGTATCCTTCTGAGAAGCACGCATGGTCATTTTTTTTATTGATCATATGACGAAATGCTAGGGCCAAACACATCACCTAGTAGTGCACAATCTAATGGTTTTTCTATATGCAAATCCAATAAAATAAAAGCTCTAAAAATTGCATCCACAGATAGCATTACTAATCAAAGTAGAACTACAAAAACTCTTGTATGTTGGTTTCATTAGACCCATCGATTATCCTAAATGGTTATCAAACCTAATACTAGTCTCTAAGCCCACTAAGGGCATAAGGATATACACAGATTTCAGAGATCTTAATAAAACTTGTCCAAAAGATTATTTTCCATTGCCAAATATAAACATCATAGTGGATTTGACCACAGGCCACAAAATTCCCTCCCTCATGGATGGATTTTTGGGGTATAATCAAATAAAGATAGTTCAAGAAGACCAATACAAGACAGCTTTCACATGTCCATGGGAAATGTATTGTTGGAAGCTATGTCATTCGGTCCCAAAAATGCAAGTGCTACATATCAAAAAACAATGAGGGTTGTCTTCCATGACATGTTTCATCACATCATGGAAGACTATGTAGATAATATTTTAGCCAAATCAATGACACAAAAAGGGCATCTTGAAGTGTTAAGCAAAATATTTGACAGATTAGAAGAAAATCAAGTAAGACTCAATCCAAACAAATGTGTGTTTAGTGTTACCTCAAAAAACTACTTAGATATATTGTATCTCGAAGAGGTATAAAAGTGAATCTTGTTAAATTTAAAGCAATTATCAACATGCCTCCACTAAAGACTTTGAAACAACTCAAGCTCCAAGGGAAACTCCAATCCATTCAAAGATTTGTAGCGCAGTTGACAGGCAAATGTCATCCATTTACTCATCTTCTCCACAAATATATTATGCGATAAGAAATGCCAACAAGTCTTCCAAAAAATAAAAGATTATCTAACATCACCTCTTACTTTGGTGCCTCCAATACCAAAAATACCAATGATCATTTACATTTTAGCCATGTCAATAGCAAAAGGCGCTTTATTAGCACAACACGATGATGTAGGAAAGGAAAGAGCAATCTACTACATTAGTCAAACATTAATGGGCTATGAGCTTAACTATACACCAATTGATTGAATATGTCTAACCATTGCCTTTGCATCTTGCATCACAAAAGCTTAGGCACTATATGTTAGACCAATAAATCAAACTCATTTTTAAAGTAGACCCACTAAAGTATCGCCTATCAAAAGAAACACTGACAAGTCACATAGCTAAATGGGTAATGATACTTAGTGAGTTCAACATATAGTATATGGATAGAAAATAAATTAAAGGACAAATGATCGTAGATCAGTTGGCCAAGGTACTAATATATGATCAAAATCCTTTGATATCAAAAAAATTTAGTGAAGGAATTTTCTCAACAACTCTAACAAGCCAATGGAAATTGCACTTCAATGGATCCCACACTCATCATATAGGTTAGCATTTTCATACACTAATAACATAGCGGAGTATGAAGCCCTCATCACAAGATTAAGAATGGCTATTCAATGAAAAACTAGAAAACTACAAGTCTATGGAAATTCACAGCCAATAATGAGTCGGGTCAGTGATGATTATCAAACCAAAGATGATAAGTTGCTTTTTTATAAAAGAATGGTTGACAACTTTAAGCAATAATTTACCATTATCATTTTTGAGCATATACCCAAAATCAATAATAAAGTTACAAATGTTATGGTGACAATTGGGTCTCTTATTGATATGCCTCACAATAGTCACAAGTGTGAATTCCTTTTTGAATAATTGCTCGTGCTAACATTTGGTGCCCCAAAATCTAAATTCATGAGCAAAATTGTTGGTCTTGATTCACCTCATTATCATGACCTTTACACCTACCTACAACATGAAACCATACCATCAAACCTTACTACAAACCAAAATAAATCCTTTATCCAATGTTCATCCCACTTTACCATCCTAAGCAACACCCTATACAGAAAAAGTCCCAATTGTACATTACTTAGATGTCTTAACCCTAAAGAAGCAATGATTGCCTTGCAATAAGTACTTGAAGGTATTTATGGGTTGCATTCTAGTGGCCCTAACCTTCCTAAGAAGCTACTAAGGACTAGATACTACTGGCCCTCAAAAGAACATGAAGTAAATCAATTTTCCAAGAAGTGTGACAATGCTAGCAACATGGTGATCTCGCTCATGCCCCAACACAAGAATTACAACCAATCACTACACCATAGACTTTCTCACAATGGGGACTCGACCTCATAGGCAAGATATCCACTACCTCATCCAATGGCCATAAATTCATTATCACTACCATTGACACTTCACAAAGTGGATCGAAGTCATCCTCCTATACATCACTGGAAAACAAATAGCGAATTTCATTATAAACTATTTAATTTGTCAATATGGTATTCCCCAAGCTATCATTACATATAATGGCACACTTTTTAAAAACCAAGATGTCTAAGATCTTTGTACTCAATTCCATATACAACATCAATTCTCCACACCTTATTACCCTCAAAGAAATGGTCATGCCAAGGCATCCAACAAAACCATTATCAAAATCCTTAAGAAGATGGTCAATGACACTGGTGACTGGCACCTACAACTAAATCCAACTAGTGGAGCTAGTTTAAGTTTTGGCCTTTTAAATTTTGAAAATCCTTGAATTGTGTAAGAAAGTGTTAAAAATTTACATTAGGGCATCCAAAACCCTGATATTTATCTTAAACCCTTGCACTTTTCTTATGTTTCATCATTGACATGTAACTTAAGTTGTCTATCCTTTAAGTGATAACCTTAAGGCTTCCATCTTATGTGTTTACCAACCCCTTTTTGTTATAAAATCGAACGTTCCTATCTTTATGAATATTTTAATCTATCACTTAAATACTTGGGGCTCTTTTGGGTCCCATGTGAACACACATTGACATTTCACACTCTTCAATTCATTAAATTCTTCATGTTCAAGTATTCCCTCCGCGAGCTTGTGAAATGTATTTGCTACACCAACGTGTATAAGTGATTAACCAATCAGTTTTAAACAAATACATTTTCATGCTAGTATTTTAATTTTTCTAGTGAATCCCCCTCCCTTCATTCATGTAGGCCCCTTTTTCCTCGCTGTCTTAAGAGAATTTTAAGGCACATGCCTTTTTAATTACATCGCATTATCCTTTGTTCCAATAAAACATTTCTTGCTTTTATTTTAGTAAAAAGCATGCATATAACCATTTGGTTCAAGATATACCTTCATGTCCAATTTGTTTAATCTTGCCACATGTCCAATATTCTTTGTTGCTAATGTTTTGCAAAATGAATGAATGAGAGATTTTAATGCCGTCCACAAGACCAAGCAGCCTAAGGGACCAAGAACCAAAAAGCTAGTCTCCAAACTCTTTTCAATGTTACATCTTTTGTTATGAATTCTGACCAAAAAACTTGTCTTGTTGATCTTCTCCTCCTCAAATAACTCATGTAGATTGTCAGCCTTTAAGTTGTCATATTGGGTGTGGATGTCCCCAGAAGAAGCCCATTCCATGATAAAGTGTCATTATGTCTCCACCACCCCTTTGTTCTAAAAAGTTCAAATTTGATCCTCCCACGCTTCCTTAGGTATCATCCACCTTTCGGTCTCACATCTAAGATGGTGCGAACCAATCCTCAACTAAGCAATTAGTATTCTTGTTTTACCTTTAATGGCTGCTCCTAAGTAGGTTTTTTCATTGTGCTCCCAAGTTGGGTTGAACTCTTTGACATAGTGAGTTCTCTTTCGCCCAATCGACTTTGTCCACATGGTAGTCCTAAATTTATTTGCAACATACTTTTATATTTCTTCATTGGTGTTAGGGCACTTATGCAAGCTAGTGTTCCATTTGCTTAACCATTTGTTATTTTGTTTCATCCATGTTTTTTTTCCTACGATCTAAAACCTCTTTCACGACAATTTTGGGCCAACAGTGATTATCCATGTTTTCCACCTTTAGATAGCTTAACAACCAACTTATAGTCAAAGCCTCCAATGGTAAAATTTTTCATTCAGCGGAGAATATCATAAGGGATAGTAGTTTTGACTTTAAGGTTACAAGTGAAAAGATGCTTTTGCATTCTTTCAAGCTACCTCCAACTATGATTAGACATGCTACTTCCCCACACCTCATAGCCATAGAGAACCACCGGTGTGACCAGCAAACCAAAGAGTCATTGATTTTCCAATCCCAAAGTTCAACCTTCCTACACCTGTTTTGGAGTAAGAAAGAAGCCTTTCAACCCCCTTGTATCCTTATATTCTTGCAATCTCCCAACCAAGCTTATAATGAAGGTCAATCCCAAAGTATTTGTATTCTTTCACTATTTCCAAAAGATTGCCTTCAAAAAGAAAGAAAGTTATCTTATTTTATTTTCTTCCTTAGGAAAAAAATCATGACTTTGGTATTGGACGTGTTCACCTGCATCCCAACATTCTGACAAAAGAAATCCAAGGCCTTCAAAAACTCTTTCAAACCATGGGCAATTTTTGAGATTAGGTTAAGATTGTCAGCATATAGCAGCAACTTCACCACATAACCAACAAGTTGGATACTCTCCCACCCCCCCCATCAGTTTTGCCTAACTAATCTTCTAGTTTGTCAATGTATAACCCAAAGAGAGTAGAGGATAAGGGTCGTCCTTGTTTGACCCCTATGTCACTGCCAAAGCATTCATACTTTCACTCGTTTTAATTTTAGCCCTAACCTATTCATAAAGTTTATGCACTGCAACCCTATACTCATCTGGAATCTTAATTCATCCATTTTGTTCCACAATTTGTCTCTAAGCACCATATCAAAAGTTTTTTTAAAATCAACAAAACAACAAAAAGCTTCCTCACCTTACATGTCCCATATTTTTTCAATCAAGTGTCAAAGAGTGATGCAGTGGTCAATAATTGAGAATTTAGGCCTATAGTCAATCTGCCCTTTCGCTTTTTTTCCCTCTTTTTCTACCAACTGTTGATTCTGCATTCTAACATGCTCCCAAAAAGCTTGCCAAGAATAGGGTTGACCATAATAGTGTGGTTGTTAGATGGATTTTTGATTTAACCACTTTTGTAGAGAGAAATAACAACACTAGTTCATTCAATGGGGAAGTCAACGCAAGTGACATTGAACATTCTTTTGATATAAGGAGCAAGAATTTCAACTCCCCACTTTAAAAATTCAACTTGCGGCCCGTCTATGGCTAGCGCTTTACCATTTGCCAAATTCTTTATACCTTGTTTGATATCTTCAACCGAAAAGTGCTCCTTTGATGTGTGTTGATTATGGGAGGGTAATTGTGCCTTCTCGTAAAGAAGTCTTGCATGCTCTAACCATTAACATTTATGTCATTTTCAATTTGTTGCAACTCCCTCCAAAAACCTTGGGAATTGTGTTTTTCCAAAGAAATTAACTTTTTCCTTCTTGTGTCTAAATACTTTTTTTTTTGTTCTCACCAACTTCTCATATTTGTTTTCTTTGTTCAACCCATTCTCTTTCAAAAATCTCTTAGCAACCTTGTCCTCGTTATCTTCTATTTGAAGAAAATGTTGCTCTAGAGCAATCTTAAATAAGTTTTGATTTTCTTGATATAGGAGTATTTTGACTTTGGT
The DNA here is from genome assembly GCA_007258455.2 of Sequoia sempervirens. Lineage (NCBI taxonomy): Eukaryota > Viridiplantae > Streptophyta > Pinopsida > Cupressales > Cupressaceae > Sequoia > Sequoia sempervirens. Next base: position 845,935,512 of record VDFB02271358.1, read on the forward strand.
GGTAACTTCATTTTGCTTGATGTGGGCCAACATGCTATGCTAGTTGTTTGCGATCATATCAGGGTTAACAAACAAAAGCTCATGATTAGATTTCAACTCAAAGGGACATTCTTCAATCTCAAACTCTCTAAGAATACACCTTTGAAAGCAAATTAAGTAGTCCACCACACTTTGGCCATTATAAATTTTGCATGTGATATTTACCAAAACTTGGCCAACCTTTCATGCCATTGCAAATAACTAGATTCTATAAGCTACAAGTCCCTAATAGCTTTGCCCCAAAGTGTGAAACATTCTCATTTTATGTTTTAAAAAGTCCTTTCCCAAGGTTGTTCCACTTCCTCTCCGAGCCATAAAGGATTGTTGATTCCTTGCTCTTCATTATTCAACTAGAGAGACTAATTGTTAGCAATCCTAGCATTGAAATCCCCAATAAAAACTATTTCTAAGAAATATCTTTTTTTAATGTGACATCCAAATCTTAGCTATTTAAGTTTTTTCTCCTTTTATAAAACTTTGAATTTTATAGTGCAAAATAGCAAGCAACCAATCTAAAAATGACCTCATTACCTATTATTTGAAGCCATATGCATTGTTTATTTGAGTCTTCTTTCTCGACTTTCACAATACCATCCCAACACTCTTTGATTAAAAAAGTTTAAACCTCCATGAACTTTGTCTGTTTCAATTCCTTTATTCCACATTGAAATTTTCTTATAACCTCCAAACTCTGAGACTTTGCAACCATCATGTTCATGTATCTCGATAAGAATAATAATGTCTTGCCCTTCTACTATGGGGCCCAAACAAGCCCTCATCTCCATGGATAATCTCTATAATTCCAACTTACTATATGCAAAAGCTTTTGTGGGGCCCCTAATCCCTATTTCTTGTTTGTTAAACAATCGCTAATTTAGGCTGCCCCATTTTTCAACCATGGCCACTTTCCGACACTCATCATTTTCACTCATTCTTTTCTTTGTGCTTCTTATTGGACAAAGGTCAAATCATCATCTAGGTAAGATGTGTGTACCTTTGAATAATCATCAATTATTTAGAATTGCATTCTTGTCTTATATATTCCTCATGGTAATTCTTATGTGTTTATCCCTTCCTCTATTTTCCTCCCAATTCAGTTTGCTTGGTAAAATAAGTTTCATCCACTTAAACTAGTCTGTGAGGAAGTCTCTTGCTAAAATGTCAATTCTCTCCTCACCAACTACAACTTTTTTTTATTTGTTTGATGATCATCTTACAACTTGTGACCATGATTGATGTGGCCTCTTCTATGCAGTTTTTCGCTCTCTTAATTCCATATCTATTAAAGTTTATTGTAATTCCTTTAATTCCATATCTATCAAATGTGATCATTATTCCTTTATTTTTTGCCATTTTTGTTTTCTTAATATTCGTTGCTTTTAGGTGGTCTAATTCTTGTTTTAATGCAATTCGCAAAGCCAAAGTCTTCAACTCCGTGCTCAAGGAAAACCCTAAACATTCTTAAAACTCCAATTCAACTCCTAGATCATCCTCTTGGAAATTAGAATAGTTTCCACCATAATAATCGGAACACTACCAAAGGCAGCGGCAGTTTCCACAAACGACACTCATCAATTTGAAACATCCGAGGCTCCTCATGAAATCTATTGCTCTTGTAGCTTGCAATCTCAATGAAACTCGACAGACCTTGACAGCCACTGGTCCCAATTTATAATGGCTTCTGATCTAACAGACTTGTCCTGCCCCTCTAGAGATGGCAGGCATCATTCAACCTGTATCTATCTTACAAGTCAAAAGCTTCCAATACCAATTCTGCAACTATTTGCATTTGCCCGCGCCACTCTATCCCTAAAAAGAAGTTTCTTTCATACAGTGTATCATCTGATCGAACACAATTATCCTGATCAATTCTGCTTTTCTTCCTTCCGTAGACAGTTTATCTTCCATATTGTTTCTATCATATGAATTAAGCGCTTTTAGTCATAACTCTCATTTCCACCTTATTTGTCATATGTATCTTGTGTTTCCGATTGTAACTCGCTTCCACATTTCTCTATCCTATAAACTTAAGAGCTACCAGTCGTTGCTCTCCAACGCTTCTGTTCAGACCCATTCACCTCCTACCTCCACATACAACATAGTTTGAATTATTTGTGTTCTATATCCAACTCTTTCCAATCCTGCAAGCTCACGTAGAGTTGTCCATCCTCATCTACAGTCCCTTATTTTGTGTGATACGTTGGACCATTGGCCTGCATTATCATCTATATCGGATAGATTGCGTATAATAAAATGACACAAATGCAACGAAGATGTTGCATTGTCTGTACATGATTACCTAACCCATATTCCCAAAGCTCATGTTGATTTTCCTTGACCACGAGTCTGAGAAACAAGATATGTTAGCTGGTTTCAACCATTGTCAACCAGCTCAGCCGGAAACATGAGCACCAAGGAGACGCAAGCCCAAAGAGCTTCATTCTAAAACTTCAGAGACGAGGAGACAATCACCAGCTTCAACGAATGGCACAGACAAAGAACCGCCCAGAGAACTAGCTGTTGAGAATAACCAAGAATTACCAGTCATGAGAAACAGGGCAATGCCTTGCATGTGCGAGGAAGACTACTTAAACCCTTGCTCCAGGTAAGACAATCACCAGTTTCAACGAATGGCACAGACAAAGAACCACCCAGAGAAGAACTAGCTGATGATAACAACCAAGAATACTAGTCATGAGAAACAGGTCAAGACTCAATACCAATTGGTCTTGGGTGAAAAGGTAATATCATCGATTGGCCCTGAGATGGCTATACTTTTTAGGAAACAGCCGTTTGTGTTCTATATTGTGAAAAGCTTCCGGTAAAAACTGTTTATTAATAGATCACCATCTGGATCATCTTATTATCAGAGGCTTTGATAGATGTTTACCTTTTTCCTTAAAAAACAATAAGCGTATTCGATTTTTTTTCAAATTTCACTAAAAATTGAGCATATTAACAACAAAAAAATTCAAGTTCAACGACTCTTAGTTCACTATTCAACGACTCTCGATTAGTTCACTCTTGGTTGAGCATATTAGCAATTTTTTTTCAAGTTCAACGACTCTTAGTTCACTATTCAACCCTACCAACCAAAAGCCCATGTTTGTGCAGTTACCCAGTGTGAAAACTCGGACTCTCGATCCTTTTTGATTGCCAAAAAAATTACCGAAATCCCTCGTATTTATAATAACCTAGAAAGTAGCATCATATAACCCTTATGTTCGTAATCACCTGTTGAGAACGTTTCGACTCCTAATTCTTCCAACTAAAACAAGAACCACCCAAAAATTGCTTATCATTGATACGATTAGCATAAAGTCATTTCAAGAGCAAACAAGAAAAACATATGTAAAACAAATCAATTTCAAAATCACACGCCTAATGTTGTATATAATACAAATATTAGAAATTATGAACACATGCTCAGCCTTGTAATGGAAAGGCGACCTTGAGCCTTAACATATGCAAAACAAATCAATTTCAAAATCACAGACGCATAATGTTGTATATAATACAAATATTAGAAATTATGAACACATGCTCAGCCTTGTAATGGAAAAACGACCTTGAGCAAAATGAAAAAAACAACAGCCTTAAGAGGTTATCGATTACAGAAAACTAGACGCTATTAAGAAGATTAGATAGAGCTTATTATAACATTCGGCCAGAAAAAAAAAAGCTATAATATGATCCCCTTAAAAATTTGAGATCCAAATCAATATTAACAACCAAATATGTAATATACAATAGCCTCAGAAATCAATGGTGATGGTCATAATCAGCACAGTTGATCTCAGAGTGGTGCATGACATTAATTTCTCATCATTGGCTCAATCAGGACATTGAAATCAGAAAGTTATTGTCAATCATCATATAGCACAGATGAGTGCTAATAAGACTGGGGCGACAATCATAATCATCACATTCCACATAACACGGACAGTGCAGTCTCAGTCGAAAGATGGTGATAATGTATAAATAATCACATATATCATATCAGCAAGATACAAATTTTCATCCTCAACCGCACATATACCTAATAATTGAAATTAAACCGTTAGGCTAAATAACCAGGAAAAAAAAAAATTGAAACCCCAGCTGAGGGATTAAAAAAATGTCAGCAGAAAAAAAGTAACAGAAAAGCCAGTAAGTTAAGCCATCCGTGTCGCAAGAGCTGCTGTGTAAATATTGGCCTCGTTTACGAGATGCCCTATCCTTGCATTTTTATTAGCTCCAGGCACCAGATACCAGAGGCCGTATAAAAGTATGGCTTGTACACTTTCTATATGAAAATTTAGTGCTAAATAGAGGGGTCATTAGCCACGATCTCCTAAATAAAACCAGGCCACAGACACAGGAAAATTACAAGTAAAACCCCATACAGACCCTAAAGATACAAGAAATACAGTTCGATAACCTTTAAAACTAAAAAATTAAATCAGAAAGAAACGCGTGCAAACCGTCCACCTAAACAAGGCGATAGCAAAGTCCTCCATAGATCGCTCTCAACCTGCAAATGATGCGCCTCCATTGCTGTATGGGCATTTGATATTAATTTATAGAAAGAGTACATGGCTTAGGTTTAGGGTTTCAAAGGGATTTTCAAAGATTAGAAAGAGTCTATATTAGGTTTCTTTTATCCTTCGGGAATTGTTTAATTCATGGAGTAAGGGATGTGGAGGGGGAAAAAATTTGTTTAGAACGTAAATTAGAATTTTGTTAAGAAAAATGAGTTTTTTTTTTATTTATTTAAATTTTTCATGCTTTGGGGGTGGAAATTTCCCCTATATTTGTCAATAAATTTGGGAATAATTGTTTTATTTTATTTATTTTTATCAATTTTTTTACATTTGGAAGTTCAAAGTTCTAATTTTATCTACTAAACAAAATTTATAAGATCATTTAGGGGAGAGGCATGTTCCAGTAGTTGTTGTAACATTTGTTGATTTAATGTTCGATATTTTTAACAATATTTGACAAGTAGTTGTGACTTTAAAATTGTTATTGTTGATGATGACTACCCATTATTGAATGAAATGTATTCCTTAGATCTAAAAAGCAACAAATCATGTCATGCCACGTTAGCGCACCAATAAAACATGACTACGTGAAAACTTCTAAGAATTAGTAGGAGTGTCCTTTAAAATATTGTAGAAAGCCCTCTTCCATAGGACCATTGTTTTGAACTTGATAGCCATTTTACACAAAGTATTATTATTTAATAATAAGATGTATGATAAAATAGCTCTTAAGTACAAAATATCGAAAATAAATAATCATTTAAAATAATAAAAATACAAATAAAATTTATGACCTATTTTTTAGATTTGTTGATAAGTGGAATAAGCACGTGGAGAATGGTATTTCTCAACTTCTTTTACATAGATTTATCTAAGATGGATATACAACTTTTGTATTGTAGTGGAAAATTCTATAGACAAATGTTATATTTAGTAATGTAATGGATAAAAATCACATTTTATTATTTTGTTATTGTTTTATGTTATCTTGTGTGGGTGTTTTGCGTATTTGGTCTTAATACATTATTTAGATTATTTTGGTGTCTCATTTGAGCTAATTTGTATTTTGACAATGAAAAACATGATCCAACCCTTATCGAATAGTACATATCCCTTTTCAACTAGTCAATGTGCATCATTTCCCATGCCAAAGCATTTTAATTATGGAATCTAGTGAAGAACCTAGAAAATAATCAAAATATACATGAACAATGAAATCCCTACTTCCAAATATTATAAAAGCTAAAAAAAAAATTGAGTTTCCAACAAGGACTTTTTTAGTGGCAAATCTTTGCCAATTGGTGAATAAATTGCAACCAACAAGGTGGCCAAATCACCCAAATTTTACGAATTATCGGACTAATGCATTTCCATTCGCCATTGATTTATTTTAGGAGGCATATTTAATTAATATTTTTGCCATAACAAACTATGTGTTTCAAATGGGCCAATTAATATTTTCGCCTGGAATCCGGAAGCATGTATTAAATCACCTACATATTCACCAATTTAAAACAACATTTGTATATCAAGACACATTTCGCCAACACCATTAAATATTTACTACACGTGAGGACCCATTTCGCCAATTAAAATTTATAAACAGTTGCTTTTGAGGACCCATTTCACTAATAACATTAAAAAATAATTACATTTGAGGACACATTTTGCCAATTACCATGACACCTCCATGCTAATCGTAGGGCCATAATCACCTTGAAGATTACAACATATGTGTTTCGTCAAGGTTTGATTCACCCAACACTTAAATATATCATTGTATAATCACGCAGGATTCACCAAATTTTTACTGTACCATTTAAAAATCTTGCGGAATTCGCCAAATATGGATTGATATAAATACAATCAAAACTCTGATTGATTCTTACACATTTTGTTTAGTTCTAAACTTGTGAGCTCTCAATTCGGAAGTTGGACTTGGAACTTTGAATGTAGGAAAGTTACAAACTTACAACACAGGCATTCTTGCATTAACGAATAGCAAGTCAATGAAAACCTAAAGGTAAGTGATCATTTATTCACAGTGTTATAAGATTTTTTATCTCTTTTCTATTCTCAAAGATGATATTGAGTAGGGAATGGGATCTATATTTTGTCCTTAAACAAGAAGATATTTTTTCCAGCTTTTATTCAAAGTGAGAGATCAAGATGTCGAGCAACAAGTGCAACAAGGATAAGACTCCTCGAGGTGGTGAAGGGATTGGGAGGCCATCAAAACGCCCAAAACATAGAGTTACCATAAAGTCTTACTTTGGAATTAGCAATGTTTCTGATCCATCAGATCAAGATGGAGTTGCATCATCAACTCTTGCACCAAATATTAATGAAGAAGGAATTCGCAATACCTCATCGGAAGGTGGGATTGAGTTAAATGAGTCAGATGAGGCAATACCACAGAAGATGTTCTCAAAGGATACCCTAGTTGGCCAGAATGAGATAATTGACATGGATGAAAATGTTGGTGTCGTAGATGATGTTGGTAACAAGAAAAGAAAAGGCAAATAAAAAATGAGACGCAAGTGGGAAATGACAAGGAATTTTTAGATTGATTGGGTGTCAAAGTACCCATTCATTGAACCAGTGGAGAATGCAAACAAAGATGAACCTCCAACAAAATGCAAGTGTAAGATTTGCAGTTGGAATTGTAAAAGAGACAAGTAGTTGCAGCCAAAGCTTGACACTATAGAAAAGCATATCGGTAAAGTTTATAAAAAACAAATCATAGACAAAAAGGAAAAATTAGTAGTAAGATGGAAATCAAAAGAAGAATGTCTTCATGTTAAGTATGCCTTGGAATATGATGAGCATATGCAAAGAATGGTGAAGCTTGTTGCATGTGGAGGTACAATTGAGGCTCAATTTGGAAAATTAATGGCAGAAGCACAACTGGAAAAAACTACTCAGATGAGTGTTGTTATTCATATTTTGTCTAGAGGGTGTCTTATAACTCTACTACCCAGAATATTTTAATTTATTATCTTTTTTGGGTGTTCATAACTTTCCTAGCACACATTGGTCAATAAACGTTAGATGGGAATGGACAAGCTATCTTGTTGCGATGGAAAAACAAGATTTAAAAGAGAAAATAAAAGATTCAAACTTCATTACATTATCTTTAGATGAAGTTACTGTGGTAGATAATATTGCTTGGGTCTGTATGCATGTGTATATTGTACAACAACATGTTCATCAACCTCATCTTCTCTATGTTCATAAAATGAGGGACAGTTCAACATCGCAAAATCTATTTGAACTAGTTAAGAAATCTTTGAACGAAATTAGAGGTATGGATGACTTAACAATTGCCAATAATTTGGTGTGTAGGAGTTGATGTAGTTGCAATAATGCAAGGTCACTGGAGCAATCTTTGTGTAAAGTTACAAATTACTTGTGCACCATACATGCTTGGCATTCACTGCATGGTCCACATAATGAATTTAGCATTTAGAATTGTAAGCAAGTATCCTATTGTATCAAAAGTTGAAAATCTAGTCTATGAGCTCTATGCATACTCATGTTGAAGTCTCAAACATTTTGAAGAATTTCAAAATTATGTTGAGGGAATAACATGAGGAAACAAGCTTCTTAAGGATGTTGATACCAGATGGATCTCCTTGCATGGACCAACGTAACGAGTTCTTTTAGAATATCAATCCTTGATTGGAATAATGTGCGAACATTGCAACATAGTAGACAAAGCTCCTAACCTCTTACATAGGTTAAGTGATATAGAGACACTCTTAACTTTATCTAGTCTTCTCCCCATGTTGGATGAAATGAAAAATCTTGTAAAGAAAGCCCAAGACAGAACTCTATATATCTATGAATACACCAAATTGCATAGAATGACATGCATGACCCTTGATAATCTATATTTAGATCTAAATTCTCAAAGTCCAAAATTTGTAAGCTGGTAGATAATTACATATTTGAATAATCTTGAAAATTATTTATAGTTTAATGCAAGCGGGCAATTATGTGTCTTTGTACGTGGATTTGAGATACCAATGCACCATTGTATGATGGTCAGACACTCTACTAGAAAAGTACTTATTACAAAGGAAGTTTTTAGCAACATCGTTAAATCTGTTAGTGTTCATTTAAAGGAAATTGCAAAATTTATTTCCACAAATATTTACCAATGATTCCCTCGAGATGAAATACTTGAAGCCATGTCTATTGTGTATCCTCAATTTTGGACTACAGGCAGCCAAGATAGCCCAGGATTTTTTCGTCAAAAAGTAATTGCCTTGGTTGAACACCTTTTGAAAAGTTCATAATACAACGAATAAAAAATAGGAGGAATTATAAATGGAATTAAGCTTATAGAACAAGCTAGACGTTTTGCAATAAGTGTGATTGACCAATTTGAGTCCATGGAGAATCCCATGGAAGTAGGATCAATAACAAGGGCTTGGACAACCTTAGGTTCGTTATCAAAATATTTCAAACAAGTTTGTTGATTTATGTCAAACAATGATATTGGGGTTGGTGGAGGATGAGAGAGTTTTCAATGCATTAGGGTTTTTGAAATCAAAGATAAGAAACAAACTAGACTAAGAATTTGGAAAATTGATTAAGGGTGTTTGCAACTAGGTACAATGTCCAAAGTTTTTCTTTTGAAAGGGCACTCAATCTGGAAGTCCATATGAAAAAGAATAGGGTTGTGCAACACATCAAATGCTAGTAGTGGTGGCAATGGCACAAATGATAGTGACAATGACTATTGATATTGAGATGCAATTAAGCGAATGTACATAGGGCGAATAAAATGAAGACCAGACTCAGAGTCAAGACAGATCTCAATCTCATCGTCATTGTGAGGATGAGGACTTTATTTGGCAAATAGAAGTGAATTAGCAATTTTTAGGTATTTATACTACACTTCGTGAATCACATTTCAAACTATAGTTGATGATATTTTATATTATATTCCATGAAATTGTGAATCAGATTCAATACATTAGCATATTATTAATAATTTCATATTTTAATTGTGTCATACTGATAATTTTTACATGTACTCAGTGATTCATCATTCAACTCAAAGCTTAGTGTTTTCTTGCTAACATGGATTTGTGCATAAAACATAAAATTTGTAGTAAAGTAAAATTTTGTTTTTTATTTGATATGTGATTCTGTATCAATCTTCAAACTTTATGATTTATTTTGATTAGTGCCTTGTCTACAACAAAGTCATAAAGTGAAATATTCTCCTACAACAGACCAACTCATGGCTTCTTATAACCTCACCACCTTACAATGAGAAACCAAGCAAAGAACAACACTTATCACACTACTTATAAAAACCTATTGCATTCACACAATCTTTGATAAATAACTAAAAGGAATATTAATCCATTCCTTGAACAGAAGCTAACAATTCAACATCCATAACACATGATGTGATATGACAACTTATAAATAACCCTTGATTATTTTGAGTCAAAAGATAGTGAATACAATACTAGAGAGCAAGATAGGTCAATATTCAAAATTAAAGAAATACACTTAAGTATTTGAGACATCTTTTGTTATTACAGAGCAAAATTACAACATTTTCCATATGTGCTATCAAATAGCTTAAACTATACAAAAAGATCTTATAGAGATGAAAGATCAAAAAATTAGAAGCCCTTACATGAGGCTCGAGATTCCCTTTTATAATATAAGGGAAGCAACAAGCAAAGAACCTCATTCCAGACCTTTCTGACAACCAAGATCTCAAACAGGAGGCATAGGAATAAAAGCATGGATCCACCCATAGGCCAAATAAACAATTATACTGTTCATTCCATGCCTCAAACATATCCTCAAAAAGCCAATAATGAGCTAAGATTTTTTCTGCATTCTTCAAATTTAGATGATACTTGGCATCAAGTAAAGCACTAACCTCTCTACAAAATTTTTCCATCAATTGTTCTGCATTGACCATCTTATTTGAATAGGAATTAAGCTGATTAAAATCAACTTTGTCATCTTTGCAAATCAGATGGAGGAGTGTGGAGATTACAATATTGAAACTATCCTTCCATTTATCTAGGGTCTTCAACTCCCCATTATCTTCTAATAGGCAGGGTACAACACTTTTGTCAACATTTATGAAAGAGTTCATTTTTTGTCACGGAGCTTTAATTACACTTTCCAAATACCCTTTATGATTTTGTGCCATTTTGAAAATTTCAAAATTAAGATGGATACTAGGTGGGGCATCAGATGTGTTTGCAGATCCCTTGTACATTGAAAGGTGGAAAATTGTTTGCTCTCCCACCTTTAGGGTTTAGGTACCTAAAAGGGGCAATTTTCACTTTCACTCAAGAACAAACCTTTCAGATCTCAATGCAAAGGAGAAAGATATCTTGTAAGAGGGTTGTTCTAGGGGTTGAATATGATCTAATGAGGGGTTCACCACCAATTTTGAACTTGAAAAAGATAATGAAATGCAAGATGCAATACCAAACCCTAATTGAATGCAAACTAACACTAAATGACCTAAAAAAGTGAATGAAATGAAACTAAAAACTAAAAACAGGAAGGTTTACACTTGGGAAACTAGAGATGGCTGAATGGAGGTCTAAATCACTGGAAATTCTACTTTTGTTGGTGACTGGGACTCATTCGCCAAGTTGGGCGAATCAATCATGTTTCTGGTAAACTATGCAAGCACAGGTTTCTGCCAAAAGGGTATCCAAATCTACAAGGTGTTGAAAATTGACTGGAACTAGGACTCATTCGCTAGAAGTGGCGAATCGGTCCAATTGGGCTTTTCTGCAACTTCAAAAGTTGATCCTGCTCTTCTTTGTCTGCTCTATCCTTCCTGATTGGTTTCTAGATCTAAATCACTGAATTTCAACCTCTAAGCCTTCTCTAAGGCTCTCCAAGACTTGATACAACTTTGACAAATTTTGAGCTCTTAACAACTTTTCTCCAATCTTGCTCCTTAGGAAATCTACAACCTAGACCTACAAATCACACACAAAGAAGAGGGAAAAAATTTGGGGGTTAGTGGATAGGGGTTTGCCTTGGTCAAACCTCATTTTGGAAATCAATCCTTGGAATGAAATCAAATAATAATGGAGAATGATGAATGAACAAATAACAATGTTGCAACTCACCAAACCCTAGCAATAAGGTGTTGCAACTATGTTTGTAGTGGCTCCAATGGATGTAGACCTTGATTCTTGCTTAAATGATGTTGATCTTGAATGTAATGCTTGCTTGAATCACAAAATCCTACACCACAATTGTTAACTCTAAAACATGTGATGCATGAAATATTTGACATGATGATTGAATGCTTGAATGCTACTATGGAATGCTTAAAAATCTGATCTTGAAGACACTTGAATGCTCTTGAATACTCTTTTGAACACTTGATTGCTTGTTAGAATGCTAGGTGAAAATATGAGAGAAAGAACCTTGTATTTATACTCAATTATGCAATAATTCCCGATATTACAACACTACAAGCCGACATTAGATCTAGGAGAATAAAATCTCACCAAAAATTTGAATTTATTTTAATTTTGGGCCACACGGGACTCATTCGCCCAAGATGGTGAATGAGTCCCATCTAGCATAATGTATAGGACCAAAAAACAAAAGTGCTTAGAAAGGTGTAAAAACAAGTTTGGGACCTAAAATCCTAGGTGGGACCCATTCGCCCGAGGTGGTGAATGAGTCCTAGATCACTAAATTTGGGCCACACAAGCCAAAAACACTTGAATTATGATTGGGTAGTGATTGGTGTCGGGATTATCCTCGAAAAGATGCAACAAATGAGGTTTGTGGATGCAAAATAGGGCCAATCAAAGCATAACAAAGCCCAATTATTAATGACAAGCCTATAAAAGTGTGAAAGTGGGTCACAACACTTTAAATAAGGTAGGATTAATGTTTATTTTAATCAAAATGGGTTTGTTATGTGTAATTAATTAATAAGACCTTAGAAAAGTGTGAAAGTGAGTTACAATAGTTCACAACACTTTAGCAAGGTACAATTTAAATTCATTAGTTCACAAGGGCCCAATACCTAATGTGAATGTGGAAACCACATCACAACACTAAATCAAGGCAACATGAAGCTCAATTTCACAAGGAGGGCCCAAACAAGTGTGAAAATGTCCCTGATGACATTTTTTGACACTACATACATACCTTCCAAAGATGTAAATCTGGGATTCCATTTTTCAAATATACATTCGAGCTGCTCTTGATCCCCACTTATTCTAGTAATGACATCCCTCAAATTTAGATATGACACATGTAGGTATTTTTGAGCCTTCTTAAGATTTTAGATAGTCTATGATCCAAGATGTAAATTGCAATGTGCACATTCTCCTTTAGTTGAGTTTGTTGAGCATTCTTCAATTGCTCTTCCAACATTTGAATCTTTTCTTTAAGCTTTGTGTTTTCAATCATCACATGAGCAGGGGGAACTATAGAAGAGGAGCCTGCTTCCCGCATACTTTCAAGAAGGGATGTTTTTTGAGCCAATAATACATGTTGCTAGTTGTAGGCTTCCATGAGATCATTGTGTTCCTTCAACAATGTATTATTTCTTTCTTGCAACCTTTGAACAATAGCTTCATTAAACTTGGCAACATCTACCACTAATGCAACAGCTTCAAGGGCAGAGGTTTTAGACACCCTCTTTACAATCAAGCTCTCTTTCATATACTTCGATGCTTCAACAATCATAGGATTTTTTGTAGTTGGTGCAAGGGCCCATATTGTAAGGGCTTTCCAATGTGGGTTGAACCCTAATCTTAAGAGTGCTATCTCTGCTTCCTCTTTTGTGGAGAAAACTCTCCTTTTTATTTCCTAATAATATCAAAGACAATTGCAAAAGCAATGTCCCATTTAGGGAGTAGTATCAATCCACTATCTTGCACCATTCTTCTCCCTTCTTCACACGTAATGTTTTTGGACTCAAAATTCATTTTTTCCCTTACCTTTGCAGCTACTTTGTCATACTTTTCTCTAGGCACATATGATTATGCTAACTAAAGTATTTTATGGTACTCCTCCCTCTTTTATCAAAACAAACTCTTTAGACTCCTAAGATTTTATAAACTCATCATCATAAATGAATTATGAGCAATGTTAATTCCCTCATATCATTGAGGTTATCTCTCCCCATAGCCATGTCCAACCCAAACCTTTGCTGGAGAAGGCCAACAATATTTGGTCTTGGGGGGATGGTATATATTGTTGAATTTCAGCAATGGTGATATGAACATCTTCACTTTCATCTGGATGGATGGGATTGTCAACCAACAATGGCAGTTTCTCAGCTTTCATCCTCTTCTATGGTTGCTCTCTTGGGAGAGAATAAAAATCCACACTGAAATTATTTGAGGGGAAGGAGAGGGAGTGACCTATGGTGGGTCTTATTGCACATTTTATCTAATAATAGGCTTTTGGGGCCTTCCTATAGAAAGGTCAGGTCTAGGTCGCTTTACTGGTTTCTCTTCCAAGGTAGGGGCCTTACCTACAACTCTGTCAAAATTCTTCAACACCACCTCAATCTTGGAAATTTGGTCAACAATATCAAAAAATGCTACATGATAATCCTTATCATTCTCTTACATGGTAGCCTTTGCCTCGATGAATGCAATCCATTTTACCTTTCTATTTTTTTCAACCTTAGATTCATCCTTGCAATTTCTTATGACATCTTCATTTTCATCAACCTAATGGCAAAAATCATACCTTTAGATACTTTTCCTGACCTCACATATGAAACCTTCAGGGTCAAAATCCCTTACTTTTAACTAAAATAACATGTATTTCCCAAGCATTTCTTTCAGCCTACTTAAGTCATTGTTGGTTGAAGTGGAATCTAAAAAGGTAGTAATGTAAGGGAAAAAAGACCCTTTCTTTTGTTTACTTAAATGAAACCGATTAGTCTCATTCAATTGCCATATAATTTCCATGAATGCCAACTTGGGTGACACATATCTAGATAGCACATGGGGGCTTGAGGGCACCGATATATTCTACTAACAACTGAGGTGTCATTTAGGTAATAATCTCCCCAGTTATGTTGCACTCCTAACTTTGGCCTCCTCTTTTCGGGCCTAAGGAAATTCAAAATTTCCTTGTGCAATATGATTCTAAGTAGACCAAGCCTTTCCATGACTTGTCTTACAAAGAAATTCTAAAAAAAACATAGTCAAACTCACTAAAATGTTTGTCCCAAATATGGGTCCAACATTGCACTGGGAGATCGTTATACTCTTTATCTTTCATGTTCAGTTGTAATACTGAAATGATCTTTCCCTTTGTACAAAAGCATGTGGAAAAGGAGAGAATACCACTTGAAAGTCACCTCTGGCTCCTTACCACTTTGCCTTCTCTTAATGTCCACTAGCTAATTGTGAATAGCTTCAACAAAAAAGCTGGCATAGTCAAAGTCACTATTGACAAAAGGATGTTGTATATCAATAGCCATATACATAAGAGGTACCTAAATTTTTTAGCGTGCATCTTCTTCCAACACCTAGCATAATGCCCAACATGTTGCTCTAAAATAATCTTCAAAAGACCTAACATCAAAAGGCTCAATTTTGTTATCAAGGATTCTCAATGACTTTCATTTGAATTCTTTTTGTCTAAACCTATGAATCCATTTCACTTTGAAGCTACTTCTATCTTGGTGGTATTTTATTTTGAAAGAAGCAAGGTCTATAACCTTATTTGCAGTCACATTGAGTCTAAAAACCTCATAAATAAACTCCCCAGTTATATCCATTAAGACACTTCCATCCAATTCCCTAATTACTTTGATATTTTCATCATATTGAGAAGCAAGGAATCTGATGAGTTCCACATTTATAAAGACATTAGGAACAACCAACTTCCCCAAATCATAGGTCCATGCATTAGAGATAGGGGAACAACGGTTTCTTTTTCCATATCGATGTAGGAACAATTCCCACCCAGTGATTGTATCATCATGGTTCTTCAACTCAACATCTTTGCAGTTTTTGGCTATATCTACCATCCCCTCTACTACATTAGCTCCAAGGTTATGTTGATGTTGAGGCTATTTTGTGTAACCTAACAACTGGACCAAAATATCCTCCTCAAAGGGTCTTTTAGATGTAGAGCCAAAGGGTTGGGTGTTTGACCGACTCATAATTCCAAAATAATTTTAAAATTGATTTCTATAGTATCTTGGTTCAGTAAAAAGAAAGATTGATTATGGGCTTCAAGACTACGAATAGTGAATTTTTCCAAGAAGGGCGTACTTGGTTTTAATTTTTCACAGCTCAAGTTGATACGAAATGGGCGTACCTCTACAATTTTTGCTACTATTCCAGACCAAACAAATGAGACAACCAACCTACATTGAACTAAAAATTTATGAATACAATTAACTAAAAAGATGAGCCATCATCCATCACATCCATCATTACTTCTAGTTCACACAAGGGCAATTCATTCATCTACTTGTTTATTGATTTTGAACGTGAGTCGTCCATCTAGAAGGGATGTAAAAATCTTATGATGAGTAAGGCCTTGATTTTCTTGAAAAGGATGCAATTGTCCACTCTCTCCAATAGGATTCTCCCATGTCCCATGTGAGAATATCCTCACACAGTGTACTTTTGTGGTTCCACAACCAAGAAAAGGACATTCTGCTATGGTTTTGCAGACTTGCAAAATCCTTTATCTTCTGCCACATGCTAGCATTTTGTGGAGCCTTGATTTTCTTGAAAAGGATGCAACCGTCCCCTCTCTCCAATAGGATTCTCCCATGTTCCATGTGAGAATATCGTCACAGAGTGTCCTTCCACAATTTTGGAACTAAGAAAAGGACATGCTGCTATGGGCCTGCAGACTTGCAAAATCCTTTAATCTTTCATCACATGCCAACATTCCATGGAGCCTTGATTTTCTTGAAAAGGACACAACCATCCCCTTTCTTCGAGAGGATTCTCCCACATCCCATACGAGAATATCATCACACAGTGCCCTTTTGTGGTTTTGCAACCAAGAAAAGGACATGTTGCTATGGGCCTGCGAACTTCTGGAATCCTTTAATCTTCAACCATGTACGGGGGGTTTGAGACACGTGGAAAGGCATGATTTTTGAGATCACATTCCAAGACTGTTGTTGACAATATTTTATATTATATTTTTGTACTCATTTCTTGTTACTTGCTTAAGTTGATTGAGTTTAGAGTGTTTGCAAACTGAAAGTGAAGTACACTTCTTATCTATCTTCCCTATATTGAATTCAATTGTATAAACATAAAAATTAAAGAGATTACAAGTTTTAGTAATAGATTATTGCATTTATACAAGTGCATACAATATGGAAAAGATTTGCACAAATATTTTTGAAAAAGTAATCTTTACTGATACAAAAGTACATATTTGTCTCACACAAGCCGTGAGACTTAACTTGTCTAATGAAAATGAAAGAAAATTTGTACATTGATGAATAAAAAAAAAGAATGCATATATAGTGGAAGAGGCCAATCATTTCTTGAAGACTGGTTTATAGTCTATTGTCCTACTTTGTCTCCTACTTTAAGTTGTCTTGCGTCCTCCATAGCTCCCTGCTCCCAGTTCTTGCATCTGGAAACTGCAGTGATGTTAGAGTGGTGCTCTAAGAAATCAAGGCTCCTAACACTACATGTACATGCACCCATGAATGTATAAATTGACCCTCAAGTGCATCAAACAAACATACAAACTACACATGTCCAAGGAAAGAAACAAGACCATCAAATATATCAATCATATGCATATGTTTTTTTTCCTAACTATTTGCTTCATGTGCAGATACAAGAATAGTAATGTTACTGTTTCATCAATTTTCAACACATGGGTTAAACCTGGCTCCCACAAGGGTTGAGCTCAGCATGCTGCATTATTGTTCTTTTAACGATATTGAAAGATTATTCATCAGAGGGTTCATCCCTTTATGATTGACTCAAATAAGTACCCATCATTTATGGCAGTGAGCTAACAGTCACTGTCATAAGTGGCATATAGTTATTCAAGAGTATCATAAAGCATGGAATCATTTGACCATAGATATAGAGTAGAAAATGATGATTTTTCAAAGACTGCATTATATTCCATAGATGAAACAATATTCAAAACAAAGTGTAGTTACAAATTCATTGCTTTACATCTTTTCTCAATATAAGATAATAACAGGATCTTTCATCAATATCATATATCATGTTTCTTTATGGGGTTTGTGCACAGGGTTGTCTTCTCTTGTATTGCAAGCAAAACAAATACCATATGCAAACCTAAAGCTGGAGACAGTGATTTCACAAAGGATCAATGAGCTATGTGATAGTGATGAAAGCCCCTTTTTTATTTCTCTGATTAGGAGTCTTGTCTAATAGGATAGGGTAAATTATGGTGATCACATTAAGTCATGAACTATGGCTTGAGATCACAATGGAGGTAGTCTATTAAATCCACAAAAGAAATCACAGTCTATACTCACTGATATGAAGGGTGTTTCAAACAGTCATTGAGCAATATAAAAGATAGTGAGCAGAATCCTACATAAAGGATGCCATCAAATGTTGGAGGTCAATAGGATTACAAGTTGCAGAATGATAAAAAGAAAAAATAATAGAACAACTTTATTATCAAAGAACAAATGAAATATAACATGAGATTTCAAAGGGAAGGTCTGGTGTAGTAACTCATTATGCTATTGACAGTGTGAAGATGCCTTGGTGGATATATGTGCAACATGTGTAATCATAGAAAAGGCATGTGGATTATTTGTCAAAATGCCTAAAAGAGATGTTATCCCATGGAATGCAATGATTGTAGGAATTCATTAATCAATTTAATCCAAGGAAACAGTTAAATGATACAATGATGAAAAAGGAAAGCATGAAAATTTAGAGCCTCTAATGTTTTCTGTAGGATACAGTCATTGTTTCTATCAATGTGGCAATCATGCACATAAAGAACACTGTCAAGAGTGAGTGAATATGCATAGTTGTTCATAATCTTTAAGTAGTTCACCAAATTACCAGATTTCTTGGTTACTAATGCCCATTGAGTAGGGTGGATCAAAGGGATGCTACAATGTGAACATAGTAAACAAATGTAGCCTTATTCAAAGGCATGATTTACAAAAGCAAAAGGGTTTGACCTCTATTAAGCAGTGGCAAAAGATGATCTAATTGCGGGATCTAATGAAGTCTATTCAACTACAGAAAATAATGCATGAGCTCAGAAACAATATGGTTTGAAGAGGGAAGATGTCACAGGCCTATACAATAGTGATGATTGACAGTCATAGAGAAAGGGATGGCAGATTTTAGACATGGATATGACAGTTTTTTGTTGAATACACAACTAAAGGACAATAATGAAATGCTTAATAAAGATAGAAGACTGTACAATCATCAACTAAGGTAAAATAATTAATACATGATAAGAGCATTTGAATGTGTGTGTTTCCAAAGAAAATCAGCATTGGAAGTATGCATGAATCTAAAAAAATCCTACAAAAATTTGTAAGGGTGCAAATTATATTGTTGATGGTGTTTGTCATGAAAGGCAGTGTGAACCTTTGTAGAAGATCTCCTATAGGTGCAAAAGAAGGTAAACCAAAAATGCCTAATATCAATGCAGGAATCAAAGCAATGAACATGAGTAATACTTTATGACTAATGAACATATAGATGTAGGAGCTATATTTCAGTCTCTTTCATGCATAAAATTAAGAATCAACAGTCTTCAGGAATTATCTTAAATCCAGATTAAAATGGAGTTATGAGTTACAAATTCCTGAAGCAAAGCATGTTGTTGTTTCAGCCTTTAAATTAAAATGAGTTAGGATTTAGAGAACCCTCTTTGATGAAATCCTTGGCTATCGAATTGTATGGCAAGAAGCCCTTGTGGAAGCTTTGGGATTCTCTTTTTCCTTTTCAGAATGTCACAAAAATGGGAAAAGAATTCAGCCATTGGAGTGTGAATCACAAAATGTGTGGCCTTTTTTAGGCAAAGTGGGTTTTCAAAATTAAAAACTCGGAATATGAATTTACAAGAGGTTTCAAAGTTACAGAAAGCAATATCAAGGAGATGACTTAGTTAAGGTTTTGAATGCAAATGGAGATCATGAATGAAAGCTGGTTAAAGCAGCGATAACCCTGTAGGAATGCAAGATGAACATGGTTGTAGATATGAAATGGAGGGTATTATTTTCTTAAAATGCCATCTACAAAACTTTTAGAAAAAACATAGACCGTGGCTATAAAAGTCTCAAGCTTACAGAAATGTCAAAGAAAATATAGTGGCCGCTATAGGAAATCATAAGAGGCCAAGCCAAAGAACGCCTGTAAGAGAAAACCCTCATGGGTTTTGTGTGAGGAATAAAACCCCTATATGTATCATGGAGAAATGCATAGAATAGCTACAGAAAATGTAACAAAAGCAAAACCCATAGCCCGTAGCCTAGGTTCTTTGTTTTTCATAGAATAATAGCAAGACACTATAATGTGTAAAAGAATGTCTTACCTTCTTTGAGTTTTCCTTCTGCTATTTTGCATAAAATCTCTATGTGAGATATATTCCAGAGGCTTAGATATAAAAGCTCATGGCGGCCGGAATGAGAAAGACAACACACAAATATCAAATAAGCGAAGAGAGAACAGTTAGAGTCATGGCCAAAGAGTCCAAAATAAATTAAAATGGAATTTTTATTCATTTTTTGCTTCAGAAAATGACTTACCTTTGTTGCCTTGAGGAAGCCTACAGAAGAGATTCCTTTCTTTGTGTAGAATCTGCCATTGGAGATGCTTAGAAAAACTGTGAAGGATGGTGTAGAAACCCTACCTCCACGGCCAAAAGTTTCCCAAATTTCTAAGGTTTGAAATGAATTTTTTTGCATTCTTTTCTTTTGCCTTATGTTTCTTAGGGTTGAAACCCTAGTGGTGGTTGATTGAAAGTTAGGCATTTTTTGCCTTCTTTTTTTTAAAAAAATGCATTGCCAGTTAATATCATGTGGGTCAAGACTTTATGTCTATGGCTTGTTATGCTTTTTGCCTTATAACTTAGGCATGTAATCATAAATCCTTTTTGCCTATGTATATGATTAAATACATGTGGTCCTTTATTTTGCGTTGTTCTATATTGTAAAATGCTTAGTTTAAGTGATGTTTTATAAATCACCTAAATTAAGTAATTATTATTTTTTAAATGCAAATTAGAAAACATGTGATCAAGTCATGGGAGTTATGCTTGAATTTATGAAGTTGCAAGCATATTAAAGGGTTGTTTTTAGTTTGGAGACATGTACCCACATTTGTAGGAGCATTTATGCTTCTTATTATGGAATTGCAGGAATCTAGGGGTGGTTTTGCATGCTTAGATGCTTGGCATGGCCAAAACCACTTTCCCCACATGCTGGAGGTAGTTTATGAGGAATCTAATGCCTCATTTTTAGGTTTTTTTGGTGGATCCAACCCAAGGTAGTTGCTTGCTCCTATTTTGGTGCAACTACTTGGGTTGAGTTTTATATTCACTCTTGAAACTCATTTTAGGAGTTCTAAATTTGTAGTTTTCTTAAGATAGTGATTCTATAGTCCTTCATCAGACTTCAACATGCTTTGTAACTCATCTTGTCATGTAAAGCAGTGATTAACTTAGATGTTAATAGCATTGAGTTATTTTTCCCTCTCATTTCTTGCTTTTCTTGTGTGCATTTATTAATGGTGATTGATCAAACTGCTTGTGAAATATATGTTTTTTCCTTGTATTTTTGTCTCACTTAAAGCACCTTAGTGCAAGAAGATGTATTATTATAGGTTATGAGTTGTGTGAAAAAAATGCAAGATTTCTAGTTGTGACATATTTTTCCTTCTAGGATCTTGTGTCAACACCCTCTTATAAAGTATTTGTGTAAGCAATATGCAAAAAAAATGAGTTGTGTAAGCTTCTTCCAAGCTGTTAACTGAACTATGTAACTAAGTTGAGTTTACATGTCTTATAATCAGTTTGGTGTATCACTATAGAGTAGTAGTTTTCAGTTTCATTTTAAAGTTTCATCTTTCTCACCCTTTCCTCAGTAAAGAAAATTAGTAGTTTAGATGATATCCAAATAAGAACTAGCATTCTCTGGAGGCCCTTTTCTGCTATAAGTCATTGTTGGTTTTGATATGCTGCCAACATTTTCAAGCCTTTAAGAGGCAGTTTTTGCATATTTGGCGACTTCCACTGAGAATAGAACAAGAAAAACTAGTGTTGTTTATTTTTATGAAAAAAAATCAAACAAGGAGCTCAGAATCCTTTGAGTACTTACAGTAGTCTCCACCTAGAAGGCAGAGTAGGTCTGTAAAAATATCTTCCATCTCAAAGAGGATTCAATCAACCCCACCAAGTTTCAGACAAACTTTTATAACCAGTTCGACTGTAGTTGCAACTTCAATTCCTGTTATTCCAGCTCAAGTTAGCCAAACTCCAGTGGCGCAAATTGATGAGTGTCACCGCATTCCTCATCATTTAATTATAAATATCAATCTAGGGTGGTGTCCATGACAATATGCAAGAGGGAGAAGAATTCACTTGCATGACATGTTTTTTTTACAAATTGCATGAAAGGAATTGTTGGAATCAAATCTAATCTAAGAGCTTGTAAATGAAATGTTGGAATCAAATCTATCTTAAGAAACATATAAAAGAAAATATTAGAAATGTAATTGTTAGAATCGAATCTATCCTAGGAAACTTGTAAAGGGAAATGCTGGAAATGTAAAGAAATAGAAATGGAAAGATTGCTAGAAAATAAACTAAGAAATGAAAGCTACAAACAACTACACTATTGTTGCAAAATAAACTAAACTTTATTATTCTATAAAACTCTTCCCCATTTGATTCATTGATTACAATGAATTTATAAAATTTCTATCTTCAACTAATCTCAAATATGGGTCTTAATTGTTGTGCAACAACATGCTAGAAGATAGGAACATGTGTTGAGGGAAAAAGATGAGTCTTTCCTTCATCTTGTCGAGTCAATCTTCTTTAGTCGTCCAAAACAAGCTCCAAAAAGATATTTGACTGCTAAAAAATTTATTCCTTTCCCTTATGTATCATTAAAACTCATATAACAACTCCTAGATGCTTGCAAAAAGGTTTAAACTACCCAAAATTGTCTCCTAGATATGATCCATTTGTTTGCACAACCCAACAACATGCCTTAATATTTGGAACTACCCCCTAGATGCTCTCAACTATTGTCCCTTAACTATTCATAGAAGCACAAATTGCTCAACTTCTTCATAAATGATCTTTCACCTAGTTTTGAGAATTCTGAAGCATAGAAGCGAATGAACAAATTTTGGGAATTCTAGAGCATGGTAGCAGATTTTTGGAGCATCAATAGGAAGGAATAATTCCTTTTCCAAAGAAGCATTTCAAATTTCGAATAAGATGGAAGGATTGTACAAAAATAACAGAGGTTTGGTTGTCACTTATCCTTTCTTCCATAAGGGATCTTTTGCATATCCGAAAGAATCGGGCAAGGCAATGCTATTTCCTTTAGTTGTCTTGGGAATATTTACTCTGTTTGTTGGATTGATAGGAGTTCCTTTTTTTCGAAGCAGAATGAGTTATGACATATTATCTTAATGATTTACTTCATCATGACCCATTTTGATAAAGAACATCCAGAGAATTGATCTGAATTTTTTATAGACGCAATCCCCTCAGTTGGTATAGCATTTCTTGGTATATTGATGGCCTATATTCTATATAGACCTATTTACTTCTTATCACATAATGTATATCATAAAACAAATCCTCATATGAAGATTATTATGGACCAATCGATTAATATTATATATAATTGGTCTTATTATCGAGCTTATATAGACATATATTATGACATAATCTTGATTAAAGGTATACGAGGATTAGCTGAAACAAGTCATTCATTTGATCAATGGGCAATTGATGGAATCCCAAATGGAGTAGGTTTTTTAGGTCTTTTTGTAAGGGAGGGAATGAGATGCTTAGGAGGGGGACGTATATCTTCCTATATATTTTTATCTTTATTTTGTATATTAATATCCATATTAATATATTACTATTCATTTTGATAATTTTTATTTTCATTCTATCCATAGAAAATTAGAATGTATATAAATTGTGCTCTTTATCAGCATTAATGCATATTACATAATCCTTTTGAAATATCGTTCCCTTTCTTTAAGATAATAAAATATTGTGAATTAATATTAGTCATCGATTTCATCAACTCGTTTACATGGAACAAATAGATATAGAGATAGAAAAATGAAAGATGATGAAAAAACTTGTTAAAATGCTTGCTAAAAAAGGAAAGACAAATAGGTGAGTGATTGATCCGATGAAGGTACGATCGCTGATATGAGATCCATTTTCATACTTTACCACTTTCCAATACTTCATTTAACAAAATAAAATCCCCAAGCAAATTGAATAAATAAATTACCTTAGCTCGCTCATAATTTGAAATAAATGAGCGAGCTAGCCCCCGGTTTTAGATTATTCTCACTCTACACGGGGATGTTGGTAACATTGCCGGGATAAAATGATCAATGAGATTAAGATCAATAGTTCTATGGACTTTTGTTGCTCTTCATGGTGCTTTTGGTCTAATAGGCTTCATGTTATGCCAATTTGAACTTGCTCGATCTGTACAATTATGACCTTATAATGCAATTGCATTCTCTGCTCCGATTGTTGTTTTTGTTTCCGTATTCTTGATCTATCCATTAGGTCAGTCTAGTTGGTTTTTTGCACCTAGTTTTGGCGTAGCTGCTATTTTCCGATTTATCCTCTTTTTTCAAGGTTTTCATAATTGGACCTTGAATCCATTTCATATGACGGGAGTTGCTAGAGTATTGGGTGCTGCTCTTCTATGTGCTATTCACGGTGCTACCGTGGAAAATACTTTATTTGAAGACGGTGATGGTGCAAATACATTTCGTGCTTTTAACCCAACTCAAGCCGAAGAGACTTATTCTATGGTCACTACGAACCGTTTCTGGTCCCAAATTTTTGAGGTTGCTTTTTCCAATAAACGTTGGTTACATTTCTTCATGTTATTTGTGCTGGTGACTGGTTTATGGATGAGTGCCATTGGAGTAGTTGGCCTAGCTCTAAACTTACGTGCTTATGATTTTGTTTCCCAGGAGATTCATGCAGCAGAAGATCCTGAATTTGAGACTTTTTATACAAAAAATATTATTTTGAACGAAGGTATTCGTGCTTGGATGGCGGCTCAGGATCAACCTCATGAAAACCTTATATTCCTGGAGGAGGTTCTACCCCATGAAAATGCTCTTTAATGGAACTCTAACTTTAGCTGGTTGTGACCAAGAAACCACTGGTTTCGCTTGGTGGGCTGGTAATGCCCGACTCATTAATTTGTTAGGCAAATTACTTGGGGCTCATGTGGCTCATGCCGGATTAATTGTATTCTGGGTTGGAGTAATGAATCTGTTTGAAGTGGCTCATTTTGTACCAGAAAAACCTATGTATGAACAGGGATTGATTCTACTTCCCCATCTAGCTACTATAGGATGGGGAGTCGGTCCTGGTGGGGAAATTGTGGACACTTTTCCCTATTTTGTATCTAGGGTACTTCACTTAATTTCTTCTACAGTTTTAGGCTTCGATGGTATTTATCACGCACTAATCGGACCCAAAACTTTAGAAGAATCTTTGGTGAAGTTTTTTCTCAAACCACGAATTGGGTTTCTATGAAATTTAATGGTTTTTTGTGCCTTTTTGTCTTCTAATTTCTAACCGAAAATATGAAGAACCCAAATCATAATTTTTAAAATATGATGAAATATTTGACTACTGTAACTAAAATCTTTTACTTTCCTCATCACACTTAGTCTTGATAAACTCTATAATTAAGAAAAATACATGCTTTTATTTGGCTAAAGATGAGACATTTTTTTGTCTCACCACAAATGGCTAGAAATTAGCCTTTTGTGTCATTCAATGGAGGTAGTTCATTGAATTTTGCCCAGCATAATGATATCCTTGTAGCTGCCTTAAAAAGCTTGTCATTGTTCACAGGAGAGGATCAAACAACCCCCATTGAACACATCAGAGATGTAGCATCTCTATGTGGGGTTCATCATATAACCCAAGAGAATGTAGTTGTTAGATTACTTGTAGCCTTATTGAAAGGAAAGGCATTGCAGTGGTTTAGAGGTTTGCAAGTTGGGTCTATTGCAAGTTGGGATGAATTAGGGGATAAATTACATAAACAATTTCAGGATAAATCAAACCACTTGTCATTGGTTGAACAACTTGTAACCATTAAAAGGGCTCCTCAAGAGTAAATGATTGATTTTAATTTTTATTTCTAGAGAACTTGGTTCAAAATACCTGAACAATAAGGCCTACTCCTGATTATGCCTTTCTATATTATTTAAGGGCTTTCACAGTGATATTGCTATCACAATTCAATCTATGGGTGGGAACACATTGCCTCAAGCATATGATATAGCTATTAGGGATGAAAACAACCTTATTCAGGCTAAAAGGATAGCTCTTAGACCCCTAATTCCAATTTTTCTAGACATTCAGCCTTCCATGTCCTTGCAAATTCCACCTTTTGCACCTTTACTAGTTGTACCAACATTACTAGATGCAACCCAACTAGTTGTTAATCAAGGGATTGTTGCCTCAAGCTCATCTCAAGACTTGCAGGAGATTAAAAACTTATTACAGACTTTTGGCAACAAGTTAGTGAACATAAATAAACAACAATAGTAGAGTAGGCAATCTTTTTAGCAGAATCAAGGTCAAGGGCAACAATATCAGGGAAATAGGCAGCCTTATCAAGGCAATTATTAGGGGTAGAGACAGAATGTTAATCCAAGACCATTTCAACCATATAACCCAACCCCAATTAGTGTTGTTAAGGAGCTTGTTCCTGTTAAGAACAATCTTGCAACAAATTATGAATGGTGTTCACTTTGCGATCAGACCCACAACTAAGCCACTTGCCCAAATGGGGTTATTAACCAAACACTAATGGTGCAAAATACCTCAAGTTCACAGCCTAATCAACCCAATGATGCAACCCTATAGCAGCAAAATCAATCTTCAAGTGATGCCACCTTTCTAAATTGGCAAGGTGAAGAATTTTGTGGACTGTCTAATGATGATTCTCTGATTGCAGCAAACACAAAAGCTAAGAAAAGGGATTTTGAGCTTAAGCAGTCAGCTAATAAAGGAAAAGGAATTGCAAAACCATCTACATCACAAGTACCCCACATTTTGCAGAGAAATACACAAGTTGCTGCCAGGGAGCAACCCCACTTGTAGACCAAACCTGTTGCTGCAAGGATACAACAGAAGGTAAATTCTACTGCTCCCTTCAATATTGTTGAGAATATGAAAAAATTAATATCACAATGTCTATGTGGAACTCTTTGGCAATCCCAGGCCAGAAAGAGTTATTATAATCTGCCTTAACTGAAAAGACAGTGACTAGTGGAGTTTCAGTTGATATAGTTAAGGCTGTTTTCACAAATGTACCCCAAGATAATGATAAACAACAAAGTAAACAACCAAGTAAAGAGTCTGAAAAGGGTGTCAAGCCCCCTCCTTTCTATGTAACCTTGATTTTAGGAGACAAATTAGTTCATAATTATATGTTTGATAGTGGAGCCAGTAGTTCAGTCATGCCAAAAAAGTTTGCAAACCAATTAGGATTGAAATACCAGTCCCTTGAGAAAGGAGTGCTTCAATTATATGGGACAACAATTAATATTGTTGGTGTTACCAAAGATTTAGGTCTCACATTACATGCCTATCCAAATTTTTCAATTCCCCAGGATGTCTTCATCATTGATTTACCTCCATTCTTTGCCCTGTGTTTATCAAGGGACTTCACTACAAACATTGGAGGTTATATGTCTTCTAATTGGTCCCATATGCTTTTTAGGACTAGGTATGGAACAAAAGTGACAATAAAATCATAGTCATTGGAAAAGGATCACATTGAACCTTATGTGCCAAGTGTAGTTAATGCTAACTGTATTATTTTTGAAGACAAGGAGCTGCAAGCTAAAAGTATACCAAAGGTGCTGCTAAATGAGTGGGCAATAGAAAATATAGTGGATAATCCAAATGAACTCATTCAAGAAGTTGGATTGGGTATTTATGTGCTGCATGAACCAGAAATAGAGATGCCAAACCTTGAAAAGAAGGCAAAACAACAACTACCACAACAAGATGAACTATGGCAAATGTACTTTGATGGCTTTAGAAGCAAAAATGGAGCTGGTGGAGGTGCAATGTTGATTTCCCCACAAGGTGATAGGTATTATGTTTCTTTTAGATTTGTTTTTTCCTATTCTAACAATACTGCTAAGTATGAAGGACTGATATAGGGCTTAGAATGGGCAAGGAGAAGAGGAATGAGCTGCTTGCAAGTGTTTAGAGACAACGAACTGATTATTAATCAGGCGAGAAGGTTAAATGTGATAAAAAAAATGATACTTTGAAATCTTATAAGCATAGGGTATGGGAAATGATAGAGGAGTTTGATGCCTTTAATATGATTTCAGTCCCTAAGAGTCAAAATAAGCACACAGACAAATTGGCTGCAATTGGTGCTCAATTTGACATACTCAATGAGATTAGAAAAGGGAAGGCACAACAACATGTTAAAATAGTTGTTAGGCCCTCTATCCCTAACAACAATGTTAATTGGCAAGTCTATGAAAGTGATGAGCAGATTCTAAGTTTTTTGCTTGAGGAAGATCAATTTTCTGTTGTAAACCAGGAAAAGTTAAAGCAACAATACGAGGATCAAATTATCCAGCTGAGGAAAAATAAGCTTCCCAGGGGTCTAGTTACGTTAGAATCCATCTTCAACACTGATGACCAGCTGAAAAGGAACAAAACCAACATTCAGATTAAAGAGGAGCATTACGAAGAGTTGAAGATCTTTAAAGGTAAGCTTCTTAAGATAGGAAAAATCTGTTCACAGTCAGATAGACAGGATTTCATTGCTTTATGCCAAGAATTCTAGGATGTTTTTGCTTGGGATTATTCAGGTTTGAAAGGATTTGATCCTAGAATTGCTTAGCACACAATAGAACTAGAACCCAATGCAAAGCCTGTAAGACAAAAACAAAGACCTTTAAATCCAAAGCTAGAACCCCTCATGATTAAGGAATTAACCAAACTGATTGAAGAAGGTATTATATTTCCAATCAAGCACACCTCCCGGGTTTCTAACTTGGTTCCGATTAGAAAGAAAAATGGGTAGATTAGACTTTGTGTGGATTTTAGAGATCTTAATGGGGCTTCTTTGAAGGATCATTACCCACTGCCCTCTATGGAGTAAATCCTTTAATTTGTTGTTGGTTCTAAGAGATTTTCCCTGTCTAATGGATATTCTAGTTATAACCAAGTATTGGTCAAAGAAGAGGACCAATACAAGACTGCATTTACAACAAAATGGGGCACTATGGCCTACAAGAGAATGCCTTTCAGCCTATCCAACGCTAGAGCCACTTTTCAAAGGGCTATGAACATGGCTTTTCAATGTTTAATTAACAAAATTATGCTCATTTATTTGGATGATGTAACAGTATTCTCAAAAAATGTTGATGATCTAGGAGGATCCAGAAGAACCTAAAATTTTTAGTCTCAAAATCTCTCAAAATCGACATCATTGTGTAGGGCCCACCAACACGAACCTGACGCAACTTGAACAGGCTCAAAAGGAGTCTGTATGCAAAAGTTGCGAGCAGTCAAAGTTCTAGTCAATCAGCAAATCAGAGGGCTCAAAAAAAGGGAAAAAAATTGAAGTCGTCAAAGGTGGTCAAATGGGGTGTCATCACCAAAAGCTTGCCGAGAGCTTTCTGATGCAACTCGTTTCATCGAAAACGGAGTCCATTTGCACAAGATACAAGCGGTCAAAGTTGGCAACATACGTTGACCAGTCAATGCCTCGTCATCAGTCCAGTCAACACAATGGCCAATCAGCCCTTGACACTCGACATCATCTCACCTCTCCACGTGGCAGGCCATTATTGTAAAAAGGTGGCATAAATATGGATTAAACCATATTGTTAAAAAAAACGTATGGTTTAAAAATTAAAAGAAAAAGAAAGAGAGGATTTGGTGGGATTTTATCCCTTAAAATCCTCTTGCCTTGCCCATAAAACAAGGAGAGAAATAAAGCTCGTAAACTTATATTTCAACAAATTAACCCCTTTAACCACCTTTCTCATATTTCAACGAATTAAGATATTTTAAGGGGCTTAAAATAATTGGTTAAAGATTTTTATGTTAAATCGAGGTTATAAACGAATTGTAAAAGAGGGAATTTTGTTAAAAGGGAGTTATTTTGTTTAAGAGGGTTATTGTTTTATTTGTTCATGGGGAGTTATTTATTAAATATGGAGGTTACACCCCATATAGCATATTTTATGTATAAAAAGGGGGTGTAGGTTCTTAATTTTTCAACCAAGTGATGGAAAATTATTGGAGAATTATGAAAGAATTTTTGGAGAGAATTAGAATGCTAATGGAGGGTTTGATTTAGTTTTGAGAGGAAGAATTACAAGGTGTTATTATACACCAAAATTGTAATAGTGAGAGAGATTGCCATAAATTTTATACAGGACTAAAGCTTGGGTGATGTACAGAAGCCGTAATTGTTGGCATCATTAATAAAGTGGTTCCTCGTTGAGAAGCGGACCCAGCGACGTAGCTCAAATTGAGCAAACTCCATTATCAAGCTCGTGATCTCTCTTCTTGTCTTCTCTTTTTTTAATTCTCTTTAGTATTTATTTCTTGAGTTTCTAATTATGATATTTAAGTAATTAGTTTATGTTTTATTAATTTTGGATAAGAACAAGTGAATGCTAATTTCTGTAATTTCAACGGTTAAGATTCATAACCACGTAGTTCTGTTGGATCGGGGTAAAATTTGTGGTTGGGAGTAAAGTGAAAATTATTTGTAGCTCTTCAATTACAGATCAAGTTGGTATCAAAGTAGTTTAACATGAAAATTGCAAGTGGTGAATGTTAACCAGGTTGAAATTGAGGCAAGGAGAAGGTGCACTTACCGAGTTCAATCTAGAGATCAAAAAATGAAGGACTTTTCCACAATCAAAGATGGCAGTTGAACAAAGTTCTACAGAGCTTGATGAGAAATATTTCCAAAAAGCTTTTCTTGAGATGAAGTCAATGGTGGAATTTTTTTTCCAAGAGAGGCAAGAATGAAAGAAGAGAAAGGAATACAAGGATAAAAAGAAGAAGGAAGTTGAATCCTCTTCAAAAGATGATAAAGGTAAAGGAGTAGGAGGTAGTAGTGACCCTTCTGAACCTCCATCGCCATCTCCTTTTTCATCCTCTTCTTCTTCTTTGTCTAACTCTTCTAAGAAGAAACAACCTGTGCAAGCTAATACACCTTTGTTAAAACCGGATGTTAAATTTGAGTTGCCTATGTATAACGGTGAATTGGATGCAGAAAAATTGGATAACTGGCTTAAGCAGATCGAAGTGTATTGCAGGGTTCAACAGATCTTGGATGATTCTTCCAAAATCCAGCTAGCTACTCTTAGAATGGGAGGCATTGCATTGGTTTGGTGGGAAAGTAAGATTCAAGATGATCTTGCTACACACAATAAAATCATTTCATCTTAGTATGAATTTACTTCTTTAAAGAAACACTTTTATCCTTTGGGTTATATGCAACAAGCTGTTATGGATTGGAAAAATCTGAGATAGGGTAAAGGACAAACGGTGAAAGAGTATACACAGTTGTTTAGGAATAAAGCACTTACTCTTGGCATTCCTCTTTATACAAAAGAAACTTTATTAAAGTATATAGGTGGTTTGCATTCACATTTGAAACATACAATCTTGATGTTTAATCCATCTAACTTTGATTAAGTGTGTGTACAAGAAACCCATATTGAAGCAGGTGGAAGGAACATAAGTTTCAGTTCAAAGAAGGAATTTGTTCCTCCAATTGAAGGAAATAAGAAGGGTAAGGAGAGGAAAACAACTACTGTGAAGAAAGAGGAAAGTGAAAAGCCTACTTGTTTACATTGTCAAAAGAAAGGGCACATAGATGCAAAGTGTTGGAAACTGCATCCGGAGTTGAAACCCAAGTGGTTTAAAGAGTCTAAAGGAAAGAAAAAGGCCACAGTTGTTGTTCAGGATCTTGGATCAGATTTTGATTATGA
This sequence comes from Sequoia sempervirens, assembly GCA_007258455.2. Lineage (NCBI taxonomy): Eukaryota > Viridiplantae > Streptophyta > Pinopsida > Cupressales > Cupressaceae > Sequoia > Sequoia sempervirens. The sequence continues at coordinate 845,967,316 of VDFB02271358.1, forward strand.
GACAAAGATAACAGTTGTGGGTTTGAAAGGTAAAGATTTTGTTGGTAATGATTCTGCCATTGATGTTTCACATGCTTCTACTTCTAAAAGTCATGTTGTTCTTGAAGATAGCAAAATATGTGAATTGTTTCAAATAAGGGTGATATCTAAGAACACTAAAATCGATACACTAATTGATAGTGGGTCCCAAGTTAATCTAATTTCAGAAGAAGTTGTTAAATAGTTGGGATTAAAAACAAAGCCACATAAGAAACCTTATCCATTAGGTTGGGTGTGCAATGATAATAGATTGCGAGTAACTAAGCAATGCAATCTAAGATTTACAATAACATCTAACTTTATTGATGAGGTTGAATTTGATGTGGTTCCATTTGATATATGTGGGATTGTGTTGGGTAGCCCGTACTTATATGATAGGAAAGAAATCTTCTACAGGGAACATAATCAGTATCACTTGTTTAAGGACGAAATTGAATACATTGTGCATTCTCATCCAATTAAGACTTATAAGTCTTTTGTGACAACGAGACACTTGAAAGGGGTAGTTAATGCAAGCAATAATTTGGCACTTATGTCTATTCCATAAGAAGTGTCATTGCATAAAATCATATCTGATTCTAAGGTTGTTCCAGTTATGAAAGACAAGTTTGATGTTGGTACATTCTTTTTCTCGTCTGTAAGTTCAGTTTTGTTATTTAGCCTTCTACTTTTCAGCAGTGTATGGTTGGTAGCAACAACATTGAATGTGGATGTGTATATGGCTAATGTACTTAATAATATCAGTACAGTTTTGATTGTTGTTATGATGAGTCAGATGTACAGGATCCATAAAGGAAGGACAGATGATACTGGGCAAGTGGGGCAACATTTCCCTAGCTCAATTTATACATAAATAGACCTTTTGGAGGTCCAAAAGCTTCTCAATGGGGAGGAATGATCCAGGAGGATCTAGAAGAACCTAAAATTTTCACAGTCTCAAAATCTCTCAAAATTGACGTCATTGTGTAGGGCCCACTGACACGAACCTGACGCAACTCGAACAGGCTCAAAAGGAGTATGTATGCAAAAGTTGCGAGCAGTCAAAGTTCTAGTCAATCGGCAAATCAAAGGGCTCAGAAAAAGGGAAAAAAAATTGAATTCGTCAAAGGTGGTCAAATGGGGTGTCATCGCCAAGAGCTTGCTGAGAGCTTTTTGATGCAACTCTTTTCGTTGAAAACGAAGTCCATTTGCACAAGATACAAGCGGTCAAAGTTGGCAACATACGTTGACTAGTCAACACCTCGTCATCAGTCCAGTCAACACAATGGTCAATTAGCCCTTGACACTCAGCATCATCTCACCTCTCCACGTGGTAGGCCATTATTGTAAAAAGGTGGAATAAATATGGATTAAACCATATTGTTAAAAAAAAACACGTATGGTTTAAAAATTAAAAGAAAAAAAGAAAGAGAGGATTTGGTGGGATTTTATCCCTTAAAATTCTCTTGCCTTGCCCATAAAACAAGGAGAGAAATAAAGCCCGTAAACTTATATTTCAACAAATTAACCCCTTTAACCACCTTTCTCATATTTCAACGAATTAAGATATTTTAAGGGGCTTAAAATAATTGGTTAAAGATTTTTATGTTAAAGGGAGGTTATAAACGAATTGTAAAAGAGGGAATTTTGTTAAAAGGGAGTTATTTTGTTTAAGAGGGTTATTGTTTTATTTGTTCATGGAGATTTATTTATTAAATATGGAGGTTACACCCCATATATTATTTTATGTATAAAAAGGGGGTGTAGGTTCTTAATTTTTCAACCAAGTGATGGAAAATTATTGGAGAATTGTGAAAGAATTTTTGGAGAGAATTAGAATGCTAATGGAGGGTTTGATTTATTTTTGAGAGGAAGAATTACAAGGTGTTATTATACACCAAAATTGTAATAGTGAGAGAGATTGTCAGAAATTTTATACAGGACTAAAGCTTGGGTGATGTACAAAAGTCGTAATTGTTGGCATCATTAATAAAGCGGTTCCTCGTTGAGAAGTGGACTGAGTGACGTAGCTCAAATTGAGCGAACTTCGTTATCAAGCTCGTGATCTCTCTTCTTCTCTTCTCTTTTTTTAATTCTCTTTAGTATTTATTTCTTGAGTTTCTAATTACGATATTTAAGTAATTAGTTTATGTTTTATTAATTTTGGATAAGAACAAGTGAATGCTAATTTCTGTAATTTCAACAGTTAAGATTCATAACCACGTAGTTCTGTTGGATCGGGGTAAAATCTATGGTTGGGAGTAAAGTGCAAATTATTTGTAGCTCTTTAATTACAGATCAGTTGAAGAACATTTGCTGCATTTAAAACAAGTGTTTGAAAGATGTAGGGAATATGGAATATCCCTTAATCTTAAGAAAAGTATCTTTGTTGTTCACGAGGGTAAGCTATTAGGACACAATGTCAAAAAAGGGAATTAGTATTGAACCTGAGAGAGTCAAAGCCATATTAGAGCTACCTTTACCCAATCAAAAGAAAGGGTTGCAAAGTTTCTTAGGCAAAATTAACTTTTTAAGAAGGTTTATACCTGATGTTGCAAATATTTTACAACCTTTGACTGCTATGTTAAGAAAGAATGCAGTTTTTAGCTGGACTAAGGAAGCCAAACACAACTTTGAAGCTATTAAAGAGGCTTTAACATCAACTCCCACACTGGTAAACCCATATTTCTCAAAAGACTTTATTCTGTATGCATTTGGCAGTATAGATTTTGTTTCTACAATGCTAGTGCAGCAAAATAATGAGGGCTTAGAATAGCCCGTTGCCTTTTTTAGCCAAGGTTTGGTAGATTATGAACAAAGGTATTCATTTTTGGAGAAACATGTTCTTGCTGCCATAAGAAGCCTCAAAAAAATTAAACCTTTAATTTCCAATAACAAGATTCATTTGATGGTAGCACATCTAAGTGTGAAAGAGTTTCTATTGAATAAAGATCTCAATGAAAAGAGAGTTGGATGGATCACTAAAGTCATGGAATTTGATGTTGATATCAAGATCACAAAGCTTGTAAGGAGTAAAGGACTCTGTGAACAGCTTGCTTCAACACCAGAAAAGGAAGAGAAAATAGAAACAGAGGTTGTTCTAGTCACTGATAATTAGGATCGGGATGTTGCACTTGCATTAGCAGCAAGATGGGTGCATGATATGACTCATTTTCTGTAGACTGGTGAATGCCCACCAAGTTTAGATAGAGCTAAAAGAAGATATTTCATATTGCAATCTATACCATATGTGTTGATTAATAATGTTTTATTTAGGAAAGATCTCAATGGTGTTCTATTGAGATGTGTTGATCAAGATTAGATTGAAAAAGTGCTTCATGAGTTCCATGATGGAACTGCAGGGGGTCATTTTTCCCCAAGAACAGCAGCATGGAAAATTATGAGAGCTAGCTATTATTGGGAAACCATGTTTAAGGATGCCCATGCATGGGCCAGAAAGTGTGTAAAATGTGCAATTTTTGTAGGAAAAGAAAAGCTTCCAACATTACCTTTGCAACCAATTCAAGTGGAACAACCCTTCATGAGATGGGGCATTGAATTTATTGGACCCATAAACTCACCTTCTAGTGTTGGGCACAAGTGGGTACTCACTGCTACCGATTATTTTACAAGGTAGACTAAGGCAATGGCTTTGAAAGAAGCCAATGAGTTATCTGTTTTGAACTTTTATGATGACATAGTAACTAAGTTTGATGTTCTAGAATCGATCATTTTAGATAATGCCTTAGCATTTGTGGGACTCAAAGTTACTGATTGGGCAGTTAAGAATGGCATATATATGAACACTTCATCAAATTATTACCCTCAGGGCAATGGTTTGACTAAAAGAACAAACAAGAACATGATCAGAATCATTAAACGAATAATGGAGGATAATTAGAGAGCTTGGCACACCAAGCTAAAATCTGCCTTATGGGCAGATAGGATAACTCCCAAAAGGTCTATTGGAAATTATCCATATGTACTGATTTATGGCAAGGAAGCCAGATTACCTTTTTCTGTAGAGTTGCTAGCTCTTGACATTATGCATTAGTTGGAAATGTTTGAAGAACAAGATCCATTGGCAGTCAAATATGCTCAACTCATGGAGCTGGAAGAGACAAGAGACAAAGCTATGAAGTCTTTGGAGTATCATCAACTCCAAACTAAAAGAGTTTTTGATAAAAGGGAAATTGCCAAAGTTTTTAGAGAAGGCGATGTTGTACTCAAATGGGATGAGTTGAAAATTAGGCCAGGAAAGCATACGAAATTTGATAGCTTCTGGAGTGGTCCATTTGTTATCACAGAGTGCAAGAAGTACAATGCATTACAGTTGTCCAAGCTGGATGGAGAGATTCTACCTATCCCAGTCAATGGGATACACCTCAAGCATTGCTTTGAGGTTTGATCTATACCACTTTTGCTAGTCTAGAAGTTTTGTTTTCAATAAGTGTTGTTGCACCTTAGTTTAGTTGTTGTTTTCAATTTCCCTAAGTGATTTTCAACATAGTTAGATAGTTTCCTACTGCAGTTTTAGTTTTTAATAAGTTTCCAAGGTGTTCCGAGTCATTTCTGTTGAGTTATAGTTTTGAATCAAGTTACTTTTAGATATGTTCTAAGTTTTTGAGTGACCTCAAGCCCAATGAATAGTATAGGCAATTGGTCTTAATGTTTAGTAGGAAAACATATAGTAGATGTTGGCTGAAATGTTACTCATTTTTTGTTACTTGCTCAATTTGATTGAGTTTAGAGTGTTTGCAAACTAAAAGTGAAGTACATTTCTTATCTATCTTCCCTATATTGCATTCAATTGTATAAACATAAAAATCAAAGAGATTACAAGTTTTAGTAACAAATTATTGAATTTATACAAGTGTATACAATATGGAAAATATTTGCACAAATCTTTCTAAAAAAGTAATCTTTATTGATACAAAAGTACATATTTATCTCACACAAGCCATGAGACTTAACTTGTCCAATGAAAATGAAAGACAATTTGTACATTGATGGATAAAGAAAAAGAATGCACATATAGGGGAAGAGGCCAGTCATTGCCTGATGACTAGTTCAGAGTATGTTGTCTTGCTTTGTCTCCTACTTTAAGTTGTCTTGTGTCCTTTGTAGCTCCCTACTCCTAGTTCGTGCATTTGGAAATTGCAGTGATGTTAGAGTCGTGCTCTAAGCAATCAAGGCTCCTAACACTACATGTACATGCACCCATGAATGTATAAACTGACCCTCGAGTGCATTAAACAAACATACAAACTGTACATGTCCAAGGAAAGAAATAGGACCATCAAATATATAAATCATATGCACATTTTTTTTCTAACTGTTTGCTTCATGTGCAGATACAGGAATTGTAATGTTACTGTTTCATCAATTTTTATCACATGGGTCAAATGTGGCTCCCACAAGGGTTGAGCTCAGTGTGTTGCATTGTTGTGCTTTTAATGATATTGAAATATTATTCATCAGAGGGTTCATCTCTTTATGATTCACTCAAATAAGTACCCATCATTTATGGCAGTGAGTTAACAGTCACTGTCATAAGTGGCATATAGTTATTCAAGAGTATCATAAAGCATGAAATCATTTGACCATAGATATAGAGCAACAAATGATGATTATTCAAAGACTACATTATATTCCACAGATGAAACAAATATTCAAAACAGAGTGCAGCTATAAATTCATTACTTTACATCTTTTCTCAATACAAGATAACAACAGGATCTTTCATCAATATCATATATCTTGTTTCTTTTTGGGGTTTGTGCACAGGGTTGTCTTCTCTTGTACTACAAGTAAAACAAATACCATATGCAAACCTGAAGTTGGAGATGGTGATTTCACAAAGGAGCAATGAGCTATGTGATATGATGAAAGTCCCTTTTTTATTTATCTGATTAGGAGTCTTGTCTAATAGGATAAGGTAAATTATGGTGATCACATTAAGTCATGAATTGTGGCTTGATATCACAATGGAGGTAGTCTATTAAATCCATAAAAGGAATCACAGTCTATACTCACTGAAATGAAGGGTGTTTCAAACAATCATTGAGCAACATAAAAGACAGTGAGCAAAATCCTACATAAAGGATGCCATCAAATGTTGGAGGTCAATAGTATTACAAGCTGCAGAATGATAAAAATAAAAAATAACAGAACAACTTTATTATCAAAGAACAAATGAAATATAACGTGAGATTTCAAAGGGAAGGTCTGGTGTAGTAACTCATTATGCTATTGACAGTGTGAAGATGCCCTGGTGGATATATCTGCAAAATGTGTAATCATAGAAAAGGCATGTGGATTGTTTGTCAAAATGTCTAAAAGAGATGTTATCCCATGGAATGCAATGATTGTAGGAATTCATTAATCAATTTAATCTAAGGAAGCAGTTAAATGATACAATGATGAAAAGGACAACATGAAAATTTAGAGCTTCTAACATTTTCTATAGGATACAATCATCATTTCTATCAGTGTGACAATCATGCACATAGAGAACACTGTCAAGAGTGAGCGAATATGCATAGTTGTTCATAATCTTTAAACAGTTCACCAAATTACTAGATTTCTTGGTTACTGGTGCCCATTTAGTAGGGTGGATCAAAGGGATGCTACAATGTGAATAGAGTAAACAAATGCAGCCTTATTCAAAGGCATGATTTACAAAAGCAAAAGGGTTTGACCTCTATTAAGCAGTGGTAGAAGATGATCTAATTGTGGGATCTGATTAAGTTTATTCAACTACAGAAAATAATGCACGAGCTTAGAAACAAAATGGTTTGAAGAGGGCAGATTTCATAGGCCTATACAATAGTGATGATTGGCAGTCATAGAGAAAGGGATGGAAAATTTCAGACATGGATATGACAGTTTTTTGTTGAATACACAACTAAAGGACAACAATGAAATGCTAAATAAAGATATAAGACTATACAATCATCAACTAAGGTAAAATAATTAATACATGATAAGAGCATTTGAATGTGTGTGTTTCCAAAGAAAATCAGCATTGGAAGTATGCATGAATCTAAAAAACTCCTACAAAAATGTGTAAGGGTGCAAATTATATTGTGGATGGTGTTTGTCATGAACGACAGTGTGAACCTTTGTACAAGGTCTCCTACAGGTGCAAAAGAAGGTAAACCAAAAATGCATAATATCAATGTAGGAATCAAAGCAATGAACATGAGTAATACTTTATGACTAATGAACATATAGCTATACGAGCTATATTTCAATCTCTTTCATGCATAAAATTAAGAATCAACAGTCTTTAGGAATCATCTTAAATCTAGATTATAATGGAGTTACGAGTTACAGATTCCTGAAGCACAACATGTCGTTGTTTCAGCCTTTAAATTAAAATGAGTTGGGATTTAGAGAACCCTCTTTGATGAAATCCTTGGCTATCAAATTGTATGGCAAGAAGCTCTTGTGGAACCTTTGAGATTTTCCTTTTCCTTTTCAGAATGTCACAAAAATGGGAAAAGAATTCAGCCACTGGAGTGTGAATCACAAAATGTTTGGCCTTTTTTTTGGCAAAGTGGGTTTTCAAAATTACAAACCCGGAGTATGAATTTACAAGAGGTTTCAAAGTTATAGAATGTAATATCAAGGAGATGACTTAGTCAAGGTTTGAATGTAAATGGAGATCATGAATGAAAGCTGGTTAAAGGAGCAATAACCCTGTAGGAATGCAAGATGAACATGTCTGCAAATATGAAATGGAGGGTTTTATTTTCTTAAAATGCCATCTACAAAACTTTTAGAAAAAGCACAAACCGTGGCTATAAAAGTCTCAAGCTTACAAAAATGCCAAAGAAAATATAGTGGCCGCCATAGGAAATCATAAGCGGCCGAGCCAAAGAATGCTTGGAAGAGAAAACCCTCATGGGTTTTGTGTGTGGAAGAAAACCCCTATATGTATCATGGAGAAATGCATAGAATAGCTACAAAAAATGTAACAGAAGCAAAACCCATAGCCCACGACCTAGGTTATTTTTTTTTCGTAGAATAACAACAAGACACTATAATGTGTAAAGAATGTCTTACCTTCAAGTTTTCGTTTTGCTATTTTGCATAAAATCTTTGTGTGAGATATATTCCAAAGGCTCAGATATAAAAGCTCATGGCAGTTGGAATGAGAAAGAGAACACACAAAGATTAAATAAGTGAAGAGAGAACAGTTAGAGCCGCGGCCAAAGAGTCCAAAATAAATTAAAATGGAGTTTTTATTCATTTTTTGCTTCATAAAATGACTTACCTTTGTTTCCTTGAGGAAGCCTACAGAAGAGATTCTGCCATTGGATATGCTCAGAAAAACTTTGAAGGATGGTGTAGAAACCCTACCTCCGCGGCCAGAAGTTTCCCAAATTTCTAAGGTTTGAAATGAATGCTTTTTGCATTCTTTTCTTTTTCCTTATGTTTCTTAGGGTTGAAACCCTAGTGGTGGTCGATTGAAAGTTAGGCATTTTTTGCCTTCTTTTTAAAAAAAAATGCATTGCCAATTAATATCCCGTGGGTCAAGACTTTATGTCTATGGCTTGTCTATGTTTTTGCCTTATAACTTAGGCATGTGATCATAAAAGAATTTTTCTATGTATATGATTAAATACATGTGGTCCTTTATTTTTGCATTGTTCTATATTGTAAAATGCTTAATTTAAAGTGATGTTTTATAAATCACTTAAATTAAGTCATTATTTTAAAATACAAATTAGAAGTTATGCTTGAATTTATGAAGTTGCTGTGGGGCTACTGGAATTTGGCACCCACACTTTGTCATATGAAAATGGCGGTTTGTTTATTTAAATGCACGTCACTTCACGTTTTATGAAAAAAATTAACTGTCAAAAAATATTTAATTTATATTTTTTTATATAAAATCTTTAATATTAAAATATTTATTGATTTTATTAATCATACATATTAAATATGATTTTTTTTTTTATAAATTTCTATTTTTAATAACACAAGTAATTTGATTTTTTTAAATATTATGTATCATATAAATTAATTAAGTATTTTTTATAGGAATCATACTTCTTAAAAATACCAAATAAACAATAAAAAAATAATAATTTGATACAAACCTTCATTATATAATTTGCATATATTTAAACACAAAAAAAAACTTTTGGAAAGAAAGGAACTATTTTCTTTTATTATTTTTAAATTGAGATGCAAAAATTAATGATGCATTACATAGAAAATAAACAAAAACAAATGTTATCAAAGGTCAAGAACTCTTCTTGACTTTGTATTCTTCCATATTTGATATACTTTATTCCAATTTACATCATTTTCTTGAGGTCCATTTAAAGACACTCTCATTAATGCATCCAATGTATCCAAACCCAACTTTGACTTTCTAACATCTTTGATGATGTTTTGTTTTGAAAATCCTTGCCAATATTTTGTGTTACAAAAGACTCTCCATGCATCTTTCATCTTGAAACCCTCACAACTCAAATGCAGTGAATCAACAAAAGAGTTTAACTCCCTTTTACAACCGGTAACATCAAATATGGATACAAATTCATTTACATTAAAAATTAAAAATAGTTTAATCCTTATTCAACTCATTATCTAAAATTTCAACATGCTCACCAATAAAACACAGCTGTTGTATTATCTTGAAAAAAATCAAAGTCAATGAATCGCTTGTAAAAAAACAATTCTTTAAGGAAGTTGTTGTATTATCTTGAAAAAAATCAAAGCTGGTGAATCACCTGTAAAAAAAATTCTTTAAGGAATCAAAGCCTGTGAATCACTTGTAAAAAAAATGATTAATCCTTAAATGTTGTATTATGTTGAAAAAAATCAAAGCTGAGAATAATTATTTGTAAAAGGAAAATAAAATTTCAACATGCTTATTGCTCACCAATAAGTTTGATGCTATATTATCTTGAAAAAATTCAAAGTTGGGAATCACTGCAAACAAAATGCTGCTGAAAAAACAAGTTACAATGCTATAAAATAAATGCTTTCAACAGTGAAAATTTGTGTTATGTAATTATTCATAAGGATATCCTATATATATTAAAAAAATTGTAAAATTAGAAAATATTGATAATTAGAAATAAATCTAAAAATCTTAAATTTAATGTTAAAGTTTCTAAATTATATAGAAAATAAATCTTGTTAAAATATTCAAAAAGTTAAAAATCAATTATATTATATTATGAAAAGATTTTGAATTAATATAATTTTTATAATAAATGTTATAAATCATCTATATTAATAAAAAGCAATGATAACTATTAGTAAAAATGTCAAAATCTTTAAAAAATTAGAAAAAACTATATTTAACCTTGAAAATATTCTATTTTCAACAGATTTTGAATTAATAAATATATTTATAATAGATTATATATATTAATATAAAATGAAATTAGAAATAATTATTCCAAATCTAAACTAATTTATACTTTTATTATAAAAATTATTTTATTATATATATATATATATATATTTTATTCATATATATATATATATATATATATATTTTATTCATATATATATATATACAATAAATTTTTACGGTTTAATAATAATTTTAAGTGTCAATTTTACGGTTATATAAAAATATAGCAAGTCAAATGATACGGTCTAATAAATTTTAGGTTGTAATATACGGTCCAAAATGCAAAAAACGGTCAAATAGACCATCAAATTCCGACGGTTGCAAGTATATTGGAGGGTTATTTTTAGTTTGGAGACATGTACCCACATTTGTAGGAGCATTTATGCTTCTTATTATGGAATTGCAGGAATCTAGGGGTGGTTTTGCATGCCTAGATGCTTGGCATGGTCAAAACCACTTTCCCCACATGTTGGAGGTAGTTTTATGAGGAATCTAATGCCTCATTTTTAGGATTTTCTGGTGGATCCAACCCAAGGTAGTTGCTTGCTCCTATTTTGGTGCAACTACTTTGGTTGAGTTTTATATTCACTTTTGAAACTTATTTTAGAAGGAGTTCTAAATCTGTAGCTTTCTAAAGATAGTGATTCTACAGTCCATCAGACTTCAACATACTTTGTAACTCATCTTGTGAAGCAGTTAGTACCTTGGATGTTAATAACATTGAATTATTTTTCCCTCTCATTTCTTGCTTTTCTTGTGTGCATTTCTTAATGGTGATTGATCGAATTGCTTGTGAAATCTATGTTTTTTCCTTGTATTTTTGTCTCATTGAAAGCACCTTGTTGCTGGAAGATATATTATTACATGTTATGAGTTGTGTGAAAAAAATGCAAGATTTCTAGTCGTGAGATATATTTTTCCTTCTAGGATCTTGTGTCAACACCCTCTTATAAAGTATTTGTGTAAGCAATATGCAAAAAAAATGAGTTGTGTAAGCTTCTTCCAAGCTGTTAATTGAACTGTGTAACTAAGTTGAGTTTACATGTCTTATAATAAGTTTGGTGTATCACCATAGAGTAGTAGTTTTCAATTTCATTTTAAAGTTTCAACTTTCTCACCCTTTCCTCAGTAAAGAAAATTAGTAGTTTAAGTGATATCCAATTAAGAACCAACTTTCTCTGGAGGTCCTTTTCTGCTATAAGGTTACCCACAACCTTAGAAAAGTTCCCATGTTTCACATTATTGGTTTTGTTAAGTTTATGCTAGGGTGCAAATCATAGTGATAACAATTTCACAAATTTATGAATCAGATTGAATAAATTAACGTACTATTATTTTCCACTGTTTCAAATTTCAAATGTAGAATCTAGATTTTGAATTTTAACTATTATCCAAGGATTTAACAATTTCTAAGTATTTAGATTTTATATTGCATTTTAAATTTCAAACTATAGTTGATATTTTATATTGTATTCCATGAAATTATGTATTAGATTGAATAAATTAACATATTATTAATAATTTCATATTTTAATTGTGTTAAAGATGTACTCAGTGATTCATCACTCAAATCAATGCTTAATAACATATTAACAATAGTATAATATATAAGAATAAACATCAACAATTGTTTAATGTGTATCTAGTAGTTGAAACCAGAGTTTTTCTTCAATTAATAAAATATATAATATAGAAAATTGAACATCAACACATTATTGAATTTGAGTTTTTTTATTGATTTTCAAATGAAGGAATACATAGAGACAATAAAAAATCTTGCTCAAAGACAACTCTACACAAAGATGAGTTGGAACTTGGAAATTCATATTGTCAAAATCAAATCATTTTATCAGCTTTTCTAGCAACTTCCACTGTTCAATTGACACAAGTGTCATTTGTTCTAACTGATGTTGTCTGACTTGAAAATTTGTTAACAATGAATTATTGAAATTGGAACGTAACTTGCATGTTTCAGTCAAAGTTTCTTTCAAGGTTATCAGTGGTTTGATGGAATCCAAATAGTTTGCCTCATCTAGGTTCTGAGAAAACTGTTCCAAATCAATCTTCCTTGCACCCTCCATCTTCTTTCTGAAATCATCCTTTCTAATGAATCGCTCATTTGTGTCAAAATCCTTTGACAAACCAAGCTCTATTAAGCTCCTTACATTTTTGTCTAGCTTCTTCATATTTTTTGTAGCCAGATGTAGAAATTCCTCTATTTCATGCATTCTCAAACACTTTTGAATGATAGATGACAACTTCATTGAGGCATCAATCCAATTATTAATTCCTTTTGATTTCAATTCATTGTCATTGGCTTTGTAGATTGTTTGATGAACTTGATTTGCATATTTCTCTATTGTCATTAAATTTTTGTTGTCCATTAAATATTTCTCAAGCTTCCTATAATGTAGTCTCAAAGCATCAATAAATTGAAACAATTCACACAAATGATCAATCCTCTGCATTGTTTCCTCCTAGATCTTTTGTTTCATACACCTTATTGTTTATCTACAAAATATAGTTAACTTATTTTAACAAGAGTTTATTTCATTTTCTACTTCCCTCAGCTTTGTCCCCAATCTTTCACTTTTTTTTCTCTTTCTCCAATTTTTGTTCCCACTATTGATTTGCTTTCCCTAGGTTCTGTTTTAATTTTTCTGAAGTGGATTTTTCCTCATCATATTTCTTTTTGCTCTCATCTAACCTTTGCTTTGGTTCATTCAATTCCACCTCTATTTGTTTATCCTCTTTGCTTATAAATGTAGAGGCAAAAATTTTAATTATTTTTTCTAATTCATTGGTCTTGTTATTTGCTACTTTTCTCTTTGCTTTCTCATTTGCTATGCCTACCTGTAACTTTTCTATTTAAATCTACATCTCTCTCTCTCTCTCTCTCTCTCTCTCTCTCTCTCTCTCTCTCTCTCTCTCTCTCTCTCTCTCTCTCTCTCTCTCTCTCTCTAGCAACATGTGTACACCAATTCATTATTTTTCTTTGATACATTAACTTTGTCATAATTTTTGTATCCAAAAAATCCAATTGAAAACTGCTCACATGAAATTTAGAGCAATCTATCTAATTTTTTAGTTTATTTTGAACTATGTGAATAACAAAAATGTACTCCATGATTTCTTTATTTGGGTTGAATGTGGGTAATACCTTGGTGGTTGCAGGCTCTAAAATTACAATAGATGAACTCTATATCAGTTGCTTCCTTTCTTTTTTTATAGAATTTTGATTTCTTTTTAAACTCATCATTGTAATCAAAACTTGGGGATGCAAAAATAATGGAATGCTTGAATGTTGAAGGAATATGAGTACTTGCAGCTGCTATTGCAGCCACACTAACTAGAGGAGTTCCTAGAAATAACTTCTTTGGGGTGGAACTGGTAGTTAGACTTGGACCTATCACAATCCTTGCCCTCTTTAGTATGCCTTGATCACTGGGTGTTTATGCGGTGTCTTGTATTGTTGGCCTCTTGTGTGTAATTTGTTGTTGTAGCACATGTTGACCACTACTAGTACTACTATCCATACCATCACCACCAATGGCAATGCCAGTTGCACTAGTTTTTCCACCATGGGCATGTCCTAGTTGTGATTGTATTTGACCATGAGGAACATGATTTGAAGCTTTAATAAAATGACTTGTTTCAACTATATTTGTGTGCCCTTGGTCTATTTTATCAACTCCAAGGCCTCACTTATCATTAGGTTTTCTATGGTCTACATCTATTGTCGTACAAATGCCTTGTCCTTGGGACCCCAATCCACCACTTTCATAACCCATTTTTTCAGCTATGGTTGCTCTTTAAGTATATTTTTGTTTTGTGGTCTCACTTAAGCCAAATTTGAATTTTCTTGCATATTGTACACTTTGTTCTTCCTTAACATCATCAGTTTTGTCATGTTCATTGGGAAGCTTTATATTCCACAAATCGCTAAACTCATAATCTTCTTCAGTCTCTCCAAACTCTACACTAGTTTTTGGTTCACCTAGCTCCTTCCTCATAGACCAAAAGGCAGTGATTTTTTATTGTGACCAATTTTTTTCTATAAACATCCTTATCTAGAGAATCTGGCATTTTTACTCTACTAGATGGTTTATCACTTTTTTCATAAAAAATTGTTGTACCTCCTAATTTGATTCTCTACTTCTATTTGTTGGTGCAATGCCATAATTTCTACTGACAATTATTCAAAAGAAAAACCTTTCTCAACAAAAAATTTCTCCATTGCTATTTTTACCTCATCCCAAGAATCCTTGTTTCTCAATTTTTCAAGCAAGGTTTTACTTTGATGTTGAATTCTACTTGCAACATGCTTATTGGCCACAATCCTTAATTTAATGGTGTCAAATGGATCATACTACCAGTGATAGACAACATCAAATTTAATTTTTTTAAAAGATCACATGCCACACTAAATGCTTTTCTCTAGAATGTGAACCCTCCACATGAAAAAGGTAAAGAAGGAAACAAGGAAACAAGGTCTTCTTTTGCTAATTGACAAAGTATAGTTAATCAGTACTCTCCATCTTCCTTACATATTCCAATGGAAAAACCCTTTCTGTCACATTTATTGGAAGTTTGTATGGATCTACTCCTGATCTATACAATATTAGCATATTATATTTTTCCATTAAGTACAAATCAACCAATTTTATTTATTTTCACAGTTGAATGTAATTTCTACAAGACATAGGCAATCTAGGCATTGGAGTATTTGCAATTGCTTGATACAATGGAGCCAAAAAGTAGTCTACAAATTGATTGTAGTTCCTTCGAGAATCATGCATCCTTATTTTAGTGGTCCAATCATATACTGGAGCCATTTTATTTTCCTTGGCATTCATATAGGGTTGAATCTAAAGCTTGTTGGTATGAGTCATTTCACTAAACTTGAATAGAAAAAAATAGCACAAGTAGATTGTAAATCTAATTATCTTAGTGGAAACTCCTTTAATCATTAAATAATGTTTATGCATGGATTCTATGATGTGCTCAAGAAAGTTATATTTGAAAAGCTATCCATTATAATGGATATTAAATACCATTTGAAGGAGGCTTGCACCCACTTCCCGTTTGCTATCCAGTCCGAGGAAAAATGATAGCATGGAAATAATATCCTAAACCAATGGTCTAAAAATTACAAAATCATGAGACTTATGATTACTTTTCAATAAGTTTTTGACAATCTCGAACTATTTTATTTATAAAAGTATTTTTCTCCCTTTCATCTATTGCTTCATAATCATTAGCAAGCTTTTATAGGTCAATGTGGACATTTTTAATTCTTCAGTTGTAAACCCCATCACATTTCTAAATTCTTTTGTATAAATGGATAACATTTCTTCTTTGCTATCTTTATTAACAATTACTCTTTTGTTATCATCATAATTGTGGGAACAGACCATGATAAATTTTGGGCAAGCGAAAACCTCATATAACATCATGCGCCCTAATCCACTTACCCACAGTGAATTGACATTATTAATTTGCATTTGGTTTGTAGCCTATTCTCACATGAAAATATAAGTTTTGAGGTAATCCTACCATGGATTTCAAGATCATAAATATCATGGTATTCATCATTGAAATCCGGGGTTTTAAGCACCCCAACATAATCTATTTTTCTATCCAATTTTGCTTTGCCTTTCCCAAGAACTTTGTTTGGTCTACTAGTGGTGGTAGACATGCTTGTACAATGTAAATTACCTCTTAATTCCTCCTTAATTTTTATTAAGTCTCTCAAGTTCTCAACCCTAAACCCAAAGTTTGACAAAATAAGATTTTAAGAAATGATGAAATGTAGGAATTTTGTCTTTCAATTACCCGAATTTTGATTCTTAAAAAGATTAATATTGACATATGTGGAATGGCTTTGTTGGAACCCAAAATCTCCTTGGTGCACTACAATGAGCAATCTAAAATTTCCTTGTGTGCTAACCCTCTCACTTAAAAATAAAATCACTTAGCAGTAGAAAGTTCACTTTTTTTTTTTTTTTAATATTCAAGTGAATGAAACGTCAATGTGTTTCCTTCATACTACATAATTAGTACATTTCATTTCTATACAAACACTTAGAAATAAATTGAATATTTTCCCTACATTGATAATAAATTCTCAACCATTGATCTTTGTAAATCTAACAGTTATAGGGTGATTTTGGAGGTTTGAGTTCACAAGCCTAGTGCTATGTGCATTTCATTCTGGAATGCAACTACAACCATCCATCAAACATTCATTGAACAGTCAAGTAATTTATATATATAAACAATACACACATGTTTTAAAGTTACATTTTGACGTACCTTCTATTAATTGATCACTTTCAACGAGAGGCACCATCACTATCATTCAAACGTTCCATCTCAAACAAATTCTTAATCATTGATCTTTGTAAATCTAATGGGTATAGGGTGATTCCAGAGGTTTAAGTTTGCAAGCCTAGTGCTCTGTGCATTTCATTCTAGAATGCAACTACATCCATCCATCAAATGTTCATCGAATAGTCAAGTAATTTATGATATAAACAATAAACATATGTTTTAAAGTTGTTTTAAACTTTAGTGCGCTAGGATACACAATCCTCATGAGATTTTCCTTCAATAGAAAAATCGTTGGAGACATTGAGATGAGTCCACATGTCCATTTTTTGGTTCCACGAATCATATATAGATCTACTTGAAGCATCTCGTGGACTCACATAATCCCTTTAAAAGTAAGACATTGATTGACACACATGACATTGATTGACACTTGTCCCCTTTCCGTGATTCCACAACAATTAATTTAACCTTTATAAAACTATTTGTGGACTTGTAGAACCATAAAGTGTGGACTCACTTAAACCATTTAATTAAGCACGTGCAAAATCTTCTTCTTAAGTGAGCACTAAATAAAAGGCTAAAGCCTCCAAAAACTCACTTCTCACATAAAAGACAAATAAATATTGATTTGACAACATTCTATTTTTATTTTTAGTGTTTTTTGTCAATTTGATGGCAACTTTCTTTTTTTCATTTGTATTGCTTTATGTTTTAAATATGCATACAAAAATTTCATAAATAGATAATACTTAATTTCTTGAAGGAAAAATCTAGATTTGTCTAAGTTTATTTCATTCCATTATTTATCACTTGTTTAATGGTAAACATGTTGCCATTTAACTATAAAATCCTCCAAAATATTAGGTAAAAGGCCAAAACCTCGAAGATCTCACTTATCACATAAAAGTTAGATAAATATTGATTTGAAAACATTCTATATCCATTTTTAGTGTTTTTTGTCAATTTGGTGGCAACTTTGTTTTTTCATTTGTAGCCTATGCAAGCACAACACAATACTTTGTAATATATTAACATACATAGAGTTTTCTATTGTTGTAATCATTGAACCTCCTTTAAAGTTTATGTGCAAGTGCTATTGCTAGAATTATTAATGATATTGCTAATTACTTGTATAATTTGGATAGACATTGAACACACAAAATAATTATTTACTGTAAATGAATAATGAAGAATAACACAACCATTTATTTTATTACAACTGAATTAAAAGGTTACATTAGTACATAGCTTTTTAAAGATGAGTAGAGAGTGCAAGCTCTTGTTTTGTATAAATGATACATGCCACTTTACATCAAACACAATTGATTCCAAGTTGGTAGCACGGTGGAAATGGGATACAAACCATATTCTCAAACCATGCCCATGGGGCTTGTCAACCACGATTTGGATCTTGGGATCTCAAATATGGTTTTACATTTATAAAAAAAAAATAGTTTGGATCTACATCCCACTATGGTGAAGTACGAGCTGATAGTTAAAAAAAATTATACAAAATATATTGCATAATATGCTTAATCTGATACACCAAAGCATCCCAAAATGACATAATTGATTCCAAGCTAGTAGTGGCAGCTATGGGATCAAGACCATATAACCAAACAAATGACTTTGAGAATCCATAGGGCTTGCCTACTATGCTGTGGAAATGGGAGCTATGAATATAGAAAATGTACCTATCTTGGTTACCAATTGGAATTATGCAGAACATAAGGGGTAGTAAATCTACTCCCACCTTCTTCGAGCAACTCAAAGGCACCAGATAGCACAACATGACTCTAAAAGTCCATAGTTCCTCTTTGAGGGGCTCTATCAAAATAGAGTATGAGAATTCACTAGCTTTGAATGCAAACAAGATTAAAATATTTATGTGGGTGCACTCTTTGTGAAAGCACTTATCTCCATCAGAGCTCCTCATCCTTGTTCAAAACCTATCTCAAAAGCTAAGTAAACTAGATCAACTTCTTTCCAATTCCACCCATTCTGAACTTGAAGGAAATTGGTCTTTTACTCTATAACTACATAACTGGAGGCAAGAGAATTTAGAGTATCCTCGATAATACCACATCATCTTATTCCTTATTAACCTTGCAAAATGAAAACCCTCATTAGAATTTAAAAAAATGCACTCGATACTAAAGCCTTCTACAAAAGATTTCAGTTGTGCTCACTATCCCTAATACTTATTTATGGGTCATTTATGAGCTCTAAGTTCACCATCTCAATCCCTATTTAATTGTGAGTCATGTGAGGTATAATTTCTCTTTTTTGCACTAACCAAGTAACCAACTTCAATCGCGTGAGAGCCACCTAGACCAACAATGTTTATTTTGATTGAAGTCTGGCTACATGCACACTATACCTCAAGCTAACAAGCTTTCAATCATGCCACTCAAACGATATGTAATCATTACAAATCCTATTTCAATTGATCACTAGATTAATGACATCATCATGTATAGTGTTTCATGCAATTTCCAATATCAAGTTATCCAATCACTCGCTTTAGATGTATATATGGCATTAATTTGTGGTACCACAACCATATTTTGTTCGAAGAAAGATAATCTGATGGATATGCAAAAATCGATAAAAAGAAAACATGTGCCATACTTTCTACCATTTTTCAGTATCAAGTTATCAAATCAAAACACGTGCCATACTTTCTACCATTTTTAGTATCAATTTATCAAATCAAACATTTTGCTCGCTTCAAATGTATATATGGCATTCACTCACAGTACTGCAACCACATTTTCTTCAAAGAAAGACAATCTGGCAGATATGTAGAAATTGATAAAAAGATTGAGTATTGAATGATGGGTAGAGTACTTCGAAGCATTGAAAAGATAAATAATTAAATGGGTTGTTGTAGCTTAATCATTATCAATGTCCACTAATAAGTCACAATGAATTTCTCTCACTTATGATCAAAACTGTATGTTGATAATTAGTCTTAAAAGCCATATTTTTATATTGAACAAAGCAAAAATGATTTACAAGAATGGAGCCATGAAAAGTATTTTAATTTAAGTAGCTAAAGACTAAAGTACATAGCCATCCTGTCCAAAAAACCACTAACCATGACAAAAATCTGGTCATAAAATACATATTACAAGAGTTGCACAATAAAATATAGACACAATTCATTACTATTTTTTTTTTAACAATAGTAGAGGCCCTGAACTAGGTGTTTGAGTAGCTAGTGAATTGAATTGAACCAAGTAAGAGTAGAGAAGAAAAGGGAATCACCCAAATCCTTCTTTTAAAACTCCAGACTCTATAATGATTCATTTGTCATATCACACACCAGACCACACCTCATAACAACTAGAGCAAGAGCTTGTACTATAGAAGCAACCAATTCAACTCTGAGAAAGATTCCACCAATAGGCACTAACCCAAATTCAAAATTCTAATGCTCAAGTGTCAACTCCAACAAAGAAGGAGAGTAAATGAAAGGCTGAAAATAGTGTATTGCCAACGTCTTCACCAAATATTTATCCAACAAAATGTCCATGCAATTAGACAAGAAAGTAGAAGCTACCTCAAAAAATAGAGCATAGGGGTTGTTCTGAATCCATTCCCTACCCATAATTATTCTTATAACCTCAACCTATACACAAGGAATAGTAAAACCGATACCCAAATTTCGTCTATCGTATGCATCATTGCTTCTTTTCTCCCAAAAAAATTGGGTAGCATGACATGCCATGAAGAGTCCATAATATCACAATGAAATTGTGAATAGAGAAGAAAGAAAGAAAATCCAAATATATTATAAATGATATGAAGAACATCAAGTTGGTGAAGTATATATAGAACAAAGACATCAATACTCAACACTTGAACATTTAATTCACCACTTGATGTGACAATATTATTTCGAAAAAATTGAGTCATGACTTTAAGTGATTCAATAAATAATAAAACATCAACCATTGATGTTTTCAAATCTAACGATTCTAGCATTATTTCAGAGGTTTGAATTCGCAAGTCTAGTGCTCAAACATTTGCTTCCAGAATGCAACTACAACCATCCATCGAACATTCATCGAACAGTTATATTAATTTTCTAATTCGATGTGACAATATTATTTCGCAAAAAATTGAGTCATGAATTTAAGTGATTTAATAAATAATAAAAGGTCAACCATTGATATTTTCAAATCTAATGGTTCTAGCATTATTCCAGAGGTTTGAATTCGCAAGTCTAGTGCTTCAGACATATGCTTCCAGAATGCAACTATAGCCGTCCATTGAACAGTCATCGAACAATTATATTAATTTTCTAATTCAATGTGATAATATTATTTCGCAAAAATTGAGTCATGACTTTAAGTGATTTAATAAGTAATAAAAGGTCAACCACTGATATTTGAAAATATAACGGTTCTAGGGTTATTCTGGAGGTTTGAATTCGTAAGTCTAGTACTTCAGACTTTTGCTTTCGGAATGCAACTACAGTCGTCCATCGAACATTCATTGAATGATCGTCGGTTATATTAATTTACACTGACATCTAGCTTCAAACATAGTACTTCGCTTAGTGGCTCACTTGACACTTCTAATAAGAACTTATAATAATATGATGATGCTTGTCCACATTCCAAACACTCTATGAAGGAATTTGGATGTGTGGAAAATTTATCCCAGAATAGAACAATATATTTGATATTTTTGCCACCCACGCTATGATTTTTTATTGGCATACCAGTTTATTTCACCAATGATTTATTTATTGGTTTGAAATTATGTTTAATTCACCAATGATTTTTTTATTGGTTTGAAAATAGGTTTAATTTTCCAATGAAAATATTTTTTGATTTGAAAGTAGGTTTTAATCATCAACAAAATATTTTTTATTTTGAAAACAGGTTTAATTCGCCCACAAAAATATTTTATTGGTTTGAAAATAGTTTTAATTAGCCAATTTGAAAATATTTTATTGATTTAAAAATAGGTTTTTATCTCTAATGAAAATATTTTATTGGTTTTAAAAAAATATAATTCGCTAGGAATTTCCACAAACTTCTAGCGATTATAAAAGATTCACCAAGTGAGTTTTTTTTTTTTTCAAAAAAAATGCCAATAAAATTAATATTTTTTGGGGAAGTGTACAAGATTCGTTAGGTTTTTACACCTTCTCCAATCAAATAGAGGCATTACACTTTTGAGTGGTGTGCTTTCTTCAAATAATTTCCATCAACCAATCTCAAATCTATGGGCACTTCAAACTATAGAGTTAATCTTACTCCACCCAAAACTTTGTACATATCAAAGGGGTCACAATGTCATCAAAGAAAATCTTATTGATCTTCCAAGGAATGTGAATGTCAAGGAGAATATTGTGTGGGTGTTGTGTAGTCTTACAACACGCCCCATTTTTCTCCCAACAAAATGAGGACCCTGTTTTTTGTTTTTTGTTTTCACTTGTTTTGGCGGTAAAGGAAAAATCCTACAAATCCTTTAAATGTCATCTTTGGTCCTTCAATTGGCTTAAATCTCATCATGGATGAATAGAGCATCAAAATTTAGCCAAGGTTTCCTTTCAAAATTCCTTCAAATTCACTAAAATAAAGAAGTTATAGCTTTATGGGCATTTTGTACCCAACCGATACAATGCGTTGGTTCCCTTTTGTTCTCTCGCAATATGTAGTTCACTTGATTTTCCTCACAATCGTGGAAGGTTTCAATGTTGTTGAACTCATACCTTTAAGATTACATTTGTCTTGGTCTTCTTGTTGGTAGCAGATCCAACCATTTTATATTCCATGATTAATTAGTTGCAGAAGTCTAAGACCTATCTGAACATCATATCTCATAGCGTTATCATCTGATTCAGTTAGGTATTCCTGTATTTTGGCTCATTGCATCTATATGGGAGATAAATGTTATATGATGTTAAATATAAAGTCTATCATTTTTGGACTCAAGGGGATCATGAAATTAAGTTTAAAATTATGTGAACATCCAAGGTCTTAGTGAACTCAATCATTAACCACTAAACTTTTTGATCACTTAAACTCACCCACTATTTCTAGTTCACCTCAATATACCTGCAATAGCAAGGTTTTTAATTGAAATTGAACTTCTTTCTTTTTAGATTTTATACTTGAACCTTTGGACTTGAAACACTAATGAGTTATATCTAATCCTTATGCAAAATATTGAAGTCCAAATGAACTAGATATTCATCAAAACATAACTTTCCAATTCACTTATAATTTTTCGCAACCATATGACAATGACATCGTGTTGATGTACAACTTGTGGATATTTCACCTCCAAGTGAATTGCATCTATACGGACTTAATTTTATAGTTCACTTCATTTTGCCTATAATCATACATCAATGATATCATCAATACATCATGCTTACATTATCAATCACGTCGATCAACTTAATGACCTACCTTGAATGGAATGGCATCATCTTCCTTTATGATGATGTAATTAGCAGGGAAGTCGATACTTAGTGTTAACATTTTGTGATCCCTTTAAATCCCTTGCATCCGATAGCAACCAAATTATCTGTAATTGCAAGAAAATGGCTCCCAACTACATCAATGCTAAAATTAGTCAAAAAAGATTGTTGGAATTTAAAATTTTAATGCAGTTTTGGAAAGGTTGACTATAGGGAAGTGCAAAAAAGGATTTTCATCTAAATTGAAACATAAAAATAACTTGCTAAAAGAATTTCTTGAAATATTTCAAAATGCATTCTCGTCAGATTCACTTGATGCCTACTTTAGGATTGCATTTATTGTGTTTTTTATTTTTATAATTTTCTCTACTTTAAATTTAGTTTTATCATATTATTTCACCATCAAATGAAATCTAGTAAATAAAGAAAATTTACAGATGAAGAGCAAATACAAAGGTGAGAATTATGAATTTTGATAATTGAATTGTTGAAAGTTGAACATGAAAGAAGCATCAATGTTCACAAAGCTATTCATAAAGGTTTGATGAGTATCAAGATAACCATGTATGCATCCAATTAGACACATAATCTAAAAATCACAAGTTTTTCACATAAAATGAAATTGCAATTGGGTTTGAATTTGGTTTCAATTGCAATTAGTTTTGGATTATTATTTTTACCCAATTTTGAAAAAGTAAATTTCTTTTTTTGAGGTGAAAATAATCTTGTCATGGTAAAAAATTAAAACTCTAATTAAGGAATTGAATCAACCCGAACCCTAGTCAAACAAGTTAAGGTAATTATGGACCATTTAGCAACCTGCATAACTAGTGAGGAAAAGAGCCAAAGACATAAAGTTCCAATTTCAAGGAGTAATCAACAAATTGAAAATATGGCCTAGGTTTGGTATTGTCTCTAATACCAATTTAAGGCACATTGATATGGATGAATTCCATGAGAGAATCATGATAAAAAAATGCTTGTCCTTGGGTGAAGAATATAACACAAAGTGGATTACACAAAGTTGCAAGGTTTCTTATGTCTATGGATTCTATGAAACTTATGTTAGAGTACATTCACAGATATGATGTAGAGAAAATATTGGTCATTCACAAGGGTGGAGAGTATATGGAATTGACACCAAAAGGCATTTCCTGAATGTTTAACATTCTCATGCACCCAATAATGTATCATTTTGAAAAGGATAAAGTTGCTAGTGAATTTAAGGATAACAAAGAAAAATGCAAAAGATCAATATAATTTGGATGGATGTTGAAGGTTAAAAATCCAAAATATTAGGTTCTGCCAGTAGTATTTGAAAATTTTCAGCGGATACACCAAACAAGGCATTTGTGGGTCCTTCAAATGCAGTGACTTTAAGAAGAGCACCTGTTCCATCATCCAAATCCACTTTTACCATGTAGCTAAAATCACATTTAGGGAGATCAATAGAACACTTTGGGTAGTGAAAACTATTGGGGTTCTTTTGTACAACCTTTTTCTTACATTTCTTATTGCCCACCATAAGAGGACAAGAGAGGTGACAAAAGTTGTCCAAGTGGACTTTTGATATGCTTGCTTTTATGCAAACATTTTTTTTTAGGAGAGTTTGTATTATTGATCAATGCAATGTCAATTGGATTTGAAAACTTGTTGGGAGAAAGATGATCTATTGAGAGGGAAAGGAAAGGCGTTTCATTCCCTACAGTGGAATACCAGTCATGAAACGTTGAGGCTTCTAACAATTCTAGATTTATTACAATTGTAGTTGCAAATATAGTATCAAGAGCTTTTCCATGCTAGGAGGTTATGCGTCCATATTTGATCAAGATAATTGGAGGGATTGGTAGAAGAGGCAAACTAGATAATTATTTTCCTTCAAATTCACAATGATGACCCCAAAGTGTAACATCAATGGTCAAACATGACATGGCTGCAATTGTTGCAGTACACTTGAGTGTTTTTGTTCCATCTCTCTTACGGATGGTTGATGCGGGGGAGATAGATAAAAGTATGCCAATAACATTTGTATACACCTAAAAACAATCATCACCTTTAACTAATTAAATACTAGCTATTTGATTAATATTTCAACTACATCTAAATAAATGCTTAATTTATTTATATTGTTCACCATTCTCTAATTCTCCAAAATCTAAAACACTTTCGTCTAAATTAATTAAATAAACACCTAAAAACGGTCATCACCTTTAATTAATTAAATACTAGCTATTTGATTAATATTTCAACTACATATAAATAAATGCTCAATTTATTTATATTGTTCACACTTCTCTAATTCTCCCAAATCTAAAACACTTTCTTCTAAATTAATTAAATAAACAAGGTTCCCTAAACTTGTTTTATTTAATTAAACTTCATTAAATCCAATAAGGATTTAGAGCACATTTCTACAACTTTTTGTGTGCCACCTCATCAAGGTCACATGAAAATAAATAACTCTAATTTTTAATTAGAATTATCCTACACCAATTTCAAAAAGAACATGGTCTTTCCTTCCCACACTTCCACCAATTTTAAAAAAGCACATGGTCTTTTCTTCCCACACTTCCACCAATTTTGGAGCACATGATTTATTCCTCCCACACTTGAATCTTCCATCCAAATGGCATGTTGCCCATTGGTCAAGAGATTATTCCACACACATGGCATGGTCTTTTCTTCCCACACTTCCACCAATTTTGGAGCACATGATTTATTCTTCCCACACTTCCACCAATTTTGGAAGCACATGGTCTTCTCTTCCCACACTTGAATCTTCCATCCAAATGGCATGTTGCCCATTGGTCAAGAGATTCTTCCACACACATGGCATGTTGTCTTTGGTCAAGAGGACAACATCATGATTCTCTTCATCTTCACCATCCATTTTTCTTATTCGAATATGGACCGTTGATTATTTCCACCTCACTATATGCTTGGAAAAGGCTATAAATACAACCCTTGGGCCTTGTATTTTGCATCCACATTTGAAGTAAAATTGTTATGTAGTTTTATCATTGGAGCTTGGAGCATTCTTGGAGTCTTATAGATAGTTTTTATATCATGTTTTACATCATGTTTAGGTCTTTGATTAATATATTGCATCATAGTTGTATTTTATCATCCATCTTGCATCATAGTTGCATTTTAGATTAGTTCATTTTATGTTTGCATTTGAGCATATGTAGAATCATGCATAGGTCATACTAGTTTAATACCATAGTATCCACCTCTACTTGTTCATTTATCCTCACCATCATCCTCCACTCATCATAGCATTCATCATCATCGTTTGCATATAGTTTCATGTAGGCATTAGATTGGCTTGCATGTTAAATACTAATCTCATTTCTTAAGTGTCATTCTAATAGCCTTTGTGCACATAGAAATATAAGGGCCAAAAAGGTTAGAAAGAATCATTTAAGAATAGAGGACAATGACACATTCTTGGAATTTATCTTTATTGCAACTTAGAATAGTTTACTTTGCTTTGAATCTTTCAATATAAATAATTTCATTAAGGTTTGTGTTGATACTAACTTTACACATTTCACACACACACAACATCAACAAGGGAATTAATAGTAATGGAAGTAGGGAATCTATGCTCTTGATATGCAAGTTGTGCATGGGTATTGTAGAGTCTACACAAGTTGAAGGAGTTATTGTTGATGAGTTTTGTAGGAAATTTTCAAATGGGTTTGTCGAGCTACTGTATTTTGTATTAGAAACTTTCATGTGACCATTAAAAATAGTGTATAGACTATTAGAGTTCACAACATTGTATAACTCATCAAGACGTTCATTGAAGCATGTGACATGTATTTTAGAGCTTGCTTTATCAATGAGGTAAAAACCAAAACCTTTTCCTTCCCAACCAACATTTTGAAACTCATGGATTGGAGTCTTTGTTTATGCTCTACCCTCAATGACCAATGCTTATAGTATAGGGTCAAAGTTTTGATGGGAAGTATTTTATAAGGGGCTATGGTTGGTTGTTGGGTAGAGATTACATCTTGTTGTAAACCAATTGGGCCCTGGGAGCTAGTAGATGGCAAATGACTTGTATCCTGGAGAAGAGGAGTTGGAGTGCCAACAAGCGGTGCTTTATTTGAGACCATTTCCATACTATTGATAATTATAGCCTTGCAATCAAACAATGTAACTGATTTGAGAAAATCACATGAATGAATGAGAGCAATATTCAAAAATAGAGTATGGATGGACATACGTGTATTTGTCGAACACCTTGGATGTATATCCTTTAAGCTGGACAATAGACCCAGTGACCATAGCTTTTTCAACAATAATATTGTTGAATTGGCTGGGAAGCAAATTTGGATGGGTGTGGACACCATTAGAGAGTTGAAGCCGGTATTTAACATCTATAGAATGAGACTATTGTACAACGTCTATGGATGTAACCTATAATGAAGGGTCAAGATCAAACATGCTTGCAATAATTTCTTCAATGGAATTTGGAGTTAGAGTTGCCATCGAGAAGGTGAAAGCGAGTTGAAGTTTTGTTCCTACAGGAAATTTGTGAGTGTTATAATTGGCTATTCTGACAAGTAGAATAAAGGTGTTTCTTAATTATAAGATTGTTGTTAATGGGGAAAACCATAAATGAAAGGTAAAGAAGGGAAGAGTAGGTTGGATAATATACAACCACATAGTTTATGTACATGTTTATCAAAACAATGGTTTGTGGAGGAGTTAAATTTTATGCAAGGTATATCTAGTATAAAACTTTCTTGGAGTTTTCAAATTCAAAACAACATTTATCGACATTTATGTGTTTCATTTTTAAGATTTACAAATAGCTACAAATTTCATATGAAAACAAGTGTTTAAGTAATTAATAAAGTTTAATTTACAAGAATGATAATTGAAAAAACACCATTATGTACATGATAAACAAATATATTCTTAATATTGAAACTCTTTTGGCAAAAGACGATCTAGTTTCTTTACATTGCAACCATAAGTAGGCTTAGTATAGGCACAACAAAAAAACTTATAATGGACTATAAGCTGTCAAGGTAAATCTAAAATGCATTGATTATTGCGGGTGTTGTAGCCATAGAAGACTATCTAGTTTCTTTTCATTACAACCATAAGTAGCCTTAGTATAGGCACAACACTATCTTTATAAGGCATATGTTTAGTTTCTTTACATTGCAGCCATAAGTAGGCTTAGTATAAGCACAACAAAAAAATTATAACAAACTATAGGCTATCAAGGTAAATTTGAAACGCATCGATTATCATGGGTGTTGCAACAATATTATAGTGTTGATCAAATTTTAGCTTCCTTAGGAAATTGCACAATCCCTCTAGTTTTGTGTAGCTGGATTGGAAAGTTGACATTGAGGCTTGAAGCATCTTGACATCCAATTCTTTGATAAGACTTTTTTATGACATGCAAATTTGACTTTATCAACAATGTCGAGTCAACTATTAGCTATAGTTGCAACAAGATTTTGAATGTTTGTGTGAAAAAAGTCAAGTCTATTCATAGTAGACGATGACTCTGATACTACCAGTGTTGGATGCACTGGGATGGAGGGGCTTGGTTGTTTAGTGGTTGTGTTTCCACTAGAAATTTGAATGATGTGAGGAGTAGTTGAATGTGGAGCCATGACCTGGGATGACTCACAGATGAAATATATGTATAAATTGAAGTACAACATAAGAAGGTAAGAATGTATTAAATGAATGAGAAAAACATGGAAATTAATTAGAAATGAATTAACAAATTTCAAGAACTATGTATTATATGTTGCACTTTGCAAACATTAGATCAAACAAACAGTGTATAAAATAAACGTTTCTGTAGAAACTAAAAAATTTCCTAAATCATATCATACACTCAAATCAAGTATACTAACATCATTTCCTCTCAAATCCATCCTCTTTTTGCTTAATTAATTAAATTAGCCAAGCTATTTAATTAATTTCATCATTTGCATATCTATTAACCTAATTCATTAAATTGGGTTAATTCACCCCCTTTCACGCTAACATTTCATCTCATTAAATTAAATAAATCAAACTATTTAATTTAATTCCCTAAGTCCTCTTACTCAATTAAATAACCCTAAGTTATTTAATTACATGTCATTTCACCATTCCCCATTCATTAAATCATTTAATTTAATGAATATCACTTTTAATTCTTCTAATTCTCCCAATTGTATGATTAAACCTTGTTTAATTAGCAATCATCTAATTAATCCATTTCCTCCCACTTGCAAAGGAATATTCCAAGAGAATATTCCTCTGCACAATTTAATTTAGTTTTAATTAATTAAATAACCTTTTTCCTCACAAATGAGAATATTCCAAAGAATATTCTCTCTCCTCCAATCATTTGAAAAAGGGAATATTCCCACTTGGCTTCTTGAACAAGCTAAACTTGAAACCTCTTGAGAAAGTTAACTTTTGACCTCTTAAATAGGTCAAAAGTGTGTTTGTTTGGAAGGAATAAGAAACCTTGATTAAATATCATCTTGCATTCTCACCCGTTGATGAGAATCCATGATCCATTCCTCCCATTTCCTCCATCCTTGATCATTGATTATCTTTTTCAATCTCAACTCTCCATTTCTCATTTGCTTTCCTATAAATAGAACACTATTTGGAGACAAATGGATCCATCTTTCAATTGCAAACTTATGCTATTGAAATCACTCACACTCACACTCATACTTTGCTCACATTTAGCATATTTTAGTTCATTTTTAGTTGCATAATAGTTTTAAGCTTCCATTAATGGATTCCATGCATCTATTTTAGCTTGTTTATAAATTAAGGTTTGAATCTTTTAGCTTAGAATCCACTTATATTAGCTTATATTTTGCATATTTAGACCATTTTTAGCATAAAATAATGTCAATCTAGCTTGCATCATGTTCAATTTAGCATAAATCATGTTTTCATCCACATATCACAATGGTTTCATTGATTCTCTTCAATAGAATCGATTGAAACAAGCTCACTAATCATGGGATTGGGAAAGGGTCGTTGTTCCACATCAACATGACATCAACTCCAAAATGGGAAAAGTTTTAAATGGATTAGAGTAGGCATTTAACTACTTTCGTAGTTTGTAGTGTTTAGTTTCAATAAATGCTTGGTTTAACTTTCATTTGAATGATCTTGTTTGAGATTGAGTATTAGTGGCTACGATATACTTCAATTCTTCATGGATCAAGCGTGATCATCCCATACTAGTATCCTCGGTCGACATTTTGGTGCTAGAAGGAGGGAAAACCGATCAAATTTTATCAATTTCTAGCTCGAATTTTGTTCGTTTTAACTTTTGTAGGAAACAACGCCCAAAACAATTTCAGCGACACACTTTGCTAGGCGTCACCATATAGCGATGCTATTTTCATTTCAAACAAAAATTCCTATTAAATGCACTGACGTTGATTAAACAAACGATGATGTTAATACTTTATCAAGGTATCAAAGATTTTCAAACGGCAACACCCAATCAAATAACGACACTATCATGATCTTTGTTTTGTCTACAAAGCGGTGCCCTTATTCACTAGAGCAACCCTATCGTGTGTAGTGACACCCAAATTTGGTAAGAAGTTTAACAATCATTTTTTTAGCATGTGTTTTAATTTTTTCAATTCATTAGAGTACTAACCTGCCTCTAACGTTGTTTTGGTTTTTAGACTACCGTAGTTTTGCAGGGTTGGATGACATAAATTTAAAGTGAAGAAGCATTTTTCTTATCAAGATTTTATGATTGTAACAAGCCTTTGACGCTTTGGGACAATTATAACCCAATTTCTTATGCTTTTTACTTTATATTCTAGGACCTCACTAAATTTCATTTGGGTTTAAAACAAATGCTCAAATGGGACTAAAATTGAACCCTCATCTCATCATTGTCTTTTGGGTTTAAAATTGAACAAGGCAACTTAACATTTTGTTTAGTGCATAAAATGAATTCACCTTAGCTTTAGTCAGTAAAATGAAGTAGTGTCTACTTTGTTGTGACACACTTGTAGTGCGTATCCAATCCCCTTGCACTTCGTGTAATCTTGGGTGAAGAGAAACACTCCAAGTGTACTTTGTTGTTTGTGTACACTTATAGTATGTATCTAATCCCCTTGTGCTTCACGTGATCTTGGGTGAAGATAAATACTTAAGTGCACTTATGCTTTGTGTCACCATTAAGAGAGGACTTACTATGAGACACACCCCACAACGGGAAACTCATAGGGAAGTTCTTGCAAGCACATTTACCAGCGGGCTATATTAAAGGTTGGGAAATCATGAGAAAGTACCTTCTATCCTAGACTGTATAACGTATTGCACCTAATACCATGCCTTAAGTGGAACAAGAACAGTAGTAAGAGCCTTAAGTGGCAAAGCGGGCATGTATATAGTTGGGTATTCTCAGTTTGTTACTAAGAGCCAAATTGTTTAGTTACCAAAAATCCTTAATGCTTGTTGGTGCAAGAATGGTCATTCTGAAGTCAACCCACATTTGTACTATTAATTGTTGAAACAGAAAAATCCTTAGGATCTTCAAACTTTTGAGATTTGGTGGTCTCGAGAAGTGTGTGCCATGGAGGGGAGCTAGTGTCACCAAATCTCTAACTATTCACAATGTCTTAGTGTTTGGAGAAATCCAAGTGAGGACTCAACAAGTATGGCCATTTTAAACATAGGATTGTAAATGAAAGTGAATCGGTTGAATACATTGCTTGGTTCCAAAATGCTACAAAAACAAACATTCACTATCTTCCTCAAAATTTCAAACACTTTGGCTTACATATGGATACCTCTTGAATTAGCCTTGATACGACTGCTTGTCCTAAGGATTTTTATCCTTAGAGATTTCTAAATATCTTGAATTATATCTCAATCCATATTTTCCAAAGACAACACAAGAAATTATGGCTTCAACCTCATGATTTTCACGAAATGGACATTGTGAAAGTTATGATGTTTTTGACATAAACATTTAGTTTGAAAATATAATCAAGACAAGTATTTTTGGTAAAATAAATTCACTTAAGCAAGATGAACTTGACACAATTGAACCCCACATGACTATTTGGAGACCAATTGCTCCTATTGAAGAACCTGATCTTAAAGGTGCTATCATTCAACCAAATGTTGAACTCATTAACGGAGAACAAACTAATATTATTAGTAGTTTGAGAAGCTTCACTTTTCTAATAAAAGAAACACCTGCTTAGTGGAGAAATGCTACAAACATCTTAGAAGAAGAAGAGGAACTGATATGGAGGTTGGACGATCCATATTACCACCACCCGCGTGGCAATAAATATCTTCCATTATTTCATAAACTTGAACTCTTCTAAACGATCTCACACAAAGTTAGGATCCCCAAAAGAAGGTCTGCTAGTCGTCACTTCAAACTTAGGCATATCAGTTACTATATTTCAGCACTCTACCTCAACAAAAATAAATTGTTAGTAAACTTTTATGAACACACATCGAGGAAACATCCACACATGTAAATGTTCTTTATGAGTCAAAACCTAGGTCTTTTCATGATAATCAACCTATCTAAAACCTTGGTCCTCTTCATGGTTTTGAACTCTAAATGATCTATCTCACAATCAAAATCCGTAGAGGAAGATCTACATGTCACCATTATAGACGTAAGTATCGTAATTCAAAGTTTGGTAGGAAGTGGGCCATAATAATTTATCACAATTTTAACCTCTTGTTAAGAAACTATATGCTCAAGCTAGGAGGAATGAATCAAATTTACATACCCACATCTATCCTCTCATTTAGGTCAACATTAGTCTTTAAGATTGGAAAAATTTAGAGGTCTAGCATCATTCTCACTACCTTTGTCTTGGAAAACAAAGGTTCATTCTAAATTCAACATTGGGTCAAACATTTCACCCACCCCTTCATCAAAATTTCATCCTTCACTTCACCAAACTTTGCAA
The DNA here is from genome assembly GCA_007258455.2 of Sequoia sempervirens. Classification (NCBI taxonomy): domain Eukaryota; kingdom Viridiplantae; phylum Streptophyta; class Pinopsida; order Cupressales; family Cupressaceae; genus Sequoia; species Sequoia sempervirens. Next base: position 846,000,458 of record VDFB02271358.1, read on the forward strand.
TTTTTTTGAATACACCAACACTTTTTGACTTAAACATCAATCAACTCAAAACTCTAACTTGGATATTTTGTATATGAAATGAATCCTTTTCCATGCATTTGGTTAAGTTAGTTATCATATTTGAACTAGTTTATCTTGAAGGTCATGAGTCTACCCTAAATATTTCCAAGTTCATCAAAATCAAAACATAAAACCTAAGTCAAAAGTGTTGTCCCAAAATGTTTGCAAAGATCACTCTCCACATCATCCATCTTTTCATCCCCCATTATCATCATTGCTCCAAAAATACTTAGAGCGTTCCTTTTACCTAGATTTGAGTCAACTAGAGAGTTCAAACATTACAAATCACAACACAACTCTCCCAAAAGTGACACAAAATTTATGGTAAAAATAAGATCACAACACAAGAGAATCATGGAGAAAACCAAAGTCACATTTACCTCAAGTGATCCAAATCCTCTAGAATTTGATCCAAGGAGTCAAGTTACCCCATCACAACAACCATCATCTCCATCAGGACCATATGAGATAGAGGACATCACGAACATTCCAATTGAACTTACTAGGGAGGAAATCATGGAACATCAAGCCTTTGAAAATGCAGCTCCAATTTCCCTATCATTTGTTGCACAAAACTTGAAAAAAAGATTCATAACTCCATTGCTAGGGTAAATCAAACATCAAATCCCAGTCTTGCAACTAGCCTTACCAAGGACTTTTGTCTAACTCTTCCATTTGAAAGTAGTACACTTGTGGGTACCCTTGATACCAATCCTCCACCTCCAACAACCACTTGGACAACTACCTTGGTGCCCCTCTTGTTCCTGAAAAATCCCAAACAATCATATAAACCTCTTGAACTTCATTACTCCATAATAACTTCAATATATCAGGTACATCCCTCTTCATCCATACCCATGAGTACCACAAGTGTTCTCACCATCACACAAAGCAATGTAGACCAAGTGTCTCAAAACAACACAAAAGGGAATGCCAATAACATACCACAAAGTCAACCCTTAATGTAGATAGGTACATCTCTACCCAATCCTCCAATTGGTTCATCCGTACCATTGGTTTGACAAAGCACATTCATTCCATCTATTATCAACCCATCTCAAAGCAATCCCTTGGTCACGAATCCCATCAACCCAAGAAATACCCTGTTTACATCTCTAACACAAGGAAATCCACAAGACATGGGACAAGGTAATATTTTTAATCAATGGACTCAAGGTCCTACTGTGTCATTACCATCACAAAATCTAGTGAAAACATCCTCATCATTCCCCATGGTCCCCTTTACCATGCAAAATCAATTGGGACCTCAAACTTACATTCCTCCACTTCCATCTACCATCTTACAAGGGATGTTAAATGAAGGGAACCCTCCACTTCTCATCAGCAATCCACTACCCACTCAGAATATCAACATTCACAATCCATCTTAGATATCCCAACAACCACCTGATCCTACATTACAAGTGCATGCCCTAGCTTTACAACAAGCACAACAAGCTTATCAACAAGCCATCCAACAACAACAAAAACAAACAATCCTAGTAGCACAACAAAAAGTAGCCTTAGCAGCACAACAATCAACACAACAACAACAAGAAGCAACCTTAACAACACAAAAAGCAGCCTTATTCCAACAACAACATCAAGCTCATCAAGCATTTTTAGCATCACAACAACAACAACAGGCCCAACAACAAGCCCTCGTTGCGCAACAACAACAACAAGCCCTCATGGCACAACAACAACAAGCCTTATTATCCCAACAATATGCCAAACAACAACAAAAATAACAACCAAGTTCCTATTATAATCCTCAACAAAACATCGTTAATACAAACGCGTTAGGAACATATACATCAACACCGCAATCACCCTCACAAAATCTTGCACCACCTTACACCCCATACAACACCTTATCATATCAAAATACCACATACAACTCATCCGTCATCCCACCATATGCTCCTTGTTGGTGTAATTAAAAGTGTTGTACCTTTTCCTAGGTCATAATTACACCTTAGTTAAGTTTACTTAGGGACCAAATAGGAGGCAGTTGGAGAATTTCCACTTATGGTGGACTTGACATGTCATTACTTTATCACTTCCACCTTTTGTGGGTGATCCACCTTTTGTGGCGATTATCACATTATCACTTTTCCACCTTAGGTGGAGTGATAGGTTTTCATAGTTGTCTCATGTCATAATATTACGACACTTTTCATAATCTTATGCCCTTCTATGTTCTCACCTTGGCTATATAACCAAGGGGTCTCTCTCATTGTAAACAATCATCTCATATTATTGACATTGAATATAGTTTATTCTTGTCATATTCATCTCTCTCTTTTTGTGCTTTCCATTTGGTCCATAGATCTTGGCATCCATAGCCAATTCTAACATGGTATTAGAGCGGGTTGGGTGCCATTGGAGATTCTTTTTTCTGAAGAGAGATACCAGATTTGGGGAGGTTCCATTTTTGGCTCTTTGTTGCAGGTTCAACTCAGAGCTTGTTGGTGCAAATCTAAGCTCACCATTGCATCCGGAAGGTTTGAGAAAGTCAAATTTTCCTTTTGTTTTGTCCAAATCAGACATACGAGGCCAAATCTATGAGGGTTTGAAGCTGAAGAGTGGTTGCCATATCCAAAAGGTAGCTACAATTTTGGAGCATTTTGGGTCAAATCCGACCCTACCATCGCATCTAGAAGGGCTAAAAACCCTAAGATCGACTATCAATTCATCCAATTCAAAGCAATTCATCTGGTGAGGCAAAAAAAAAATTCCCAAGGAGTCGTACGGCCCCCAAGTCACCATAATTACGCCGGTATGATTTTTTTTTTTTAAATAAATTTATTTTTCTACGAAATTAAATTTTCAAATATTCTGTAAAAAATATATATTTTGCAGTTTTTCATTGTATTTGAAAAGTTAAAAAAAATAAAAATAAAAAAATATATAAAGGGCCGAGGGTACAGGTCTGTAGACTTGACCCTGTACCCTGCGGTACCGCCCTGTATGCCTGCCGCCACATGACACCCCCACATTCAACAGTGCAAGCCAACTTCCCCTCATCGGAAGTTGCTTTAAAAATCTAGCGACATCAATATAAAATTGGTGGCAAGATTCCTACCGGTGATTCCAGAGAATATTCCGTCATCCTTAGCATATTCCAGTAACTGGCAATGGGGCGAATATTTCGTAGGGTAAGAGCATATTCTTTTGACGGGCAGACGACCATCAAATTTAATCTTGTCAATCATTGATGTCATCCTACGTCAACAATGACGTTAGCGGCTGGTTGTATTTTTCTACCCCCCTCACGGTTTGCGTATTCATTTTGATAGGTGAACTTTGAAGGCTAATATCTCAGTCATACGAGCTCCTTTTTCAGTGCAATTTTTATTTATTTGGGCTAATTTTTCATGCTCTACATAGTGGTGCAATCAGTTTTTGGTTTTGGTGCCTGGTTTTTTCAGAATTGGTAGATTCTCACAGGTGTTGCTGCTTCGTCCTCATTTTGGGAACTTCGGGAGCTCATATCTTGCTCCTACGTTAACATTTTTGTGTGCAATTTTTTTTGAAAGTGCATGATTTTTTGTGTACTTCTCAGTGGTATGATCAGATTGATCTCATTATATGCCAAAAAATTGTACTTGATTTTGTGGCCTATTTTGGGCATTTGCATGTACCAAGATCAATACCACTTCACTGTTTTTGGAAAGTGGCAATTGTAAAAACACTAATTATAAAGTGCCAAGCTCATATATTTCTGGGGGGTTATTTTATTGAGTGAATTTGGGGGGGTAATCTTGTGGTTGATTCATTTGTGTTAATCATTTGAGGAGGTATCATGAATTTTTCTATTCATCCTTCTGTGGTAATGCTAAATAAGGATAATTATGAGTCTTGGAAGAAAGGTATCCTGACACATCTTAGGTGGCTTAAGCTTTTTCCATACCTTTATGGGCTCATACCTGAACCAGACACACCTTGGAAGCAATCAATTTGGGGTAATAATAATAATCACATTGTAGGATTAATTGGTTCATATATTGGTGTTGATATTCCTATGGAGATCTCAGATATCGAGTGCCCACACACACTTTGGACCAAGATTTGGGAGATCTTTGGAGACCATCATATCTCTCCATTCCCATATGATCCTGTTGCAAATTGTTTAATTCCCCTTGATGATGTTGATAATATACCCTATGATGATGATACTTTAGAGGAGCTTGAGTATAATAAATGTCTTGAATGTCCAGCTAACAAAGAGACTTCTCTTCTTTCTTCTCCTTTTCTTATTGAGATCACATATTCATCTATTGTTGTACCTAAGGATACTTGTGATTCAACAGTTTTGGCTCCTTGTGATTCAGTGCAACAGAACATACATAGTCTTCCAGATATGGCTACTTTGCATGACTTCTTGACAGGTATTTCAGACTTGTTTGTGGAGTCTCATCTTGCAGATTTGGAGGACACTATTGATGACATTCATATTCTCTTTGATGAAGATGCACCTTCTTTAGTTGTTGTGAGGGAACACCTTGACCCTCTTGTTCATTCTCTTCATGATCATTCTTCACAGATTAGCGTGAGTGTGGATTCTTTTGGACAACATTTGGAGAAGGCTTCTGTCTTCAAAGGGGATATCCTTGTCTTTGGATCATGTTCTACATTCATCTCTACTAGATGTTGGATGGTACTCTTCAGTAGTGTGGCCTAGAACACCTGTTTGGAGTGTGTCAGCTTTCGGCATCGACATGGAGACACTTGAGCATGCTTCAGAGACACCATCATACATCATCCATCATCCTGATATCCTGCATACATCCATGGTTTTGTTTCTTCCTAAGGGGAGGAATGTTGTTCAACGAGATTGGATCATCTTCAACATTCGATGTCGAGCTTCTACCATAATTGCAAGAGACTCAACATTGAGGGGGGGCTACCTTGCTTCTCTTCTACTTCTCTCTTATGGGGGGGTGTTTTTCCTCACATGGGGTTTTTTACCTTCTCATTCTTCATTGAGAGTATTTCTATTTTGTATTTCATCTCTCTTTTGGGGAGGAGTTTTGTCTCATTGAGTTTTCTCCTTTTCTCCATTTGTGAGAGATTGCATTGATTGCATTGCATGTACATGGGTACCTAACATGGCCTAATAGCCGGGACCCATCTTTGCATCTTTGTGTCATTTGCATAATAATTTTCCACTCCCTAAGTTGCACTTAAGGGGGGGTGTTGGTGTAATTAAAAGTGTTGTACCTTGTCCTAGGTCATAATTACACCTTAGTTAAGTTTACTTAGGGACCACATAGGAAGTAGTCGGAGAATTTCCACTTTTGGTGGACTTGACATGTCATTACTTTATCACTTCCACCTCTTGTGGTGATTATCACATTATTACTTTTCCACCTTAGGTGGAGTGATAGGTTTTCATAGTTGTCTCATGTCATAAAATTACGACACTTGTCATAATCTTATTCCCTTCTATGTTCTCACCTTGGCTATATAACCAAGGGGTCTCTCTCATTGTAAACAATCATCTCACATTATTGACATTGAATATAATTTATTCTTGTCATATTCATCTCTCTCTTTTTGTGCTTTCCATTTGGTCCATAGATCTTGGCATCCATAGCCAATTCTAACACTCCTCCACCAAATCTGCAAGATGATCTAGCATTGCAATTTAAGGCACTAGCACAAGAAATGTAGGATCTCCAAATGGGCAAGACAAAGAAGCCCCATACACAAAATCTATGTCCCTATCCATTCAATCAAAATATCACAATGGTACCATTCCCTCTCGGCTTTGAAATCCCAAAATTCGATAAATACAAAGGGAGAGGAAGTCTTGTGGACCATGTCAAAGAATTTAATGTCATATGTATGGAGGTGGCTTACAATAATTCTTATTCAATGTGTTTCTTCCCTCGAAGCTTAATAGGTCTTGCTATGGATTGGTTTTCTCATCTACCTCTTGGCATCAAAAATTTCCATGAAATTACTGATAAATTCATTGATCACTTCTCCTTTAATCTTAACATGGACGTAAGTATAGAAGAATTGTACACTCATACAAAGCAAAGGATAATCTTTCGCTAATTTCTTACAACGGTGGAGACAAAGAGCTAGTAAGAGAAAGTGGCCTCTTCTTGATGAACAACAAGTGGGAATCATCATAGAAAATCTAGACTTTGATCTATCTTTCCACTTAAAAATGCAATGTATCACATCTAATGGTGAGCTTGTCCCTAAAGCCCTTAACATCGAGAGAGCTCTAATCGCAAAGGGAAATACTCAAGCTTACAAAGACAATCGCCCATCAACCAGTTCAAATGACAAGCCTCATGTCTAGGCTAAGAACAAGAACGCAAAAAATGATGGCATCGTAGATGCTAATGTAGTCCTGAGTACTCCTAGACCAAACAACAATCAAGTTGCTAACATTCAACCAATGGTGCAACAAACAACACCTCCTCAGAACAATCAGATCAACAACACCAACATGCAACAAAGGCGAACCACCAATAAGAACAACTATCCCAAAGGCAAGTACACACAATTATCTGAACCTATCAAAACCATCATGAAGAATTTGGTAGAGTCAAACTTGATAACACTTCCCAACTTACCAAGAACCACAAGAGAAACCATCCTAGTACAATGAGCACGATCTTTGTGATTTTCACAAAATCAAAGGACATGAAATGAAAAACTGCATGAGACTTAAGAATATTATCCAAGACCTCATAGAGAATGACACCATATATGTTGAAGTGCCAACTGAGAATTGGGATCTTAAGATATACAAGAAACCTATGCTAGATCATAACAAAGTGAACAACAATGACAAAGCTAAGGATTACACAAACATACAACATACCTATTCCAATTTCATTGCTTCCTGCGATAGCATCATCACTGTCATCACCATGAAAGGATCTAGTGTGGAATGTGGAGTCACCACATGATGTGGAAAAATTACCGTTCAAGGAGTCCCACCTCAATCTAGGGTACAACCTACTTTTCCAACATCCAATCCTACCGAGTACAATCTCTCATATTAGCTTAAGAAGACCATCGCACAAATATCAATCTTAGAGCTATTAAGGCTATCCCCCGCACATAGGGAAATATTGGAGAAAGCTTTGTTCGAGTCATCCATCCCCGAGGATATTGACACTGATCAGTTTCAAGCTATGGTGGGGCATATCACTAATCACCTGCTCACCTTCTCCGAACAAGACCTACAATCACAACCATCTCATAACCGTGCTTTACACCTGAGGTTATCATAAAAATAAGGTCAAAAGAGTCTTAGTAGATGGAGGTGTTGGTTTGAACATTTGCACCCTTTAGTTGATCAAGAACCTAGGCTATTCAGAGGATACTATTGAGAAGGAAAAGAGTACCACCATCAAAGCATATGACGACCAAGAATGGGTATCACAAGGTATCATTGCACTTCCCATTCAAGTGGCACCTCTCATTGCAGAAACTACATGCCAAGTGCTAGACCTTGATCTCCCCTATAACATCCTACTTGGCCGACCATGGATCCATGCCCTAAAAGTTGTAGCCTCGACCTATCATCAATGTGTAAAGTTTCCTTTCAAAGGTAGAGAAATTACTATCCATGGAGATCTTGAGCTTTTTTACTATTACAAGAATCTTGAGGCCAAATTATACAAGATACCCAAATACCCAACAATGATGAAGGGCCTGCACCATCTACCTCATTTTTTTCCCCAACATCCCTTGCCTCTACCTCAACAACAAAAATACCCATTGTGCAGAACATTCCTGACATCAAGGTAGTAATCTAGGATGACAATTGTGGAAACTATAAGCTAATGAAAAACACCTTTGCCTTAGGAGAGTTTCCTATTTCTCCTCAATCTCATGGGAAACCCACATCTAGCAACAAATAGCCCAAAACAATCAAGATGTAAGCTACTACCTTCACTAAGTGGGGGGATTTGAATCAAGAAAATGTCAATGAGGAGGATATCTCTAAACTCCTCTATTAGGATGAACGAATTGTCCCCGCTCTTCCCATGGAAGATGACAAAAAAGGTTGGCAGCTGATGAAGGGAATGGGATATAACAAGAATGAGAAGCTAGAATAGAACGATAATGGTTTACTAGAACCCATGGTTCCTAAGAAACAACTAAAGAATTTTGGCCTAGGTTGTACTACTAGCAAGGTCACCCTTATTGGCAAAGGTACATCCACTAAACAAGCTGAGGCTTCCTCTTGGTTACCTACATCACGTGATATGATCCTAGATGACTTCCCCTTGATGTTTCTAACCTATTTGAAAACAACTCCCTCTTCATTATATCCATAACATCCTTTGCTCCAAGCAATCAACCGACTGAAATAAGCCTAGTATATCCTCAACTCATTGACATGGACCAACAAGGACCATCGATTCATGATTTATTCAAAAATGATGAAGCAATCTCATAATTCATGAGAATCCGAGACAACTTACCATGGGCAGATAAAAAAGAAGGTTTTGACATAGAGCTCGACACAGGGGTGTACTATGGGGAGACGATTGAATCTTATAGTGCAAAATTGATGAAATGCAACTAACATGCATATCCTTGAGTGAAACCACATTGTGGCACTCTTTGATCCTAAAATAGTAAAAACAAAGGACACATCTGATGGTGAAAACCTCTCTAAGGCACCCAAGGATGAGGGATTCAATCTCCCCCTTAGTGAAATGCATCTAGAGAAGTCAGTAGTGCTAGTAGAAAAGACCACTCCAGTCAATGTGGGAATAAAAAAAGCACCTAAGATCACTTTCTATGCCAAATCCTTGTTAGATGAAGAATAAAAGAACCTAGAAGTGTTCCTGAAAGAGAAAAGAGCTAACTTTGCATGTTCATACATGGATATGCTAGGCCTTGATCCAGAAGTAGTGGTGCATCACTTAGTAGTCTATCCTGAAGCCAAGCTAGTCAAGCATAAATTAAGGAAGATGCACCCTCAAATAACACTCTTGGTGAAACTAGAGTTACAAAAGCTTCTTGACATTGGATTCATTTGACTGATAGACTATCCTGAGTGGATTTCAAACCTAGTACCACTCACTGGGGGCATCAAAATCCACACTGATTTCAGACTTAAACAAAGCATGTCCGAAAGATGATTTCCCTCTTCCTAACATTGACCTCATTGTGGACTTAACAACTAGGCATGAAATGATATCACTCATGGATGGTTTTTCAGGCTACAATCAGATCATGGTCGCCAAGGAGGATCAACAAAAAGCTGCATTGACTTGTCCATGGGGAACATATTGCTGGAATGTAATGCAATTTAGGTTAAAGAATGCAGGAGCCACCTATCAAAGAGCAATGACCCTTATCTTTCATGACATGATCCACAAAATAGTTGAAGATTATGTGGATAATATTTTGGAAAAATAAAAGAAAAGAAGTGAGCACATAGGAATCTTAGGACCCATCTTTGAAAAACTTGAAGAGTATAAGGTACGATTGAATCTAAAAATGTGTGTCTTTGGGGTTACATTAGGGAAACTTCTCGGCTTTATCATCTCGCAAAGAGGGATAGAAATTGATCTAGCAAAGGTAAAATCCATTCTCGACATGGAGCCACCGCAAACATTGAAGCAAATGAGAGGATTACAAGGAAGATTATAGTCGATTAGAAGGTTCATAACGCAACTATCAAACAAGATCCACCCCTTTTCACATCTTCTCCATAAAGGAATAACTTACAAGTGGGATGAGAAATGTGATAAATATTTCCAGTAGATCAAATACTATCTACTGACACCTCTAGTGCTCATGCCACCAGTACCAAAAAAACCATTGATCCTATATATCTCAACAACATCAACAACATTAGGAGCTCTTTTGGCACAACATGATAAAAATGGAAAGGAAAGGGCTATCTATTACATTAGTAGGACCTTGGTGGGATATTAAATGAACTATTCACCCATTGAGAAAGCATGACTAGTAGTAGTATTTGCTTCACAAAATTTCAGACACTACATGATGTCCCATCAAATCAAACTCATTGCAAAGATCGACCCACTCAAATATCTTTTATCTAAAGCAACTCTCACTAGGCGAATGGCCAAATGGGTAATGATCTTAGCTAAATTTAACATAGAGTATGTGGAGTGCAAGGAAATCAAAGGACAAGTGATCATAGACCAACTAGAAGAGGCACCCATCTATGCAGAGAACCCCTTGATATTTGAGTTCCCTGATGAACCAGTGTTCCTTGTCAATCTCACAGATTAGTGGAAGATGTACTTTGATGGATCGTTCACCCAAGATGGATATGGAGCATGCATTATTTTCATCACCCCTCAAGGTGATTGCATCCCAAATTCCTACAAGCTATCATTTCCTTGTACTAACAACATTGCTGAGTACGAAGCCCTAATCATAGGTTTAAGGATACCGGTTCAGTGGCAGATACAAGAGATGAAAGTCTATGGAGACTCACAACTGGTTATCAACCAAGTTAATGATGACTATCAAACTAAGGATGACAAGCTTACTCCTTACAAGAAGATGATAGAGAATCTCAAACACCTTTTCAATGACATAACTTTTGAGCAAATTCCTTGCATAAACAATAGAGCAGCAAACGCCATGGCAACAATTGGATCACTGTCAGATACGTCAAACAACGTCCTCTAATGCAAATTCTTGGTAGAACAACTTCTTGTACCAACTTTCAAAATCCCTGAATCTGAATTCACGTGTGTCATTGTTGGTCTTGGATCCCCATGGTATCATGACATATTCATCTACCTAAGCAGAGGAAACCTCCCATTTGATATCACCTCCAATCTTAAAAATACCTTTGTCGAAAAGGCATCTTGATTTGTGATCCTAGGTGATACCCTTTACCATTGAAGCATCAAAGGGACATTACTACGATGTCTTAACCAAGAGGAAGCCTTAACTACTTTAATAGAAGTACACGATGGCGTATGTGGTTCCCATTCTAGCGGTATGACTTTAGCTAAGAAACTGTTGAGGATAGGGTACTACTGGCCAACCAATGTGGAAATAGAAGCTCACCAGTATGTACAAAAATGTGTTTAGTGTCAACAACATGGAGATCTGATCCATAACCTAGCTTAGGAATTGTAACCAATGATCACACCCTAACATTTTTCGTAGTGGGGGCTTAACCTCATAGGAAAAATCACTCCAACCTCATCCAATGGCCACAAGTTTATCATAACTACCACTGAGTATTTCACTAAGTGGTTCGAAGCCATTCCTATGACTTACATAATGGGGGAACAAATTACCAAGTTTATCTTGAATTACCTCATCTGTCATTATGGTGTTCCTCAAACCCTTATCTTAGATAGCATAACACCCTTTAAGAATCGGGATGTGAAAGAGCTATGTCAAAGATTCAACATCCAACACCAATTCTCTACCCCATATTATCCCCAGGTCAACAGTCAAGCTAAGGCTACAAACAAGACCATTCTAAAAATCCTAAAGAAAATGACTAGTGAAGTTGGTCGTGACTGGCATCTATAGTTGAATCCCACTCTTTGGGCATATTGAACCAGTATCCACACACCAACAGGTGCAACCCCTTTCTCCTTAGTCTATGGATCTGAAGCCATTCTTCCTATTGAGGTTGAGCTCCCATCATTGCAAGTGTCACTACAAAACCTGATCACCAATGAAGAATACATAGTATCTCGGCTGAATGAGCTAGAATTTCTAGATAAGCGTCGTCTCGAAACCCTTAATCACCTGCAAACTTATATCAAAACCGATTGAAATGGAGCTATAACAAGAAGATCAAATGTCGGTCTTTCTAGGTAGGGGATCTTGGCCTAAAATAGAATAAAAAAAAATACCAAATTAGGACAGTAAAGGAAAGTTTGAGCCTAACTGGTTGGGTCCCTTTGTCATCATAGCTAGCTATGAATCAAGAGCATACCAATTGTCAACGCCTGAAGGAGAGGACCCTTGCAGGAGCCAACTAACAACTTGCATCTCAAAAAAATTTATGCCTAGTCGTGAAGGGTGTAAAATATAAAAATACAAAAAAAAAAAAGATCAAAATCCAAAAAAATGAGAAAAAGGATTGAAAAAGTAAAGAAAAAATCGTCCTCTAGTGAAAACCACTTCGGTGGCGCTTTGGGCAAGTGCCTTGGTGAAAACTTGGCAAATAGGTGCCTCATGTAAATAAAGCACCTCCATCTATTATTTGGCTCTTTATCCTATCATTCTTTATATCACCATCCCTCCATTGCATCATTCACCCTATTTATTCCATCACCTCTTTGTGTCCTTATCATAGCTTGATGTTGTGATGTACCGTATCCCCTTTAGTACTACTTGGCATATTCCTAAGGTTAGTTTGTCCTACCTATATTGAGGTAGTCTATTGCGTCACGCTAGGGGTAATTCATTTTAGATCATATCAGGTTCTTGTATATCTTACAGTTATTGGAAATCTCATTAGAAAATACCATAAACATTTGTAAAACTTCATTAAAATCCAAAAACACCAAATCTTTTATGGTCGAAAATCCAAAACATTTACAAAATACTATACAGCTAAAATCCAAAAACATTCTAAAATTGTAAAGTCAAAATCCAAAACATACCAAAAACCCTAAAAAGGTCGAACATCGAAAATCCAAAAAAAGTACCTTGTCGAACTACGTTGTCTCTGAGCTTGAATGTAGGTAAGGCTTATCTTTTATCAACCCCCGAGACACCCTAGGTCAATCCTTTAGGAGTCCATCATAATAAACTAAATTTTTCTTCAACTGTTCATATCTCATTGCCAATAAGTCGTGTCAGTCGAACTACGTGATCTCTACATGTATAACATAGACAAGGCCTATCTTTGATTAGGCCCCGAGGCCCCTAGGATAGGTCTTTTAGGTTAGGTTCTTGGTCGAAACTCATAAAATCCCAAAACATCCAATAATCTTCGAAAATACAAAAACATTTGAAAAATCAAAAAATCCCTAAACATTTAAAAACAAAAAACACAAAAATATTAGAAAGCATTCAAAATACCTAAACAACCTCAAAAATATTAGAGAAAAACCCTAAACAACCTCAAATAATCGAAAACGTGAACATTCACATAAACTTTCAAAAAGACCAAAAACAACCTCAAAACATTTTAAAATACCAAAAACATTGAAATATTCTAGAAACTCCAAAACCACCCATCCCATTTTTCTTTCACCCAAAATAAACCTCATCCATAATAAATCAATTGTCACCTTCAACCTTTGGAAAAACAAATAAAAAACAAGTATAGCAAGTCATAAAGTGAGAACTTAAGGGTCAAAATCTAAAGCCTAGATCATGGGTAAATGCGTTAGTGAAGTTTATATCGACTTATCATAAAGCTCATAATCATCCTACATCAAGCAACCCCTAATCAACATGTCCTAAGATGTATCTTTCCTACAATGGATATCAATATCAAACATCACCTTAGCTAAGTTAAATTGGAAAGAGATATAGATAACACTGACTGTTTGTCTTTGATATTTTCTTATGATTTATCTTAATGACCCATTCCAAGGACCTCTCGATGATGTCTATCAAAATGATTTAGAGAGAAAGGAACGAGGCATTGATCATTATCTTTCATTTGCTATGCTTGTGGATACTCTTGTAAAATAATCTTGGCACATACTTGCTTAGTTATGTGTAGGGAAGTTGTTTGGAGTACATTGTTGACTATTGCTTATACTTTGGTCCAATATATTGTAAGCTTCTAACTTACATTCCAACAAGGTTTCCATATGTCAAAATGTGAACAAGAACTATCCTATCTATTTACATAGTCAAAGTCCATTACACTAGATACAACGTTGTTCTAGTTATCAATACCTTGATGCATTGTGTCTATGTGTTATATCAAACAATAAAGAACGACATAAAGTTCCAATCCCAATATTTGAGCAAATCATCATCATGCATTTCTCATCAACATCTCTAATAAAGTATCGGTGGATCATAGACTTGTTGGATCTTTTGAGTCACTCATCAAAATCAATGGTCAAAAACATCTTGTTTCTTCTATCTTCTCTTAGCGCTAACCTAGTATGATGATAGTCAACAAAAACATCATCAATGCATCCATCCTGCATCCAAAAATCATCACCATACATACATCTCACATAATGATAGCATATCATAAAACATCCATCTTGCATCGTCATTATCATTTAAGTTGTGATGAATAATATAGATTTATTATTCTAAGGATCTTAAATTGTTGCATATCATAACATGCATCACATTTCATATCATAAGCATAAACATTTGCATTAACCATCCATACATTCATCCATACATGATCATCTCGTAAAACTACATAAAAAATACATAAAAAGAAATGCATCCATAACATTTGCATACATTATCATAGCACAACATCTGCATATCATATCATCCATCCCATAGCATGTCATGAAAAGATACTGAAAAATAGTATAACATTGCATCCATCCATATCATTACATCTCATGTATCATCATATATTACATAAGCATAAATAAAAGAATTGCATCCATACATGATCACATATAAGCATCTCAAATCGTATGCATCCATACAATCATAAGCATGAAATAAGATGAACACATAATATCGAATCCATATCTGTGTTATATATATATCAAAATATGAATGTCATGGTACAATATATGGATCAATGTATGTATATCGATCATAAATACAATATCCATGAGGCTATCAAAAAGGATTCCATGAATGTATATCTATGTAAAGAATAGGGGAAAAAAATAAAAAAAGTGTTTGCACACTCGAGCTAGCCCTGATGGCTGCTCCCCTCTTCGACCTCGCTCTCTACTGATCCTCAACCCTAAGCAGTGCATCACTCCTTCGCAAGTAGTTAGGTTGTCTAAGTGGTGCTGGAACATCTCTGTGCTAATGCATCCTATAATAGGTTGCCTCAGTCACAACCTCTTTGTACAGCCTGGTAGATACAATGCTAGCAGCGACCAATCTCCTAATCTCTCTCGATAGTCACGACTTGTACCTGTTGCTTTGCATGGTCTCTCTTTGCTGTAATAGCCACCACCTATTTTTTGGCCTAGTCTCGCTCAATAGTGATCACCAAAATTTGTCGGTGGGCCTGATCCCATTCACCTGTGAGAACCTGCGCCTGTTGCTGCAGCTGTTGAATTTGCAAATCTTTGGAATCTAGTGGTAGCGGCTGAGTTGGTTGTTGTTGCATGGGTTGTTGTTGAACAAGAGGCTATTGTCCCACTAGTGGAACCCCTAGAATATGCCCATCTTGACCATCCTAGCCACCCTGTCCCCTGCCTATGCCCCTACCTACTCTCCTCCCTCTGGGTCTCCCTCATGGAGGAGCACCTGTTGGATCTATCAACTTGCATGGGGGTGTAAACCATGCATCATATGTCGACGTTGTCTGTGTGTCTGCTTGACCTTGGTCGTAATCCCATGGCCATGCCACCAACTGTCGGAAACCCTCAACCACCTCAGGAGCTGGGATAGTGGGTCCCCATGTGGGAACCTCTCGAGCTGATCTCACAAATATAGCTTTGTAGGCATCATCTAACCTATCCTGCTACTTACCAAATTGTCATGCCACTTTGTATAGTAGATATTGCTCTATAATGGTGTGCTCCCAACCCTACATGTACCTGGTCTGTCTAGCGAAGTGGAGTTGCTACACGTCGTCGCACCACACTAGCATCTATAGCCAGGGTCACCATCTAAAGATTGTCATATCATCCAGTACCCGACGCCAGTACGAAAGCCCAAGTTGCCCTATGTGTTGGAGAGTGATGATGCCTCTATATCACCAAACTACAGGATCGTTTGGCTCGACGTCAACCATTTGTACAATCGGTTGGAGCACTACAATATGCTCCGAAGCCCAAATATGTAGCAAGGTCACCCCTGTGGCAATCACTCTGCCATCATAATAGATAAAGTCATGCATATCATGATATAACAAGGCCAACATCACTGGCCCCCATGCAAAAAGAGTCTTGTAGAGCATCATGTGCCATGCTAAGCGCTATCCTAAGTTGAATCCTCTGCTTCGTCGGTCAGGAGCGACCAAACTAGAAATGATGGTTGCAACAATTAATCAAAATGTGGGCACTCAACCTCTATACATCTCAAGGTCGATTTGCAAAGTGACTAGAATGATGTCCTTAATCTCCATCACCTCATGGTAGGCATCGTATCTGGCATTGACGTTGTAAATCACATGCTTGCAATGTATTGACAAATGCAAAATCTACCATGCATCTTGTAATGCCACCATTGCCTCGGTTGTCAGAAGGTGGAATGATGAAGTCTCATTGTGCCATCTCTCGCATAGTGTCATCATCATAGCCAAATGTGTCCAGACGGGGGTCATGTTTGCAATGTACCATAAGTTGATCTCTCCCAGGTGCTCCTAGTACAACTTGGATAAATCACCTAGTCTCTCCAAAATTATGGGTTGGTGCTCACATGACAACAGGGGTGGAATGACGTCCTGCACCCACGAAGCGGATGACGTCAAAATTCAAATTTTTTTTACTCAATTTGGAATTTTCAGCTCAAAAATCACAATAGTGTTGCTATATTTCAAATTCCAAATTGCAATGCCTGAAGGCATTTCAAATTGCAAATTGCAATGCCTGAAGGCATTTCAAATTGCAAATTGCAAATCATGTCACTATAAAAATATGCGTCATGATTTAAACTTTGGAAACCTTAACCCTAATTTACAAATCGTAAAGTGCATCGCTATAAACATATGCGTCATAATTTAAAATTGGAAACCCTAATTCTAAATTGCAAACTACATCGTAATAAACATACGCATCACTAAAAATCATTTCAGTGTTTTCGATTCTCAAATGGGTGTCACTATATAGCGACACCACCAATGTTTAAATTTTAAAGTACAATAAATGCATCAAAAAGTCAAATTTTAAATCAAGTTTTGCATCACATACTGGTGGTCCTGCGCCTGGAAGCCTCTAGTACTCTCAAACTCAATCAAAAATGTGTCGTGGGAGCTCTCATCATGTCATTTTGTTAGAGGGTCAGAGCTCAAAACAACAAGAATTCATTAAGGTGTGAGTGCACAAATGAATTAAAAGTGACCCTTCTTGGCTTATTTGTGCTAGAAAAGTAGGGTTTTTTCCCCTAATTTAATCATGAAGCTAGGGTTTATTATCATTTTCACCAATTTTTCCAATCAGAACCTTATTTTGTATCAGTTTTTGCATTTTTGGCATATTTCTTGCATCCTAGAGCCTTTATGGATCCTTGGGGCAACTTTTAACCTTTGTTGAGAAATCAACCCAAAATTCAAAATTTCTACCCAATTTCTCGACGGGGCAGGGAATCAGCTTAATCCTTTTGTAGTGGGGCATCTAAAAAATAAAATAAAAAAAATATTTTTTGATTTAGACAACAGTTTTTAATTTGAGTATCGGTCTTTGAACAGAAGCAACAAGTACCTCACTTCAAAGAGGGGCAAAATGTAGACATTGAAAAATATCCTATATCATATCATACACTCGAATCAGGTATAGTGACATCATTTCCTCTCAAATCCATCATCTTTTCTCTTAATTAATTAAATTAGCTTAGCTATTTAATTAATTACATCATTCGCATCTATTAACCTAATTCATTAAATCAGGTTAATTCACCCCCTTTCATGCTAACATTTCATCTCACTAAATTAAATGAATCAAACTATTTAATTGAATTCCCTAAGTCCTCTTATTAATTACATAACCCTAAGTTATTTAATTAAATGTAATTTCACCATTACCCATTCATTAAATCATTTAATTTAATGATTATCATTTTTAATTCTTCTAATTCCCCTAATTGTATGTGTAGACATCTAAATTTAATCACTCCCACATGATTAAATTTACTCCCTTTTCATCTATCATATTAAATATTAATTTATTAAATTAATATTACACCTTTTATCTCATATCTGTAAAGTATTTGATTTAATAATTAAATGCTTTATCTTTCACCTTCTTCCTCTCTAAATTAAATAAATACACTAATTTATTTAATTTAGTCATTTTTCCCCTTTTGATTTAAAAACAATTTAAAATTCTTCATTTTCTCTCTCCTTGTCACATTCTCCATGATCTTGCTTTAATCTGAATTAATTTAATTAATTCATGATTATGATGTGCATCCTTTTAATCAAAGATTAATGTCACATCCTCCTACATTTGCCACTTGCCTCTTATCTTCCATTAATTAGTCTAATCCAATATTTGCACAACCTTAACCAAGGTCATTAGCCATATTTAGCACCACTTTTTAGCCAATCTTTGCATTTACCTTCTTTTAGCATTGACCCTCTTTCCCATGTGAATTTTTAATTCACATTTATTTATCCTAGATCCTAAGGCTTCTAGAACCTTGTGTTAGGGTTAGAGATGGCAGATATCTAACAATTAAATACAGATTTAAATAATAAACAGAGAAACTAAAACATACACAGAATAAATTATAACCCAGAGAATTTAACGTGGTTCACTCAATCTGGGCTACATCCACCAAACCGCAGCCATCCAATACTTTTATTATCCAGTGCAAAACCTATTACAATCTTGCGAATAATTGTGTTTTTTATCATACTGTAACCCCCATCCCAACCCCTTTTAACAAGCTTTTAGAAGCTTCCAGAATTAGGGTTTTACAAAGTCTGTTTTCTTTCTTTTTTTGGAGATTTTTCTTTTTTATTGACAACAAGAAAAAAATGGCAAAAAATTTTCTTGAAATTGCGCCCTCGAACCCCCACTTTTAATTTAGCCCAGAACCCCAGCTTCGGGGGTATTCTTGGACCCGGCTAAGAATGGTAGATTGTCACCGATTATAGCATGATAAATTAAGCCACATACCAACAATCTCCCACTTGGAGGTGATAGGCTCCACACCATTACAACCTTCCTTGAAGTGATCTGGACAACAACTGGCGCACTACGGCTCCACTGAGAAATAAAGGACCTTGGACCACAACAGCATTTATTATGCTGAATTCAACCTTGAGAAGATAGCCGAAGGTGAAGGAGCTCGGCTTCTCCTGTACCCGTAGCCGTAGACTTATATCATTTGGATTGACTTATCTGTATGTATCTTGTCGGCTTGACCTGTCCATCTTCCAACACCGACCAAATGAAGTGATATCTCAATTGTATGTGTTTTGTTTTAGAATGTAAGGCAGAATTCTTTGCAAGATGTATAGCACTCTGACTGTCTGTAAATAAGTAATTTCCATCATGTTGTTTTCCCAACTCATCCATGAAAAGTTTCAGCCATATCATCTCCTTTGCTGCCTCTGTTGCAGCAACATACTCTACCTCTGTGGTGGATAAAACAACCACCTTTTGCAATCGATAAATCCAACTCACTATTGTCCCACCAACTGTAAATACATAGCCTGTGGTACTCTGCCTAGTATCTATATCCCCTACGAAATCTAAGTCAACATAGCCTTTTAAATCGATTATTAGATCCCCAAAGAAACATAAACACTTATTGGATGTGCCTCTCAAATGCACGAAAATCTATTTCTTGCATTCCAATGCTCCAACTCGGGATGACTCAAATGCCACCACTAACAACTCCTCACGACATGTGCAATGTCCAGGTCCGTGCATACCATGCGTACATTAAACTACCTGGTGAAGCATAATTTGTGGACATTTTTCTTCCTCCTCTTGTGTCTTTGGACACATATCATGAATCAATTTATGACTAGGCAAAGGTGTCGACAACTTTTGCATTCTCCATATGAAATCTGCAATGCCTTTTTCAACATAATTAGCCTGAGATAAAAACAATTTTCTATTTTTCCTATCTCTACAAATTTTCATACCAAAGATTTGTTTTGCTGCCCCCAAATCCTTCATAGCAAAAGATTTTGCTAACTGTTGTTTTAGCTCACTTATGTGATCCATGTTAGACCCAACTACAAGCATGTCATCAACATATAAACACAAAATAATGTAGGCTGTCATTATCCAACCTCTTAAAATAAACACAATGGTCAAAATTACACTTTGTTGTAGTCTTGCTTTCGACCATAAAAGCTGTCAAATTTCAAGTACCATTGCTGAGGTGCTTGCTTCAAGCCATATAAATTTTTCTTCAATCTTCACACTAGTTTCTCCTTACCTTTGACCTTCAATCCTTGTGGCTGGTCCATATATATTTCCTCTTTCAAATCACCATGGAGAA